>CM077217.1:20441503-20834003 GCA_039654625.1 Rhinogobio ventralis | reverse complement strand
TGCATCACAGTCAAGCCTCATTTGAACCCTTTTAAATGATGGATGTGGTTGCCTGGTTACCACTTTAACCTTCACAACTTGTTTGTAGGCAGGACTGAGATGGAGAGGTAACTATGGAGACAGGTTATCGGCCACATATCGCTAAACAGTTTAGCAAATAATGACAGGAGGTACGAGTTTAAAAACAAGCACATGAATGTTTACTTTTTTTATACGCCATACAGGTTTCGCATACAGACAGAAAAAAAGACTTCCTATAAAAGTATTACAAAAAAAAGGAGTGTTAAAAGATGTAAAATAAAAGAATATGATTACAAATAAACAATTTCCGTTCAGTGCAAATGGCTGTAGTGTTGGCAGGTGGACCTTCAAATCCCATGATTATGAACTTAAAAATAACACTTGTTTGAGGTTTATACATTATTATGCAATTCAAATCAATGGACTTTTTTTCCTTTAAACTCCCAGAATAGCACTTGCTTTAAATGTGTTTGCCGACTCTGCAAATAGTCATTCAGTGTTGGAAAACAACTAAGGCTTAAAAAGACATCACCGTGTACAAACAAACACAAGCTTAATCCGTAGTGTTCGTAATGTTAACAAGCATTAGTGTGTCTGGATCAGTACAGTACTCGCTCAGTATGTAACATATGTATGGTCACGTGAGTTTTCTGTTAGTGCTGCAGGTGCATATTTATAACAACATACAATAAAAATGCAATGGGCTCAAAGACTCTCTTCATTTTGTCAAACATACCTGATGTGTTACATGGTTAAAGAGGTAGATGCCATCAGTTACGACACAAACGCCTCATCTGAACTGAACATACCGCCTTGTCAAGCACCGTTTTATTTCTGAAAAGAAAAAACATCTAGGGCCTTAAAGGGATAAGTTCACCCTAAAATGAAAATTCTGTCATCATCTCACCTTCAAGTTGTTCCAAATCTGTACGAGTTTCTTTCTTGTGCTGAACACAAAAGAAGATATTTTAAAGACAGTTAACAGCACCAATTATTTTACTACAATGGAAGTCAATACCGGTTTGATTTCCAGAAACGTTCCAAAAGTTTCCAAAAAGCCTGGGACGTTTCTAAAAATTCTGGAAACTTTGCAACCCTATTGATTACCAACATTCTTTAAAATATCTTATTTTGTGTTCAACAGAAGAAAGAAACTCATGTTTGGAAAAACTTGAGGGTGAATAAATTATTTTTGGGTGAACTATCCCTTAAATCCGATGTTTCACGGACAGAGAACATAATATGAGAGAGAAGAACTGTTACTGAATGTGTAAAAAGCCACAAACAAAATATCATAATCACACAGAAAAAAGGGTGTCAAAATTGTACCTTTAGGGGTACAACAGCTCATCTCTGGGGCAGTATCCTTAAAATTACTCCTAAAAGGTGCATATTAGTCCCTTAGAGTACAAATATGTACCTAATGGTACAACTATGAAACTTTTTGTGGTAAATAAAAAAAGAAAAAAGATGTCATTTTAGGGATACTGCCCCAGTGACGAGCTGTTGTACCCCTAAAGGTAAAATTGACACTTTTTTCCTCTCTGTGTACTTGAATTCCGGTCAACAGAAATTGACATTTCATAAATGTATTTTTACGTAAACTGAATGCTACAATTCACTAGCAAATTAATTTTACGCACATTAATTCTGTTCGAGCTTTAAATAAAACCAGGCAAACATTATAGCATTGGAAGTATTCAAATAAAAAGGTACATCCATTCTAAAATCATAAAAGGCATAAAATCTGTGTGGAACATTGGAATTGTTAAGGTGAGTCTCTAACAACCACGATGACCAGGTGCTCCTCCTCAAGTTTGCCAAGAGTTTTCAGAGCGGTCTGGAGATACTGCTGAGAGAAGTCACATGGAGGGAAGGCGTACAGCATGCCCCCAGTCTCTCGCTCTTTGGGGCCGCCGAGGGGCAAGCCGATGACCCCTGCTGCCTGCTTGTTCCTGAGGTACGTCACCAGGTTGCGGAGAAGGCGCTGTTGAAGGCCTGGTTCTGGAGGAGGGGCGTCGCGGTCCATGGGACCCTGGACGGCGAGGAGCACGGCGTAGCTGTCCGGGCTGCCTAGTTTGATGCGACGCGTCACCTCATCCAGTTTGGGCTGATCCAACCTCAGACGCTGGGCAATTTTAAGCTGCGTGATCTTGGCGCCACCTGCTTGGTTGTCTCTCATGAGGGCATGGAGGAAGCTCACGCCTCCCTCGAGCATGTGCATGTTTGTGGGGAAGCAGCTGTTCTTAAGAACGAGGGAACCGTGCCACACGCGGCTCAATGTCAGGGCGTATTCGGAGAGTGTGCTGGGCTTTTTGGAGTCTGTTTTGGACTTGTCCATCTGCGAGTCAGGGTCGCTCTCACTTTTGCGGTGGTTGCGATCACGCTCGTCCTTCCTTGGATGCAAAGATTCGTCCTGTGCAGGACGTTCGTCGCTGGAGTGTCGGCTGATGTCTGGGGTGTGATCGAGGGGTTCTGAGGTGGAATCCGGAAGACGCCCGCGGCCTCTGTCCGGGCTGTCCTCAGGAGTGGATGGCGCCCCTCCTCTGAGTTTTGACCTCACGCGCTCCTCAGCGGGACGGTCATTGGGGCTGAGGCTCCTTCGCTTGCGCCGCTCCTCCCAGTTTTTCCCCAGCCCCCGTTCTAAGTCTCGCTCCTTTACCCAGCGCTCCCTGCTGCGGCTACGACTGCGGCTGCGCTGTCTGGCCCGCCCAAACGCTTCTGGGTTCGCCCGCCGCTCTACTCCCTTCGGTGGACTCCAGTCCCGGTCCGAAAGGCGCTCTCTTTCTCGCTCGGCGAACAGAGGGTGTGATGGCGAGCGGGCCCTCGCTCTCAGCTCCCTCTCTAGGCTGCGGTGCCGTCCGTAACCATCAGCGAGGATATCATAATGTGGAGGCGGGAGCAAAGGCGGCTGGTACTGTTGAGGGTACGCCCTCGTCTCCTCTGCCTTCGCAAAATCCACACGTAGCCTACGGTTCGGACCGCCCAGAGGAAAGCCACGCATTTGCGCACAAGCGGCCTGGGCTGCGTCCAGGCTCTCATAATGAATGTAAGCAAAATTATCTCCTTTCACATAGTCAATGGTGCGGATACTCCCAAAGCGATCAAACTCACGAGCTAAAGCAGCTAGGGAGGTATTCGGGCCAAGTCCGCCCACCCAGAGCCGAGTCGTTGGATTGGCTTTCCCGTATCCAATCTTAATCGGGTTGCCATTAATCATGCGTCCCTGCATGGCCACTTTAGCTCGGTGAGCCATATCCAAGTTCTGAAATTTAAGAAAAGCATACGCGCCGCCCTGTCCACGAGCGGGTCGCTTGATAACTACTTCTTCAATAATTCCATACTTGTCAAATCCTTGTCGTAGTTCCACCTCAGAAATATTATGATCCAAGTTGCCGATGAACAAATTCCTCGTGGCTCTCTGATCGTCCTCTGGTTTTAAGTCTTCCTCAGGAAGCTGATATGCATATGCGCGGCTCCTCTCCTCCAAAGCACTGTAATAGTCCAAAACACGGTCCCTGCTGAGTCCCATGCCATCGACGTAATGCCTGGGTCTCATTTCTCGAAGGGCACTACTAGCCCCAGCACCGGGGGACAGGGACCGCTGTCTGTAAGTGTAGGCGGCGCTGTGTAGAGATACATAACTAACATCTGGAGGCGTGACGCTGCGACGCCGCATATACATGGGTTCTACTTTGAGTGGACGGTCATATAGCACCAACCTGGTTTTGGCGTGACGGGCTTCCCGTGCAATTTCCGTGTGTCTGAAGTTGACATAGGCGATGCGACCCAGTTCAGGCGTGTGAGAAAGCTTGACGCTCACATCTCCAAACTTTTTAAACTCATGAAACAGTCCGTCCTCCACATGTTCATCAGAAAGCTGAGATCCAAGGTTGCTGATAAGTAGTGTCTTGTATTCTAGTCGTGTACCCACTGTTTCTGTGGATGGAGTCTTACCTTTGGGCAGGACTGAGGTGGTTCTGAGGGGGGCTCGACCCAGCAGACCCAGTTCATGATGCGGGCGGTGATGCAGACTCTCGCGCTCTTCACGGACCCGCGGTTTTTCCCGCTCTCGGCTGCGGCTTCGTTTATGATAGTTTCGGCTCTCGGCGAGCAGCAGCGCGAGCGGCGGGTTCGGTTCGCGCTCTCGGTCTCGCTCGCGGACGCGTTTGGCGAGCGTTCTGGACGGACTCGCGTCGCGCTCGGCCTGCCGCTTCATTTTACAGTGATGCTCCCCCCGCAAAAATATAAAATTAGCTCCGAGGTGAAATCTCACGGTTCCAGGAGATTTTGTACATCCGTGAGGAGGACTTTAACTAACGTTTGCACGGAAAAACGTTCGCCTGGGTGTTGAGTTTCACCGTTAAAAATAAAACGACAAACATTAGCGTCGCCTCGGCTGCATCTATTCCGCCATCTTGGACAAAAGGAATGTGCGCGCTCCGCGAGTGGGAGGAGCCTCTGCCGACGTCAGAACGCATTCGCGTGACGCTTCTAAATCAATATTGACACTAAAATAAAGTTCTGAGAACTAAATGTATTAGCTCTTTTCATAAGAATCTAATACTTCTTCTCATTCAAGAAGAGCTAAGAAAAACAATGCCTGGATTATTGCGCTATTGCACAGTCTGCTGTTTGTGACTGTGAAATAATATATAAATGCAACAATAAACATTATCATATCCAGAGCTTTACACTGCACATGTAGTAGGTTTACTATACAGAAAATTCACATAATATGCAAAGTATCTGCAGAAATAGCCCAACATAGGCAATACCATCACATGATAGGTGAAAAATTAAAAAAGTATGCATGTCATATGGCAATCCAAATAATGTACTTATTTAATGCACCAAAAGCTGTATACAAATACATGCAATGACTATTGCATTATATAACCATATAAATCAATTCGATACCATCGACTAGGTATTTTGGTAGTCAAATTAAACACAAATGCTCTGAGGGAAATTTAAAAAAAAAATGGCCATGATGAAAAAGGTACAATGTTATAATTATATGAACAATATAACCAACAAATAATAAAAAAGGACAAGACCAATTTCTTTTCTTCATTTAATGAAAAAGACAGTATAACTGTATTAAACACATTTTACACTCAAACTGACCCTCACATTTTGAAGATGTGACTCTCCTCCATTATATTTCATATAATGAGTCAACTAAAAAAAGCCTATACCCTCAAAAAGAAAAGAAAAAGTAAATCAAACTAGGCAAAGTGTGTCAGACATATTTCCCATAACGTCAGGTGGCAAACATAGGTTGTGTTGGATATTACTTAAAACTACAAGCTTGCACATTGCAAGTCATAAATTAAAGGTTGTATTTTTACTGAAGTGTGTGCGCGTTCGGTTTCTTGATGTTTACCCCTGGAGTACATGGTAATGTGACAACACAATGCAAACCCCACTGTTAGGTGGTCAGTCAGCTGCACAGCGCAAATCTTCCACCCTAAATGCCTTTGGCCGCTGCCTTGGTCCCATAATTCCCTGCAAGTTTACAGATCTGTCCGTGCCTTGGCTGCGTTGGGCGCATACTTGGGCATTAGCTCATTGATCTTGCGAATGAAGTCGGATTTCTCTGCGCATCCTTTGCAGGATTCGCCCCATTCCTCCAAAATTTTCTTCAGATCTTTCACTTTCAGCTTCTTCAGGTCGACGGAGCTCAGGTCAACTTGTTTATCTAGAAGGAAAATGCTTTTAATGGCTTGTAGTATACACCGCTTTATTACTATACATACTCATAACTTATATATAATATATCATCCTAGGTGTATATGACATTCTTCTTTCAGACGAATACAATCAGAGTTATATTAATAAATGTCCTGGCTAATCCAAGCTTTATAATGGCAGCCCAAAATTTGAAGCACAAAAAAAGTGCATCCATCCATTATAAAAGTGCTCCACACGACTCCGGGTTCACCATTTTTGGGTGAATTATCCCTTTAAGATCTTTTGAAGATGTTTCTGGAAAAAGTCTCTTCTGCTCACCAAGGTTGTATTTATTAGATCAAAAATGATGGTAAAGCTGAATTATCAGCATTATTACTTCAGTTTTCAGTGTCACATAATCCTTCAGAAATCACTCAAATATAATGATATTTGATGCTCAAGAAACATTTATTATTATTGTTATTATTATTATTATCATCAATGTTGAAAACAGTTGCGCTGCTTAATATTTTTCTTTCTTTGTGGAAACCATAATAAACTACCATTCAAAGGTTTGGGGGCAAGTAATATATAAAATAATAATAATAATACTTTTATTCAGCAAGGATGCATTAAAATACTATTTCAAATACATTCTGTTCTTTTTACCTTTCTATTCATCAAAGAATCCTAAAAAAAAATGTTTCACAACAATATTAAGCATGCAAAATGTTTTCAACATTGATAAAAATACAAACCAATTATAATAACGGAGCACAAAAACAGCATTTGATTTCTGAAAGATCATGTGACACTGAAGACTGGAGTAATGATGCTGAAAATTCTGCTTTGCATCACAGGAATAAATTATATTTAACAATATATTAAAAACAGAAAACAGCTATTTTTAAGTGTAATAATATTTCACAATATTACTGTTTTTACTGTATTTTTGATCAAATAAATACAGCCTTGGTGAGCAGAAGAGACTTCTTTCAAAAACATTTAAAAAATCTTAATGTTTCCAAACTTTTGACCGTAATTGTTGATCAAAATCAATATATCAGCAAGAGTGATTTATTGGGATGGGTGGGACGTTTAAACAAACAGAACAATGGATAGCCAAAAGAGAGAAACAATAAATTAATCAGAGGAAACTACTTTTTTTATGCAATCAAACCTCTCAACTTACCATATTTCAGTTCACAGATTTGACTGTCCTTCTTTTTGAGCTTTTCACAGATCTTATCCACTGGCACATGGTGACTCATCGGCTTGGAAACTTCATTGATAATTTTTGTTGCTGCATCACTTGTTGCTCCTATATAATAACACTACACACACACACACACATAAAGTAAGAACAAACAAACAGAAATAATGCAAAAATAAAGCACAATTCATTGATACACACAAAGACTTACAAAGCGGTTTTCTTTCCCTTTGGTATCTTTGCAAGATTTTAGAAGAGCTTTTTCGATGGAGTCACTGTTGAACTTGACGTCGTCGTCTTTTAGCGTCTGGTAAAACCGATCCAAGAAACCCACACAGACTGCAATGCAAAAATCATAAACAAACGATTCATTAAGACATCATTACAGCTTACATGCAAGATTTACTTTACAACACAGCAATATCTAGCTGATGAAAACATAGGCCAGAGAAAGTAAATGTGTATTCACTAATGAAATATACGTCTTTTAAGGTTTTTTTTTTTCCAGATAGCACACGTACGTCTCCAAGATGTCTGAGCGGTTTATCTGGAAAGCATCTGCTGTGTACAAACATCTGATAAACATCTTTAAAAAGTCAGTTTTACATCCAAATCACAAACATCTTAAAGACATTTTCTAAATGGCCATTTAACATCTGACAGGAAACGTCTCAGACGCGTTGCAGATGAGCAAACACTGTAAAACACGCACATCAAATAGACGTCTCCGAGATGAATGTATGCTATTCTTCCAGGTAAGGAAGTCCCTGATATTTCCAAGTGGTAACCCTGTTAATCCCTCTGGGCAACAAAATGAGTCACATTTATGAAATCATCAAGATGAATGTCATATGTAGCATCATATCAGTTCAATTATTTATTGATCAGTTTATAAATAGAAAAACAGGAAATTATGATGGTGCGCCATTGATAGTTCTGAATGTTAAGTAACATGTTTACATATTCTGACAATAACCTGCGTTATTCACAGTATACACTGTCCAAAATATTTTAATTGAAAACAAAACAAAGTAGTGGCCAGGTGACCTATTTTTTTTTTACAAAATTACATAAATGCATTTACAATACTAATATAAAATATGTCCTATTATTAAAATACTTAATTTTCTAATATAACGTTTTAGAAATATACACTATATATTATAAATATATATTATTACAAATATATTATAAATACATTTAGCTTAACCTTCACCTTAAACCCTAAAACAAAATAATTATGAACTGAATAGCTGAACATTAATTAAAGCGATAGTTCACCCAAAAATGAAAATAACCCCATGATTTATTCACCCTCAAGTCATCCTAGGTGTATATGGCATTCTTCTTTCAGACGAATACAATCAGAGTTATATTAAAAAATGTCCTGGCTCTTCCAAGCTTTATAATGGCAGTGAATGGCTGTTTCTGTTTTGAAGTCCATAAGGTGCATCCATCCATCATAAAAGTACTCCACACAGCTCCGAGGGGTTAACAAAGGCCTTCTAAAGCGAAGCCATGCGTTTGTTTAAAAATATCCATATTTAAAACTTTACAAACTTTAATCTCTAACTTCCAGTAACGGTCCTACGCGCGTTCACGAGAGACTGGCTTTCCAGCGTAGGACACAGGCGTAGCGCAAGTTCCTGTGATGAATGCAGAAGCGCAGAGGATAGAGCAAAACTTGGTTCTCGCAAGAACTAGCATATTCTCACGCCAGTCTCTCATGAACGCATGTACGACAGTTAGCGGAAGTTAGAGATTACAGTTTGTAAAGTTTTAAATATGGATATTTTTACACAAACGCATGGCTTCGCTTCAGAATGCCTTTATTAACCCCCCCGTTGCCGTGTGGAGCACTTTTATGATGGATGGATGCACTTTTATCGACTTCTAAACAGAAACAGCCATTATAAAACTTGGAAGAGCCAGGACATTTTTTTTTTAAATATAACCCCGATTGTATTCGTCAGAAAGAAGAATGTCATAAACACTTAGGATGACTTGAGGGTGAGTAAATAATAGGGTAATTTCATTTTCGGGTGAACTATCCCTTTAACAGTATGAAACGAACACCAAAAATACCCAATAAAACGCCTTCAACTAAATATACAACATAGCTAAACTAAATCAGATTAATAAAACGCAGAAGTGAGATGCTCTTGACAGGGAATGTGTTTCCTGAACATGTTTACACTATGAAGATATGAATCAAACTCACCTTCACACTCTCCATCTTTCAAAGCATCACTGCAGCTCGGAACCAGCGCCAGGGCCAGTGCCACAGAAAGCCCACTTAAATATAACATCCTAAAACCAAACACACGTGACTAACTACTTAAATACGTTATGAAAAAGTGCTGGACTTGGTTCTGAACGATCATTAAAGATACCGGCTCGAGAACACGCAACGTACAGATTCAACAGCGCTTCCTATTGAAAGTCCCCGCCCACTCTCGCATCTGATTGGTTACCGGTCCACCCTTCACTCGTCTATTGGCTGGCGCATGACGTCGCAACACGCACTCTTGTCTGAATGGATTTGCAGTGTTCATCCAGGGAGTGAGTCCAGTTGGCGGCCTCTGATTGGTTCTGAAGGTGAACTTTCCTGGTGACGATGTACGGCTCGATGATGTGTGGTTTGTACCAGCGCCATGTTTGTAGTTTTCTGTCATCCGGTGACGCTTTACATCAACTGTCATCATTCCACTGAGGAAAATTAGTGGACGCCGTTTATATCATACAACATGACCATTTTAAGATATTTCTCTCACATAAACAGTAGTGGCACAATCAGAAGGCAATACCATGTTAGTTGCAAACATTTTAATTAAATTCCAAAATCATATGTTTACACAATAAAACTGATTCAGAGCAGCGTCATGACAGGTATGAAAGCGAGGCTGTGGGGGATAGACTTGTTTCCAATGGCATCCGCTGTAAAAAGCAGATAAAGAGTTTTTTTATTATTATTATTATTTTTGTCTAGGCCTTGTTTCGTCAGCAGAACGATTCTAAAACACATTAAATAACACAGTACATCCCACTAAGGAGTACAGTCAAACAAAAAATTATTCAGACACCAGATACAAATTTTTACTAGTGCGTGCAGAACACTATAGTTCATTTATGTAAGTGAGGATAGCAAAAGAAAGTAAACTGTGACATATTATACCCAAAAATTCTTATTTTGGATATACTACCAGAAAAATTGATACAAATTTTGGGACTAAAATTATTTAGACACTTTGACCTGACTCAAACTCGCTCAAATCCTTAGGCTTGCCAATTTTTCCTGCTTCTAACACATCAACTGTGAGGACAAAATGTTCACTTGCTGTCTAATATATAAGTCAATGAGTTTTTTGAATGGGGTTTTGGTTAAATGGCTGAAATAAGGTCTGTGGTGAACACAATTTTATTCTACGACAAAATACATCAGTATTACCCCACTCATGATTTTTTTGAAGCTGTTCCGTGTCTTGAAAACGGTGGTTGCTAACAAGTGGCTAAATGTGACTACAGAGGCTGTCGAGGAGATTAAACGTCATCACACCAAACAGGTAAACTCAGTCCGCTTTTACACCCTAATTATGCTCATAATTGTGCCCTTATAAACTAGTGTAACTCAAACGTTCTGGGAAAATATTTTGAGATAAAAACTGAAAGAGTTGTCGAAAGCTTAGTGATGGTGACGTTAAAGTCGCGGGACCGTGGTGTAGTTCGTTTATAGCCTACCTTTAGCTTTTTACTTCTGGAGACTGCATTTAGGCTTTAAAATTAATAAAAGTTGTGTTCATCTGTGATAATTATCTGGATGGACAAAACGTGCAAGTATCATTAACTTCTGTTGATCACAGAGCTTGTTTTTTGTGATAATCCAAAAGCCTATGGGAAAATCCCATGGTTTAGGCCGAGGGAACCAGTGCGATGCGAACTGCCGATTGGCCTACAATGTGACGTCATACCTGCATCACTCTATTCTCTTAACTTTATGGTTATATTTCTGGTGTGAACAGCCATAAATGTAATTTTGAGGTGGGTCATATATTGTATATTTTTGCTGTTTGTATAAAAAATTTTTTTCAAGGTCCTTTCAAGAATTTGCTGTCAATGTACAACAAAACATGGAACATAATGACTCAATCACACCTCAAAGTAAAGGAAGGAAGGCAAATATCAGTCGATAAAACATTATCTTTAATATTAGGCATTATTAATGAATTACACGTCACAGCGGTTAAGTGAGTAGGAAAAAAAATGTGTGTATTTACATCTAAAATCCACACCACATTTATTCATGCTAGCACAATATATACAGAAAAAATACTTTGAGAATACTTGTACAAAGGTTTTCGTATTTCTGCATGGTAAAACAAAACGTTCTTCAGATTTCAATGCAAAATACACAAAATAACTGTAGTGATTAGGCCATTGAAAGATTTTTTTTTTCTTTTTCACTTGTTTGCAGTTTAGTTTTAAAAACACATTTACATCAGAAAGTACAAGGCAGACAATTAATCTCAGTCTATACATGATTTGTCCCTCTTGACCATATAAATACAAAGCTTTTGAAGGATTATATACACAAAATAAAGCCAGACATGGTGTGGTACGAACTGTAATGCAGGCCAGAGCGTTTAGTACCCATCTTTACTCAGTTTTTCATATGTACAGAGACCAAAAAACACCCATTTCATCCTCTCACATTTCCAATATATGACAATCTTTACCTCATTCAAGTCATCAATCCTTTCAGGAAAATAAACCCAATATTTCATAAGCGATTCGCACGTAACAACAGTATTGATCTGGAATTAAATTAGAGATGCTGATCAGGGCAACCTCATCATGTAAAAAATAAAATGTCACCCTCAATCTGAAACTTTGAATCCAAAACGGTCGGCTTGCCTCCATGGAGATATCAAACATGTAAAATATGTACACTCGTTTTTTACATGGTTGCTTGTGCCAAATGAGTAACCTTCATTTAAATGAATTGTGATTATAATACCTTTTCATTTTTTATCTTTTTTGCTTGGATATGCAAGCAAAATTACGATGGTGAACGAATACAAGACACACAGTATCCGTCAGATCATATTTACATGCAAAATGTCTAGAAAGCATAATAAGAAATGCTCAAAACAACAAATATTAATGTTTTTTAGTTTATCAGTGCTAATATTCACAGAATGGACTGTGACGGATATACTTCGACACTCAGTCTTATAACACTCGATCTTTGCATAGATTCCAGTTCCTTCCCTGATCGCTGAATATTTAATGTGTATAAAAATTATTTATATTGTCTGAATTAACCCTAAATTGATTAAGGTTAATATAAACAATTATTAATAACTCATCAGTCAACCCATTATTTCTATATGTCTTTGGAGACATAACACACTTACTTCATCATTATATATCTTTATAATTTAGTAAAGAAAATAATAATACGTAATAATATACAACTGCATACCATCAGCAGTTACTCAAGTTTTACTTTATGAGGAAGAGCATACAAATGAATGGACAATGGCAGTTTATGTTTTTTCCGACTAAAGGAAAACAGATGGGAATATTTTTGTAAATGTACAGAAGGCCATCTATCATGTGTATTTGCTTTCTCTGGCCATAAAACGATTGTTAGTGATGAACCATCAGTCATATCAGCCATTAAGATACATGCATTTCTCTCTGTACATATCCTGCCATGAAAAGTACAGTTTTCATTTCACAAAAGCACCCATAAATGCCTTAAGTTTACCTAAAAACTTGCCTTTTGCCTTTGATATTTTGGGGCTTAAGTACATTTCATACTATGAGCAGCCTTAAGTATATACTTTTGTGTTTGCATGCCAAATATAAATAAAAAGTACTTTTTAAACCCATAATATATCCTCTTAATTAACTAAATTAAACCACATCATCAATTTGTGTAGGGTCTAACAGTGCAGTACAACTAAAAAATAAATAAATAAATAAATAAAAAAAGCAATTATTTATAATATAGATAGCAAAATTAATGGGAGAATACCCATAACAATAAAAAATACATTGGTTTTAAAATATTAATGAAATAAAAGATATGCCAAACCAGGTGAAGTAATTTGTCTGTCCACAACGAATGTGAAATGTATGACACAATGAAATCACCGCAAATCAGAATCTATGTGATGTTTAAAGGGGTCATGAATTGAGAATAAAAATTTTCCTATTAACACATCCTGTAAGTTTCAGAAGTCAAAACTTCCTCTTTTATTGAAACCAAGCTCTGAAACGACTGGTTTCAGATTTTGTCACATTATGACACAGTGCGACAAAAGACAGCCTCTGCGGAAGAAAGTCAACACCTACTTCTACATCATTGTGTCCTTGGCCCCGCCCACTGACGTGTTAGTGAGATGACGAGGAGAGAATAGAAATACAGGATCACTGGACTAACTAAATAACATGATCTTCCAAAGGATCCTAATGCTAGGAAAGTGCTTATTTTCAACTATGTGAATGTCTCAGTTGAGCATTATTTATTTGTTCGGTACATTTCACTGTGGATTCTTTGGTAAATCAGTTGCAATTTCTGCGCAGGCTTTGCCAACAGACTTTTACTGTTAGATATGAACCTGACAGTAATGCCATAACATGGTATTAACCGTGGTAAAGCTAATGCCTGATTTGTGATCAGTGATCTGATATGATTCATATGCAGTCAGACGTTCTTTGTCTTAAAATCGTTTATTGCCATTTATGCGTCAGTAAACTTCACATTGTTTCTCTTAATAGAATAAAATAATCTGATATTTAAATTGTGATGAAATTATATATAGAAAGTGATCATAGAACGCTCCCTTTGCAATCACTGGAGCAGCTGTCAATCAAACAACGCAAGTTTATCAGTGACACTCGCCAAAACTCCCATTATAATCAATGATACTGTCTACACTGCACAACACATCCATTATTTACATTGTGTTTGCACTGTTAGTTATGATGAAAGAATTCATGAAAGTCAAGTCACCTTTATTTATATAGCGCTTTGTACAATGCCGATTGTTTCAAAGCAGCTTCACAGTGTTAACAGGAAAATAATGCAACAGAATTTGATTCGGCTGTACAGCCGTTCTTGAGAAAACGGAGATGTCATCCAGCTCATTTAAATTATTATATAGTGTCAATGCGGGCAGATCAGTAATATAGTTGAATATTTAGTGTCCCCAACTGAGCAAGCCAAAAGACAAAGGCGACGGTGGCAAGGAACTAAAACTCCTTCAGGGGCCAGAATGGAGAAACCAGGCTCAGTCGGGGTGCCAGTTCTCCTTTGGCCAACGAACAAATAGTGTGTGATTATGATTCTGGCAACATTATAGGTCAGAAGTCATATTAGATCGAAAGATATTCAAAAGATTATTCGAAAGATTGGAGTCATCACGGCGGAGACGGGTTTAATGAGGATGTCGTGTCGATACGGCATTTACGGGGGGAGTTTAATTGACATGGTCTCTGCAGACATTTCAGGGATGCGTTGATCATGTCCAGGCACAGGTCCACCATCTGATCTGGATATGGCCCGGATACGGCTGACTGAAGTAAACCTCGGGATAAACAGAGAGACTAACATTAGCGTAAATGCCATTCTTCTTATGATGTAACGAGTACATCAGGTGTTATGGGAAGTGTTCCCGGTTCCGGCTGACCTAGTTAATGCAGCCTAACAATCATTTAACTGATTTCAATAATAGAAATTGATAATGTTTTATGTGTATGCCATAGTAAAGAGATATGTTTTTAGCCTAGATTTAAACTGACAGAGTGTGTCTGCTTCCCGAACAATGCTAGGAAGACTGTTCCAGAGTTTAGGTGCTAAATAGGAAAAGGATCGACCGCCTGCAGTTGATTTTGATATTCTAGGTATTATCAACTGGCCAGAGTTTTGAGACCGCAATAGACGTGATGGAGTATAATACATTAAGATCTCGCTTAAGTACTGGGGAGCTAAACCATTTAGTGCTTTGTAAGTAATTAGCGAGATTTTAAAATGTATGCAATGTTTAATAGGGAGCCAGTGCAGTGTTGACAGAACCGGGCTAATATGGTCATACTTCCTGGTTCTAGTAAGAACTCGAGCTTCTGCGTTTTGGACCAGCTGCAATTTATTTATTAAGCGAGCAGGGCAACCACCCAGTAGAGCATTACAATAATCTAGCGTTGAGGTCATGAACGCATGAACTAACTGTTCAGTATTTTGCATTGAAAGCATATGCCGTAATTTAGATATATTTTTAAGATGGTAGAATGCAGTTTTACAGATGCTAGAAACATGGCTTTCAAATGAGAGATTGGTATCAAAGAGCACACCCAGGTTCCTAACTGACAACGAGGACTTGACAGAGCAGCCATCAAGTGTTAGACAGTATTCTAGGTTACTACTTGTGGAGTTTTTTTTGTCTAATGACTAAAAATAATTTTTTTTCTGAATTAAGTTGCAGGAAATTACTAGTCATCCAATTTTTTATATCAGCTATGCATTCCGTTAATCTTGTGAATTGGTAAGTTTCGTCAGGGCGTGAAGAAATATAGAGCTGAGTATCGTCAGCATAACAATGAAAACTAACACCATGCTTCCTAATGATAGCTCCCAGTGGTAGCATGTACAGGGTGAAAAGCAACGGTCCTAGCACTGAGCCCTGTGGTACTCCATACTGAACTTGTGATCGGTGTGACATCTCTTCATTTACTGCTACAAACTGATAACGGTCAGATAAGTATGATTTAAACCATGCCAATGCAATTCCACTAATGCCAACATAATTTTCGAGTCTATTCAAAAGAATGTTGTGGTCGATAGTATCGAATGCAGCGCTAAGATCGAGTAACACTAATAGAGATATACAACCACGATCGGATGATAAGAGTAAATCATTTGTAACTGATGAGAGCAGTCTCAGTACTATGATACGGTCTAAATCCTGACTGGAAATCCTCACAGATATAATTTCTTTCTAAAAAGGAGTGTAGTTGTGAGGACACTGCCTTTTCTAGTATTTCTGACAGAAAGGGTAGATTTGAGTTTGGCCTGTAATTGATTAATTCTGTAGGATCAAGTTGCGTAGCCAACTTAAAAGTTTTCGGTACATATCCTAATGACAAAGATTAATTAATGATATTAAGAAGAGGATCTATGACCTCTGGAAGCATCTCTTTTAGTAGCTTAGTCGGTATAGTGTCGAGCATACATGTTGATTTAGATGATTTAACGAGTTTAGCCAATTCTTCTCCTATAGCAGTAAATGAGTGGAATTTTCCTCAGTGACACTACAATGCACTGTCTAATGTGACACTGTAGTAGATGGTTGTATAGTTATAATTTACTATAATAATTGTCCTAATATTATCAATATTGCACGTAAAGAAGTTCATAAAGTCATTACTGCTGTGCTGTTTGCCAACGTCAGAAGTTGAAGCTTTATTTCTTGTTCATTTAGCCACTGTATCAAATAAATACCTAGGGTTGTGTTTGTTTTCTTCTGAGTCAAGAAATAAGCAGATTTAGCAGTTTTTACTGCCTTTCTGTATGCAATCATGCTCTCTTTCCACGAAATTCTTCCAGCTGCGCTCCATTTTTCTGACTATATATGGTATATTAGACAATATATGGTGATGAGTAAGTTATATTTAGCAGTTTAAACAACAGGGAATGATATCAAATAGAGATTCAAAGCAAGCAAAGCAGACGCAAAAACACAGCAGCAGGCAGACAGGAGCAATCAATGAAATTGCAGAAATTGAGCTACAATGAAGAGATCACTGCATTCATGCGCTCCACAGACTGTCTGTCATTGTCTATAATGCTCATCACTGCAACATTTCATGCCACGGAAATAGATCTAAACATAATGCTATAATCAATACTTTTCACAATTAATTAATCTCGACAGGTATAATAGTAAAATCGTAGTAAAAATTTTCGAGAGAGTTCCACATATTATATTTATTTCATATGCAAAGATGTTAGCCAATCACAGCAGTGGGCGTTTACACTGAGGTCTCACAGCAGCCAATCACAGCAGTGGGCGTGTACACTGAAGTCTCACAACAGTCAATCACAGCAGTGGGCATTTACACTGAAGTCTCAACAGCCAATCACAGAAGTGGGCGTTTACACTGACGTCTCACAGCAGCCAATCACAGCAGTGGGCATTTACACTGACGTCTCATAGCAGACACGCCCCTTCAAACAGCGTTCAAATCAGAGGCTAAAGTCAGGACCGAAAATGGCCTTTTATTTCTAAATTGACAATTTTTGATGTAAAAATCATACTAGGATTATAAGTGCACCTCAAACATTATATAATAATAATAAAAAAAATGCAGTTCATGACCCCTTTAACAGAGTTGTGTAGAGCAATATTTTGGACCAGTGAGATTTAAATGTGGGCGGAGCTACCCATAATGACACAAATCGCCTGACAAACTAAAATCAACATGGAAAATGTAGCTTTTACAACTTGTCACTTTATTGGACGTGTGTTCTTACTTTCGTTTGGAAAATGAAATTAAAATTGGCCAGCAAATTTAGGTTTTTCAGACACATTAATTTATCCCAATATGCAGTGTTGCTCAAATCAGAAATAGTCATGATGATGCGGATGAGGATGTGTACATATACATTATAAGCAATATCTCTAACAGACCCTCCCTTCGAGTGATGAAGGGTAATATTATCACCACCATTGAAGAGAACATGCACATTGTACATAAAAATTTGCTTTTTAAATAACATACTTTCAAGTCGTCAGATGACGTTAATATGAAAACACCATCAGGTACCGGATTTGCATCTATCAGCAGTTGAAAGACTTTTGAAAAGTCACTCAACTCATAAACACAACATAAAACACACTCATGAATCTTGCCTCCTTTCCACCTTTAAAAATGTGTGATATAATCTTTCATAGCCATATACAGTATAATATAATCTAAGCTGTATTTATTCTAACTCTGTATTTTTTACAATACAATTATATTAAAGTCTTGGAATTTTATAACAGCTCTGTCTAAAAATATACTTCTTTATGAAAACTGTCAACTCAGGAACAGAAATCAATTCCCAAAGGAACCTGCTGAGACCAAAAGCCGCTTTACTGTGAGGAGACATCTGTGAAATGGCTTTGATTTAACAGCGCTTTGGCTGTTGTGTTATTAGCGTAACGGGGTAGTAGCGTTTAGAGTGGCTGATTTGCTTTCACAGCACGACAATATTGTGGGTGTAATGAGGCTTTACGAAGATTTTAAAAACCTCTTACTGTCAAATCAGTGCAGATTCTCTCTGAGGAGAAGCTTCCCGCAACCATGCAGGAGGTAGCAGACGTTCTGTAAAGTGTTTTAAGTCTGTAATGAAGTGTTAGCATGTTATATCAACCGCTGTGTTAACAAAACCGCGTCTGAGGCGTAGTCAATGAGGATCTTCAAAGATCATCTGAAATCCACCTGGGCTAGTGAGATGTAAGCCAATTTAATAAAACATTTTAGCCACTATCTAAGGAACCACAGATCCACTGCTGCTAGCACTTTCTAAATTATTTCAGAATTTAATAAAAAAGGCAAAACTAATAAGGTTTTTGGTGCTCAAAGGTTAAGTGCTAATGTGCAACCCAACCAAAACTTAATGCCTATTGGTAAGGTTTGTCAACACTCTTTTTGAAGGTGTATGAATTAGGAATCAAAACTATTGTGATGAAGATTAAGTGTTTTCAAGTTGTAGACCTTGACGAGAGATGCATCTTATCTCTGAAAACAAAAAACTCTTGGATCTACCTCAAAACAACCTGAATCTCATTTTGTGCTTCCTGTTTAATCTGAAAGTCTCTTTTCGTACAATTAGAGCTTTCGGGATTCTTACCATATCTGTATTATCCAATCAACATACTGGTATTAATGAGGGGAAGTAGCTTGGGCTCTACAAGCAGTTTGAACTCAAGGCTCTTGGGCGACTCCCAACCAACAACCACTAAGTGCAAAACAAAAAATCTCACTAGCATGTAGAAGCTCAGCAACATGGCAAGCACTTCTTAAAATGTGTAAAAGACCTACACTGGATACATGGGAAGTAGAGGAGAAGGTTCAAATTAGTCATTTCTTGGGAGTTTCCCAAAACCCAACCACCTATCACACCAAAGCCAGCAGTCCAAGCTGAACCTTGTTCTTCGTCTATTCTTCACTGATGCCATGTTCCCATGCCACCTTGGCCTGTTCCTCCTTGTTAGTGAGCAGAGGCTGGGAGATCTTGCGGGGCATGGGCCTCGGAACCGGCCTCAGGTCCTCTTCAGGGATGCACCCTTCCCTCAGGTAAGGTTTGGGAGGCAGAGCAGGTGCAGGCTCATGGTGGTGGTAGTGCGGGTGGGTGATGTGTATTGCATGTGGGTGGTGATGGTGGAGATGGAGGTGATGGTGGTGGTGGCCATCTGTGGGTATCCCTGGGGTTACACCCAACGGGGCTGAGTGACTACGGCATGGAGCAGGCTTGAGAGGGTCCAGAACTTCAGGCTCGGAGACGCTGTAGCGTACGGGGATGTAGGGACTTTCGGCTTCCTCTGTGTCCGTGGTCCAGGCCTGGCTGCTCGGCATCGAGTCCAAGGTGTCGGCTCGAGCCGGAGGCTCGGAGGAGGACTGGGCGAAGTTGCTCTCGCTCAAAGAGGAGACGCCACTGCTGGCGCTGCCGGACAAGGTTGAATTACTGCCATCCAGGCCCGATTGTGGACTGGTGGGTGAGGCAGGTATAGGGTGCAGGGGCGACTGGTGAGGAAAGGTAAACAAGGTTTTTATATTCAATATATTGTATCTGTTGCAATGTTCAAATGAAAGACCAGTAGGATAACATTAGGAAGGCCTAAGAGCAGGGGTGCTAAAGCCCCCTCCTGGAGAACATCCTCCATCCAGTTCCAACCCTGGTGTATAACACTTGTTGATCTTTCAATGAACTTCCATTAAAGGAATAGCTCACACAAAAATTACAATTCTGTCCTCATTCACTCACCCTTAAAGGCACAATATGTAATATTGTAAATAAACCTCTAGTGGCGAAACAAAAGCATAGCTAGATGACACCTTGATTTTGCGTAATCATGGGAGTTTAATACATTAGCTTATCCAGCTCATTCATGGATGAGCTAATGTATTAAAGATGTATTATTGTTACTGTAGTATGAAGCAGGGTGGAGCTGCAGAGCAGTGGAGCTTTTATTCTGCCGCAGACGAGCGCTTCTGCTTTTTTCCGCTTATGCGTATGTGGGGTAACGCAGCTCTGTTTTATCATATTACATACATTTGAGTGTGTTGAAAGTTATGTTATAATGCTACTCTGCATTCGCTACATTTGTTGCACACTGCAGTAAGCTAGATTGATATTAGGCATGGTAAAACATGGTACTCGTGGTAAATCAAGAAAACATGATTTAAAGAATAAGACTAACTGTGTTGAGCTGTATAACAATGATTAGTTTTCTGTCGATAAATGTATCCAAACAGTTGCTCGCCTGTCTAATACAATACATAATATATTAAAGCGTCTTTGGTGTTTCCATAGTTTCTACAAAATAAATTGAGGGTAATGCGGGTATGTCATTGATGTCACTGCCAGGGGTCGTTGTATACCTAAAACCACCAGCGGGTCAAATTTACCCATGCACATGACAACTGTTTTGATATGGCAAAAAAAATTATGATGTCACTGTATTCACAAAGTAGTCAATATTATTAGCAACTTTTAGTCAACTATGTTTTTGTCCTGTTGTTTTATGTTCAAGGATACATTAATCACTGAATATAAGCTAAACCAGCCTGAAATGACAACGATAATTAGAAGAAAATAAATACATATTTGGGTTGTAACAGTGTGGGAGACTGGCACAGGCCAGAACGAAATTGTTGAATAAAGTCATTATTTTTGTTTGTTTTTGCACACAAAAAGTATTCTCGTCGCTTAATTAAGGTTGAAACACTGGAGTCACATTGACTATTTTAACAATGTCTTTACTATTTTTCTGGACCTTGAAAGTGTTAATTAAATTGCTGTCTATGTAGGGAGAAGAGAGCTCTCGCATTTTATCAAAAATATCTTAATTTGTGTTCCATAGATGAATGAAGGTCTTTCAGGTTTGGAACGACATGAGGGTGAGGAATTAATGACAGGTGAACTATCCCTTTAATCCAAAAATGATTTGATACTGTATGTCAGAAACTTGTAAACATGTTTACTTAAAATTATGCCCTTTCCCATCACCAGCGGCAAACATAGTAAGCAACACAGCCAAATAAACCCAACGACCTTATCTGGCTGCTTCTGATATATTGGTAAAAATTTTAGATCTCCAGGAGCAGGATTGAGCACCTCTGTCTTAAAGCTGCTATCATAACTGAAGTGTACCTTCTAACTGTGACTAATTATTTTACAGTACAATAGCACTCTTGAGACTTTTTTTGGGTGATGATTTATTTGTGGTTTCTGGATTATACTGAAACATACAAATCTTGCTTTAATATCCATCAACATTCTGCTAATCTAAAATGACCCATTTTTATCCTACTGATCTCCCTTTTACAACAGAGAAACTACAACCCAAGCACACGCATACTGTACACACATTAATTGCACTACTGCATACATATACAAATGCACATGAAACAATTACAATATGAACCCAAAACACTTTAGCATCTTAGGAACACCAAAAACAGTTATATCCAGAACCAGACTCGAGTTCTATTTGGCTCGAGGTGTTTTGACTGGAGAACAGGCAGGGACATCCGAGTTCAATCTCGGAATGCTAGCGCGGAATGCATGCATGACGAGGACTAATAGGACACATCTAGGCAGAGGATACCTTTCTTAAGGAGCGCGCGGGGAGAGCTGGAGGGAGTTCGTTGATCTGGTGGTGGAAAGCATCAAAGTGCATCGAGAAGTGTCCTAAAGGGGGACACACAATTGGACAGAACCAGGGTTGGAAAGAGCACACGCCGGTACACACTCGCACGTAAACACTTGTTGGCATGCACATTCACTCCACAAGCACTATGAAGGACTCTTTCTGAACTTAGCTGATGTTCAGAGGAGAATAATGGCTGGAGAAGAGGGAATGAGGAGGAAATGACTCTACATTGTGTGAATATATAGACTAGAAGCAAAGGATCAATGATCAACTGTGGGGAAAAAAGCTATAGAAATGAATGGGAGGATGTTACACAGATTTGGGCAGTTGACTTGTGTAATAGATTATTGTGTAATATTATTAATGTGTAATAATAAAACAAAATTGTGCTACTGGGAGCCATATTCTTTTCTCAGTATATAATGGCCAGTATTTTTCTCGTTTTCTTATAAATTATTGGCATATGCATTTTAAAATAAAACAAAATGAAATATTCAAATTGTTATTAGGTTAATGATCCCATTAAATCAAACTAATTTAGTCCTTGTGTATTGGCGTTAAGACCCGGTATATGCTAGTGTGCTCCTTAAAATTTACAAAATGTGGCAGATATCGCATTTAAAATCTATAGTCTTACTCTTGGCAGAAAATATTGGTGTATACAAACTGTCCAATAAAATCCCCTCTGGAATGAGAATATCACATTTATAGATACAACCTGCAATGCAAATAACAAATAATGGTGATGTAAGTTAAATACTTTAATTTAGTTTGCCCTGTCAATATATCGTGTCCCAATATCCTGTTAAACAGGAAATATGCGAACACAGAGTAAAAAACTTTGCTCGGCAAGCCATTTGTTGTAGTCTTTTAAGCTTATCTTCACGGTGGTTATGTGGGAGGATAACAATGTGTCCAAACAGCTTAATTTGTGAGAAATGCCGTAATACACTATATTGCCGAAAGTATTGGGACACCCCTCCAAATCATTGAATTCAGGTGTTCCAATCACTTCCATGGCCACAGGTGTATAAAACCAAGCACCTAGGCATGCAGACGCTTCTACAAACAATTGTGAAAGAATGGGTTGCTCTCAGGAGCTCAGTGAATTCAAGTGTGGTATGTTGATAGATTACCACCTGTGCAATTCCATTCGTGAAATTTCCACAATACTTAATATTCCACGGTCAACTGTTAGTGGTATTATAACAAAGTGGAAGCAATTGGGAATAACAGCAACAACAGTAAACAAATTTTACCATGCTGAGGCGCAGAGTGCACAGAAGTCAGCAACTTTCTGCAGAGTCAATAGCTACAGACCTCCAAACTTCGTGTGGCCTTCAGATTAGCTCAAGAACAGTGCGTAGAGAGCTTCATGGAATGAGTTTCAATGGCTGAGCAGCTGCATCCAAGCCTTACATCACCAAATGCAATGCAAAGCGTCGGATGCAGTGGTGTAAAGCACTCTGGAGTTACCAATCACACTTCTCTGTCTGGCAATCCGATGGACGAGTCTGGGTTTGGCGGTTACCAGGAGAATGGTACTCGCCTGACTGTATTGTGCCAAGTGTAAAGTTTGGTGGAGGGGGGGTTATGGTGTGGGGTTGTTTTTCAGGGACCCATAGTTCCAGTGAAAGTAACACTTAATGCTTCAGCAATTTCATGCTCTCAACTTTGTGGGAACAGTTTGGGGATGGCCCCTTCCTGTTCCAACATGACTGCGCACCAGTGTACAAAACAAGGTCCATAAAGACAGGGATGAGTGAGTTTGGTGTGGAGGAACTTGACTGGCCCGCACAGAGTCCCGACCTCAACCCGATAGAACACCTTTGGGATGAATTAGAGCAGAGACTGCAAGCCAGGCCTTCTTGTCCAACATCAGTGCCTGACCTCACAAATGCGCTTCTAGAAGAATGGTCAAATTCCCATAAACACACTCCTAAACCTTGTGGAAAGCCTACCCAGAAGAGTTGAAGCTGTTATAGCTGCAAAGGGTGGGTCAACTCCATATTAAACCCTATGGATTAAGAATAGGATGTCATTAAAGTTCCCATTCGTTCAGTAACTCGAGTTACGTTAATGACTGACAAATGGGGGTTTCGCTTAGAAGCCTATCATCTTCGAGATCTTAGAAAACGCCCAATGGCAATGAAATGCCATGGGCCTGCGGAATTTGCATAGCGTAACTCCGCCCCACCTCGTGGGTATATAAGGAAGTACGCTGGCAATGTCGCATTATGTTTCTGCTTCGGAGCCAAGAGTATCTCTTCACTCCTCAAGCCTGATACTGAGTTTTGTCAGCTTCTGTTCAGCTGGTGTTTCCCTTTTCCTCTCACAAAAGAGCTTACACGCGGCGCGTCTTTTTAAAGATGTCTCGCCCGTGCACTTCTGGGTGCGGTCGGTCTTTGCCGCCCTCTGATGGGCACAATCACTGCCTGACGTGCTTGGGCTTACAGCACGCTCAGGCAGCGTTTGTGGATGCGTCATGTTCCCACTGCGGGAACATGACCATCTCGGTGCTGCGGTTGAGACTCAATGAACTCCGTCCTGGAGCGAGAGTCCCCTCTGCCACACCCCAATCTACCGTCTCTACGGGAGGCGGTACTTTGGCTGGTGGCCAGGGTGACCTGAGGGTGACAGTGTGGAACAAAGCCCCGACGCTAGTTCTTCAGGCCACGCCCCCATCTAGCGCACCGCTACACGTGAGCGCCCAGACTGAAACAGCGGCAGACTGAAACAGCGGTCCCGGCTCCTGCCGCCCCGCATTTCGTTCGGCGCTCCAGAGAATGACGAGATGTCGGCGCATCTCAAGGTGGGCTAGAGTCCTCTGAGGATGATGATTCGGCTGTGCTACCGCCTTCGGGTATGCCAGCATTGTCCGAGTCGGACCCAGAGTTGACAGCCATGCTGTCTCAGGCAGCCGCGAGCCTCGGGCGGAGCGCTCGTGGCTGGACAATACGTTTTTTGGGGCGCCGCGCCCTGACAGCCGTCAGGCCCCGCCCCAATTCCTTTCTTCCCCGAGGTGCATGAGGAGGTCACGCGGTCCTGGAAGTCCCCGTTGTCTTGACTGTTCGGTGGCCTCCTCCGCCTTCTCTGCCCTCGATGGGGCCGTGGCCAAAGGGTACACTGGGATCCCCCCTGTTGAATGCTCTGTTGCGATGCAACTGTGTCCACAGAGTGCTTCAACGTGGTGCGGTGATCCTAAGCACCCCTCCAAAGCCTGTAGATTCACATCAACCTTGGTGGCGAAATCTCAAAGAGCTGCGGGGCAGGCCGCCGCCTCTTTGCATGCCATGGCCATCCTGCAGGTCTACCAGGCCCGGATGCTCAGGTAAATGCACGAGGGTGGAGCTGACCCAGGGCTCATGGATGAGCTGCGTGCCACCACCGACCTCGCCCTCCGGGCGATGAAGGTGGCCGCACGCTCCCTAGGCCAGGTGATGTCCACAGCCGTGATCCAGGAGAGACACCTGTGGCTCAACCTGACTGATGTGCGGGACGCCGAGTGAACTCGTTTCCTCAACGCCCCCATATCCCAGGCTAGGGTCTTCGGCGGTGCGGTCGAGAACTTCGGCCAACAGTTCTCGGCCGCCCAAAAGCAGACTGAGGCCATCAAACATATACTGCCCCAGCGGCCAGCTGCTGCCTCCACTCCGCCGCTGGCACAGTTGCCTCAGCCTGCTCGCAGCCGAGGGCGCCCTCCTGCGGCTCCCACCTCTCCCGCCCGGCCCCAGCAGCAGCCTTCACATGGGCCGCACCGTGGAGGACGCCGCAGGAAGGCGCCCCAGTCCGCTCCTGCCCCGCAGCCCGCCAAGTGCCAGGCTAAGCGGCGCTCCTGATGCGGACAGCTCAGGAATGGGCAGTTCTTTTCAGGAGGTGGTAGCAGGACCACTCCTTCTCTGGTGGAGGGCCGGGGGAGAATCTTTTGTTCCGCTGATGGCCCCCGGGTCAGCAGCACCCTATTTTGGTCAAAGAAAGAACTCATACCCCCATCCCTGAGCACCCAGAGACAGTGTGCGCCACCCCCGGGCCACGCCACTCTCGTCCCCCTCTGGCGCCAGACTCCTCTCAGAGCAGACCCCAGTGGAACGCACGTCCTTCCCTGGTCTCCTCTGTCAGGATGCGGCAGATGACCGTGCCCCTCCCATGTCTACGCCGCCTTGCTGCCCCACCCGGGGTACGTCTGTGGTTCACCTAACCCCGCTGGTTCAGTTCTTGGGAGCCTGGCTAGAGCTTCTCAGACTGCCCCGCTGGGTCGCGAGGACCATCAGGCTCGGCTATGCGATTTAGTTTGCCCATTCTCCTCCCCGCTTCTGGGGAGTCCGCTATACCATGGTGGGCCCCAATGCCCCTGTCATGCGTGTGGAGGTTGCTACCTTACTGGTGAAGGGTGCGATCGAGACTGTCCCTCCAGCCGAAATGAAGTCCGGCTTCTACAGCCCCTACTTCATTGTACCCAAGAAAACCAGTAGGTTACGGATCCAATCCTGGATCTGCGCATCTTTAACCGATCCCTTCACAGGCTTCCGTTCAAGATGTTGACGGCCAAATGCCTTTTCGAATGCGTTCGTCCAGCAGATTGGTTTGCAGCGATCGACCTGAAGGACGCGTACTTCCATGTCTCCATCCTTCCTCGACACAGACCGTTCCTACGGTTTGCTTTCGAGGGGCGGGCATATCAGTACACGGTTCTCCCATTCGGGCTAGCTCTGTCCCCTCGCGTCTTCACGAAGATCGTCGAGGCAGCCTTTGTGCCACTCAGGCAACACGGGGTTCGCATCCTGAATTATCTCGACGACTGGCTGATTCTGAGTCACTCTCGAGAGTAGGTGTGCGAACAGAGAGATCTGGTGCTCCAGCACCTCGCCAGTGAGTGTGGCCTCCACTTGGGCTCTAGCGCATGGCGCCTCGCTGACAGACATCTGCAGAGCTGCAGGCTGGACGACACCCAACACATTCGCCAGGTTTTATAACCTCTGAGTGGAGCCACTGTCCTCTCATGTACTATTCGCTTGCTTGCCATTCCACTCCACGGACTGGTTACGTGTGATTTTTCCTCAGGTGAGCTTCCCTGAAGCCCTGAGTTCCTCCAGCACTGTTGATAATGACACCAGAGTGCATGCCTGCATGGTCAGCCCTCGTGTTAGGCTAGGTGCTGCCGTGTGCATGGTTCCCCCGTTGGGCAACCCCCACATGTGTATTTCCACTGTAAGCCTCTCTGAGCATGTGTCTTTCCCTTGGCAAGCCTTGCCACTCCTGGGGGTAAAATTTTCCACCTTCGGCGGGTTACCCCAGAGTTCTTCCATATGCAGCCCCTCCGCGTGTCATATGTGTATCCTTAAGTCCTCCCTGCGGGCGGGCACTTTTGTTTCCACGTGGAATATGCTTCTCAGTGTACCTTGGTATTACATTGGTATCCTATAGTGTACAGGATTAGATTGGACCCCCATTCGTCAGTCATTGACGTAACTCGGAGTGACTGAACGAAAGGGAACGTCTTGGTTATGTATGTAACCCTCTTTCCCTGAAGACTACATGGGACCACATCTAACTATGGGTATGTTTACACGACAATGATAAAACTAAAAACTTATTTAAAAAATGTTTGTGTACAGACAAGACGATCCCCGCTCACATGGCTCTGCAAAAACAACTAAAAATGCTGTATTATTCATGCCAGGCCAGTAGTTGGCGATGTCACTTTGTAAAGAAACACTACAAGCCTATAGACCGGTTTTAAAAATTTTTATTTCTCAGTGTTAAGTGGTCTCTTAATTTTTTCCAGAGCTGTATATGTGTGTGCGTGTGTGTAAAATAAATGTTTTTATTTGCCAACCATCCATTTGCTTCTAGATATGGATTTAATCATATAGGTGTAATCCAATAACGTCCCTCAAGATGCAGCGACAGCTGTTTAACCCAGGGGAGAATATTTAATGAAGCCAAGTCCAATAAAATAAAGATTCCACTAGAATTCAACAATATACAAATATTTTAAGTAGACCATTTGATTTCTTAAAGGGATAGTTCACCCAAAAATTAAAATTACCCCATGATTTACTCACCCTCAAGCCATCCTAGGTGTATATGACATCCCAAAATTTG
Organism: Rhinogobio ventralis; assembly: GCA_039654625.1. Taxonomy (NCBI): domain Eukaryota; kingdom Metazoa; phylum Chordata; class Actinopteri; order Cypriniformes; family Gobionidae; genus Rhinogobio; species Rhinogobio ventralis. The sequence continues at coordinate 20,806,061 of CM077217.1, read as the reverse complement.
AAGCCCATAAAAGTGTATCCATCCATCATAAAAGTAATCCACGCGGCTCCGGAGGGTTAATAAGGACCTTCTGAAGTGAATTGATGGGTTTGTGTAAGTAAAATATCCATATTTAACACGTTATAAAGTAAAATATCTAGCTTCCACCGACCGCCTTCCGTATTCAACTTACGGAAAAAGCGTAACTGCCGTTTTGAACTGCGAGAGGCGTACTCTTTCTTCGTAAGTTGAATACGGAAGGTGGTCAGCCGAAAGCTAGATATTTCACTTGTGTTAAATATGGATATTTTTCTTACACAAACCCATTGGTTCGCTTCAGAAAGCCTTTATTAACCCCCCGGAGTCGTGTGGATTACTTTTATAATGGATGGATGCACTTTTTTAGGGCTGCCATTCACTGCCATTATAAAGCTTGGAAGAGCCAGGACATTTTTTAATATAACTCCGATTGTACTCGTCTGAAAGAAGAATGTCATATACACCTAGGATGGCTTGAGGGTGAGTACATTATAAGATAATTTTTGGGTGAACTCTATTGGCTTCATGTATTCATAAATTCTTCTAAAGAGTACATGCACACCTTGGCAGATACACATTCCAAAAGTCTGTCCAAATGAGCTTGTGTAGCTGAACACGACATGGCGCCTTATCATGCGTAGATGATCCAACGTGGCCAATGTCTTTCATTACATTTTAAAAGTAAAAGCAATGGGTTCATGAAATCAGTGACTCTTCAGTGAAATCTTTCCTCAAAGATCTTGTTGTGTCTTACCGGGAGGGAGGGTGCGGGGGGGAACGGGTGGGGCCATCACACTCCCGACATGAGCAGAGAGGAACGGCAGAGTGTCCCTGGTGCCACTGTCCAAACTCCAGCTGCTGGGAGCTGTCAACACTACCAGAAAGAGCAAAGATCACCATCACTTTACACATCACTACTGACCTGTTGGATCCTCATCTGAAGGGCAGATATCTCAGGAATTCCTGCTTAGCATGTTGAGGTTTGGGTTCTAGTGTTATCAACTAGAAAAAAACTGTTCCCCCTCGGTAGAAATCGCGTTCCGGGGGCACTGCAGTGCAATCGAAAAGGGCACTTTCACTTTCAAAGGGGCAGGGACAAAAAGTAAGTCTTAAGCCAAAATGTTAGAATAAGGCTGGACTGTGAACTGTCTTGACTTTCAGTGCTGCCATTAGCCTTTGGGATTATAACTGGGATTATAACTGAAACTGTCGCTGCATCCAAAAATGCCTACTTCCCTACAATGTAGTATGTGAAAAACGGTACACCAAATGAGTAGTATGTTCGAACACATTATTTGAAAAACAAAAGTATAAGGTAAGGCAGGTAAGCATAGTAGATCACATGACAAAGCCAACGTGGCTGATGTAGTATGTCCGGAATGCATTCATACAACACATACTAAATAACATACTTTTAATGGTCACAAAGTCATTAGTACCTACTCAGACTGTATGCACTTTTTGATGCTGCGTGAATTGTGATTTCTGCCTGGGGTGAGGGGATTGTGGGTTTGAGGACGGATAGAGGGGTACAGTGGGTTCAAAGAATCATACACACCCAGTCATACCTTTATCAGCCACAGAGAGATTAGGGTCACTGCAGGGTTTGCAGGGACCAATGACCTGATGGTATAGTGCCCTCTGATGGTTGGTAGGCTGGTGGAAAAAGCAAAATAAAAAAATATGTACTTTAATGTTATATCACTGCCATTATCTTACCCTCAAAACTGAGGTCCTGTCATTTCCTGACAGTTTTTAAAATTTGTAATTAGTTGCATCTTGTGGTAGACACACCTGTCCGTTCTCAGTTATGTTGGGGTACATGGCACTGCTGGGACGGTCCCTGTGCGGCGGTAGAAGCATCAACATCTCTCGGTTGTGCCTGTATCTGTCAGGTAGTGATGGGGAACCAACTGGAGAGAAAGGAAATTAAACGCCATTTAGTTTTGAGCTTTTGTAAAATATTAGAGAAGTCATCTTTGAGCTGAGTTGCTCTTTTGAGTGAAGTTAGAAGATACTGATTGTCACCACAGTAAATTATTGTTCAAATTACAATGCGTTTTAGTTCTCAAACATTGGTTGGGAAACACTCAAACCTGGTGGTATTTTGAAGTTTATAGTTGCTCACCTCTGATGCTGCCGTGCCCTGAGTTGATCATCTGAGATGGAGCTGAATGCGTTGAGCTCAAACTGGATGATGAGGGACTGGGCTGAAATGTTACACGGGGGGGATTATAAAACAATAATTTAAAAGATCAGATACAATACTCTTGGTAGTTGCTATGGTGTTCTGAGAGGTTGGCAGAGAGTTGCTAAATGGTGAGTGGGGGGTGTTGATAGGCAGTTGCTAGGGTTGTTCTGAGATGCTAATAGGGTATTGCTAATTGACAGGTGGTTTCTGGGGTGCTAGGAGTGTTTACTAATGCTAAGGTGTTGCTAGGATATTATAGGTGGTTTCTAGGGTTTTGCTAGGGCATTGTTATGAAGAATCTAGGTGTTCTGAGAGGTTGTCAAGGAATTGCTAGGTGTTGTTAGGCAGTTTCTAGGTTGTTCTAAGAGGTTGCTAAGGTATTGCTAGGTGATGGGTGGTTGTTAGGGTGTCATGAGGGGTTACTGTGGTGTTGATAAGTGGTGCAAGGGCATTGTTTGGAATTTGCTAGGTGGTTGCTAGGTCATTGCTAAGTGGATGTTAGGGTACTATAAGCGGTTTCTAGGGCACTGCTAGGTAGCAGGTGGTTTCTAGGATATTGTTAGATAGATTCTTGGGTGCCTAAAATGGATGCTAGGGTGTTTTGGTTGGTAACTAGGCTGTACTTGTACACTAAATGTGTGTATTATGAGCTAATGTAGCCCACCTGCATACGGTAGAGGTCCTCCGGGTGTTCCATCATACTGTCCGTCAGGATGAGCAAGTTTCCCGTCTCACTGGAGGTGTGAGAGGAGAGAGAAGAGGAGGAGTGGCGGACAGACCCCAACACATTCAGAGGGCTAGAGACAGACAGACAGAGATAGAGAGAGAGAGAGAGAGAGGGGGGGGAGGGATGGGAAAACAGGGATGGAGAAGAAAAGCAGGAGAAAGAGTGGAGGAAGAGGAATGCATGCAGGGATGAGGAAAATGAATCAAGATGAAGAAAAAAGATTGTAGGGTCATAGAAAACAGGCAGCAATGCAAGTATGAACGAAAAAAGAAGAAAGAGGAACACAGAATAAAGGAGAAAGAAAGAGGAAAATAAAGCATGCACACGGAAAGATGTCAAACATATGTGAGGTAAAGTGACAGAAAAGAGAGAAGGAGAAAGAGGAACAAACAGAGAGACATGAGAGAGACGTGGCGGAGCTGAAGCTAGTGTGTTCAGGGTGGGCAGCATGAGTGTGTACGCATGTTTATGAGGAATACACGGTCGAGGAGTGTTTGTGAAGAGAAAGGAAAGGCTGCGTCTACAGAGCAGGAATCTCTCTATAACCCACAGACATGTGTGTAGAACACACACATACTACACAAATTCTTTACAATGTGATATATTATAATGAGTTTCCTGTGAGGTGCAACACATGAAATGAACATTTGGAATAATGAAATCCTGAATATAAATACACACAGTTTGGACCAGGGATTTTATTGTTAACTAAAACTAAAATATATAATATAAATAAAATTTAGTTAAGTTTAAGATGATGTACTAAAATGACTGAAACAAAATATGAAATAAAAATAAATTAAAGCTAAAAAGAAATATATATACTAACAAAAACCATAGTTTATAAATGCTACTAAAATAACACAGTTTTTTGTAGACAAATAAAACATTGTAATTTATGTATTTTTATTTTATTTTAAATGGGTTGGACCAGATAATATTTTTTTTAAATAAGACAGTTTTTTTTTTTTTTTTTTTTTTGATAAACAAAACTAACAAAAATAAATAAATAAATAAATAATGAGTATGTGTGTCCACTGGTAGATACAAAATTAAAATAAAAAAAATGTAAAAAACATAAAATTAACAGTTTCTATATTTATTTTCTTTTTGGCATCACATTATGGAGCTATTATATCTCATAAAATGTACTACTAAATACTTAGTACATTGAACTCATGTATACTTGAGTGTATGTTGAAGTATGTTGAATGGACATTAGTGTGCATGAATTTGAACGGCTTGTTTAAATGAAAGGAATGTTCTAGCTAAGCTCAATCTATCTGTGTTGTGCTGTCGAATACCACATAAAATAACTGAAATATTGAAACATTCCTTTAGGCTTCATATAGTAATCTAATATGTACTTGGGTTTGTATACATAGTTTATATCCAATAGATACATCTGTGTGCATGCAGAACAGTGTCTGTAAGGGTGTACTGACCTGTGTCGGTGCATGAGCTTAATACTTTCAGGACTCATGGGACTATGCGTGGCGAGGATGCCGCGCGGGGTGCTCGTCCCTGAGCAGGCCGGACTCAGCTTATCCAGACCGGGCAAGCCCTGCAGGGCCACATAGAAACACTACTCTGAATATCCACACTGTCTGCATTGATGCCAACACAGATTTAACTCATCTTACAAAAACTCAGAGTTTGATATTGAATATTTGTAAAGAATGAAGTGAGAAAAGCTAAATGTATTTAAAGACCTCATAAAATACTTTTAAAAGCACAGTTTCCTTTCCTACATTGGCATTTCCTATTCAAATAGGAAGTTTGGGGCGATACATTGTCATTACTGGACATTAGGTTAGACCACAAGTGCAATTAACAGATTGTCATTCTAGAAAGCATTGATTGGACAAATATTTGGACACACCCATGAGTGCAGGATGAGTCATCTATGATTGTGGCTTGTTTTTCTAAAAATGTTTATTTTAACTTGCAGGTGTAAAATAACATAAAAACGACTGTGCCTTAAACTAACAGACAGACTAAAAACCACAAACTTGCTTTATATTAATTAAAATAAAATTTGAATAGATTTTGATTTATTGGGGTCTTAATATAAATGTTTATTTATTGGGGCAAAATTCAATTTTGTTGACAAATTTGTAGGGCTGCCCCCTAATAGTTTACTAACGTCAGTCGGCCAAAATGTTATTAGTCAGTTAGTCGCAGAAAATAAAACCACATGAAGTTGCGAAATCAGTCCATGAGGAACAGAACGTTAACGGCGGGCGGGTCCTTGTGGAAATTACAGTATGTCGGGCAGGAAATCCAAACCTATTATTCACTCACCTCAAATATGGCTTATTATTTGAAACATGCAAGTAACTAGGCCACTCGCTGTAACATTAACCTAGATAAATGTGCACTATTAGTAGGTGCATATCCAAGTGTTTGTGTGGAAGCTAAAGTATAATCACAGTTACTGGAGGCGCCGGCGCAATCACTTGCATTTTTTCCTGACAACAGCGGAAACAACTTAAAATACTAATTTTTTTGGTCATACATAAGAAAAAATACATCATCCGAAACTTGTGTAAATGCACAACAACAAAACGTTGTATTTTTGTAAAATAAAGAAAACAAACAGGATGCGCTTTTTGACATCTCTGTCTCCCTGAGCTGCAGCGCGTCACATAAATGAACCGAAACTCAACATATACTTGCTTTACAGACATGAGAAATATGTCTATAGAAAGCTTGAAATGTCTACCTTTAAACGAACTGATTAGAATCGAAAACAAATACTCTCTGATTATGTAATCCGTATGAAAGGTGCATTTCTCTCTACCACTGCAGAGATGGTGAGTTAGCACATTAGTTTACTTATTATTAATTATTAAAGGCAGGGTAGCTGATTTGCTCAAGTAACATTTTTTGTTAAGCTGGTTGAAAGTCTCTTCCTGATAGCAATCACTAAGTTAAGTGGTCTAAATGTATATACCGGTATACACTCACCTAAAGGATTATTAGGAACACCATACTAATACTGTGTTTGACCCCCTTTTGCCCTCTGAGCTGCCTTAATTTCTACGTGGCAGTGATTCAACAAGGTGCTGAAAGCATTCTTTAGAAATGTTGGCCCATATTGATAGGATAGCATCTTGCAGTTGATGGAGATTTGTGGGATGCACATCCAGGGCACGAAGCTCCCGTTCCACCACATCCCAAAGATGCTCTATTGGGTTGAGATCTGGTGACTGTGGGGGCCATTTTAGTACAGTGAACTCATTGTCATGTTCAAGAAACCAATTTGAAATGATTCGAGCTTTGTGACATGGTGCATTATCCTGCTGGAAGTAGCCATCAGAGGATGGGTACATGGTGGTCATAAAGGGATGGACATGGTCAGAAACAATGCTCAGGTAGGCCGTGGCATTTAAACGATGCCCAATTGGCACTAAGGGGCCTAAAGTGTGCAGAGAAAACATCCCCCACACCATTACACCACCACCACCAGCCTGCACAGTGGTAACAAGGCATGATGGATCCATGTTCTCATTCTGTTTATGCCAAATTCTGACTCTACCATCTGAATGTCTCAACAGAAATCGAGACTCATCAGACCAGGCAACATTTTTCCAGTCTTCAACTGTCCAATTTTGGTGAGCTTGTGCAAATTGTAGCCTCTTTTTCCTATTTGTAGTGGAGATGAGTGGTACCCGGTGGGGTCTTCTGCTGTTGTAGCCCATCCGCCTCAAGGTTGTGCGTGTTGTGGCTTCACAAATGCTTTGCTGCATACCTCGGTTGTAACGAGTGGTTATTTCAGTCAAAGTTGCTCTTCTATCAGCTTGAATCAGTCGGCCCATTCTCCTCTGACCTCTAGCATCAACAAGTTCCTCCTGAACCAAAACAACAAGCTTATGCTGTGTTCACACCATAACTACCATATTTTGGGAGAGATGGAAACCCGTGACATTATGCTTTGTGACTCGAATTTATGCGTTTCAATAGCAACACTATCAACGCTGAAATGAATCTGCAGCAGTCAGGTGGTACTGCTCAGTGCTCATTGAGTTGTTTAGGTTCATTATTATTGTAATGTTTTGTGCTTTGAGACGTGAGGTAGTTTGAGGCGTCTCGTGACGCTTTGCAGACTCTGCTCTGGTTGTGTGCGTTCATGTGTTTTGGAGGAGGCGTGGCTTTGGAGACGCTCTGAAAGGAGGGTGGGATCTTATGCAGGTGGGATCTTATGCTTTCAAAGCTAACTCGCTATTGCTAGTCTCTCCAAAAATTGCCTACCCTACCTTTAATAAACAATTAAAATGTCTCCTTGCTATTTTTCCTACACATTCATAATCTTTGCAGCAAGCAATCGTGGAATAGGCTATATATTACATATATATATATATATATATATATATATTAAAGGCTCATTATGGTTTAGGATTTCCCCCCAGTGAGGTCTCACATGACAGAGGCTGCTCCTCATCATCTGGAACTGATCGATTAGCTTCTTGTGCAGGGGACGCATTTCAGGGTGCACCAGTTTCTCGTGGACAGCAAGACCCACGCCGAGGACGTGAACCTATGGGGTTTATTAAACAAGGAAGATTATTTGACCTTTTCAAATTATTTTTTTGCGTTGTTAAAATGAAGAAGTTTCGGATGTGTTCACCTGTTCTTGCATCAGATCCTTGAGTTGGGTGATCTTCTCTGTATCCTCTGGGTGACTGCTAATGTACTCTTTATCGAAGAATGCCTGGGTGACAATAAGTATAAAAACATTCAACAACTATTCTTTTAGATGAAGGCTGAACGTCTGATGTTCATTCATTAGAGCAACAAAAAGCTTGTCAACTTAATAGAAATGTGAAGAAAGCAGTGCTGCTAGTGTGAAGTTTCTAAAGCACAATAAGACACAGTGTTAAATTTGCAGTAGCGAGTGCACCACTCACTTCCTGGTATCTGGCGATACCCCCGTTGACAGCTGCATCGATCACCCCATTCAGGCACATGCTGAGCAGGTTAATGTTTCCGTGAAGCTGCTTGTGCTGGTACTGACTGATCAGGGTGCGCAGCTCCTGGTTCTTATTCTCCACCACGTAGATGGCGTTCTCCAGTGGACTAACTTCAACCTAGAGTACATGACGTACATACGGTAAACACAGGTGTTCTGAATGTATACTCAAATTTTACTTCAGTAAATCTGTACATTATAGTGACATTATTATTAGCTTAGTTTAGTTTTTGGGTAGTATAAATTAGAGGTTTTTTTGTATTATTAATAATTAAATATATTGAATTTAATAATGTAAAATCATATATTTAAAAAAAAGTTACAATTTTAAGTTTAATTAAGTTTGATTGTAGTGTTTGGGTAGTTTAAATGTAGATTTGAGATTTTTTATTTAATTAATTCTTTATGCAAAGTCATATTAAACATGTAAAATATGTAAATTCATGACCATAAAAGTTCGATTTTTTTTATTTAAAATTTGAAAGATATATTTTTACATTTAAAATGAGTTTAGTGTTTTAGCAGTATAGATGTAAATTAGATATATTTTTATTTAATTAATTATTTATGCAAAATCACATTAAAAACATCAAATATGTAAATCCATGACTTCATGAAAGTTACATTTTTATTGTTTTAATGTAATTTTATTTCATTTTAAATTTATTTTAGTGTTTGGGTAGTTTAAGTGTAAATGACAGATGTTTTAAATTTAATAATTTATGCAAAATTATATTAAAATAGTTACTGACTTTTACATTTTTTAATTAAAAAATGTTAAATTAGTGATTGGGAGATTTATTTATTTATGCATTTATCTATTTATTTATTATTTATGTAAAATCAATTTACAATTTAAATGGAAATAATAATAAATAATAATTTTTTTTAACAGATTTTATGTTTTATGGACAATATCTTGGCTGTTAAGCCAAATTATGATTTTTTTTGTTTTTTTGTTTATTTATTTTTGCCTTTATTTATACAGTACAGTACAGAGAGCAGACGTGGGAAGAGAAGTGGGATCGGGAAGTACCAGAAGCCTGGACTAGAACTAGGTCTAAGCACAACCGTGCCCACGAGGCTATCAGCTCCAAACAAATTATCAAAATGTTATTATATTACACTTTTCTTTAATACAGCAACAGGTACTGGTAAGTGTACCAGTGTATAGTCCACAAAGACACGTGTTAAATTATTGACTACAAAGCTTTGAGATTCAATAAGCAAACCCAAATGGTGGCCTCATAATGTTGATGATATATTCAGACTTCGTTTGGTGAGTCACCCACCAGCTCGCGCTTATCCACTTCAAACCAGCGGGAGATCCCAGGCAGAGGGTGGGTGAGGATGAGTGTGGTCCGCTCAATCCAGAGACTCTGAAAGAACACAGACATGATGCAACTTCAGCCAACGTCTGATGTTAAATTAATTCACCCACTAGTGTTTCCTAGAGAAGAACTTTAAATTCACCTTAAATTCATTCTCCCTGTCTTTTGGCCCCTTATGGAAGGGCCGGTCATAACGGAATCGGCGGACATTATTGACTCTGTAGAAACTTTTGATGCGGTCAGGCACGCGGTCCATCTGTAGCACATCAATGTTTTCTGGAACTGGAGTCACAGCGTAGATCTGTAGGTCTATGGAACTTTATATGAAGGAAAAAAACAGCTACTATATTTTGAACAAGCACGTTAAAAGGATAGAAGATATTGTGCAGAGTGTCCAAGCTGCTCTTTTACTTATAGACTTTCAGACAACAAAAAAGTTAGTGAGTTAGTGAGTGAATTAGTTAGTGAATGAGTAAGCAAGTTATTGAGTGAGTGAGTGAGTGAGTGAGTGAGTTTGTGAGTGAGTGAGTGAGTTATTGAGTGAGTTATTGAGTGAATGAGTTATAGAGTGAGTTATTGAGTGAGTGAGTTAGAGTGAGAGAGTGAGTGAGTGAGTGTGAGAGTGAGTGAGAGAGTGAGTGTGAGTGAGTGAGTGAGAGAGTGAGTGAGTGAGAGAGTGAGTGAGTGAGAGAGTGAGTGTGAGTGAGTGAGTGAGTGAGTGAGTGAGAGAGTGAGTGTGAGTGAGTTAGTGAGTGAGTGAGTGAGTGAGTTATTGAGTGAGTGAGTGAGTGAGTTATTCAGTGAGTTATTGAGTGAGTGAGTTATTGAGTGAGTGAGTTATTGAGTGAGTGAGTTACTGAGTGAGTGAGTGTGAGTGAGTGAGTTATTGAGTGAGTGAGTGAGTTATTGAGTGAGTGAGTGAGTGAGTGAGTGAGTGAGAGAGTGTGAGTGAGTGAGTGAGTGAGTGAGAGAGTGAGTGAGAGAGTGAGTGAGTGAGAGAGTGAGTGAGTGTGAGTGAGTGAGAGAGTGAGAGAGTTAGTGAGTGAGTGAGTGAGTTATTGAGTGAGTGAGTGAGTTATTGAGTGAGTGAGTTATTGAGTGAGTGAGTTATTGAGTGAGTGAGTGTGAGTGAGTGTGAGTGAGTGAGTGAGTGAGTTATTGAGTGAGTGAGTTATTGAGTGAGGGAGTGAGTGAGTGAGTGAGTTATTGAGTGAGTGAGTTACTGAGTGAGTGAGTGAGTTATTGAGTGAGTGAGTTACTGAGTGAGTGAGTGTGAGTGAGTGAGTGAGTTATTGAGTGAGTGAGTGAGTTATTGAGTGAGTGAGTGAGTGAGTGAGTGAGAGAGTGAGTGTGAGTGAGTGAGTGAGTGAGTGAGAGAGTGAGTGAGAGAGTGAGTGAGTGAGAGAGTGAGTGAGTGTGAGTGAGTGAGAGAGTGAGAGAGTTAGTGAGTGAGTGAGTGAGTTATTGAGTGAGTGAGTGAGTTATTGAGTGAGTGAGTTATTGAGTGAGTGAGTTATTGAGTGAGTGAGTGTGAGTGAGTGTGAGTGAGTGAGTGAGTTATTGAGTGAGTGAGTTATTGAGTGAGGGAGTGAGTGAGTGAGTGAGTTATTGAGTGAGTGAGTTACTGAGTGAGTTATTGAGTGAGTGAGTGAGTGTGAGTGAGTGAGTGAGTGAGTGAGTTATTGAGTGAGTGAGTTATAGAGTGAGTTATTGAGTGAGCGAGTGAGTTATTGAGTGTGAGTGAGTGAGTTATTGAGTGAGTGAGTGTTATTGAGTGAGTGAGTGAGTGAGTTATTGAGTGAGTTATTGAGTGAGTTATTGAGTGAGTGTGAGTGTGAGTGAGTGTGAGTGAGTGTGAGTGTGAGTGAGTGTGAGTGTGAGTGAGTTATTGAGTGAGTGAGTTATTGAGTGAGTGAGTGAGTGAGTTATTGAGTGAGTGTGTGAGTGAGTGAATGAATAAATGAACAAATGAATGAACAAATGAATGAACAAACAAATTAATAAATACTGTTGTGGAACACTTTTTTATATATGAAAATCAGGTTGATTAAATGACGACTTTTTTCTGGGTGAGCATTAATACAAAATATTTAGTGCAAAATCAAATGAACCAAAAATAAAATATCAAGTTTGGTTGCAAGTTTTCAAGTAAATTTGCTATGATATGTACCCCTCAAATAACCCTTTATCTTACTTTTGTTGTGCACCGATAGAAATAATATAAAGAATGGTTGGTTTCGTATTGTTCATGACATGGAAATTCGCTCACTCTGACCTGAAATGCAAAAAAGCCATTTCCTTATAAATAAAAAAAAATCTAATGGTCTTATTATGGTGAAGGATACACTGAGCTTCACCCTGTAAGATCCCTTCATCTGGTTGATTAGGGTGCTGCATGGCGATTGCTTGTGGAAATTCTCCCAGCATTCTTTGCTGAAAGGCTTCAAGCCTCTCGTAGTCATGTCCCCGACAAACAAACTCCTTATTCTGTGTGGAGATGAAAACATCTATACATAAATATATTTATAAATACATAAATGAATAAATAAATAGTATATAATTAATTGTTATTTATTTTATAGTTATTTTAAATTAAAAATCAATCCTTTAATCCTTACAATTATGACAAACAAATAGAGCATGTAAATATTGCAGTAGCTCACCCTGAGGAAGAAGGGAAATTTCCGACCGTAAAATCCCACCCTGAAGAACTCTGGCTCTAGTCGTTGCTGCTCCATGATGTTGTCATAATATGCCGCCTCCATTTTCTGTAGTATAGAAAGAAAGAGCTAAATATTCACACAGCATTGACCTCCTTCTGAGCATAATACAAAACAGTACATTAATAGCTATGCGGTCCATTCAAAGTGCTGTTATATAATCTCTATTCATATATTCACATTTTAAAAAAAAGAACATCAAAAAGCACTGACCCGTATCCAGCTGAGACTCTGATAATCGTACAGGGACTCGTACTGGAAGGCTAGTTCTCGGCACAGCGGGATGCCATACTCCCAACACTGGCAAGAGAACAAGGGCAGGACAGCAGGTTTGATGTGCAATTTAAAACTAGATTTGCATTTCCAAAAAATCTCTGGTATGGCAAGTTTTAGTTAAGTTTATAGAAAGAAATGCTGCATCACATTTAGTTGGCACCTTGTTTATTATCAATATGCAAATGAATGTAAGAAAGGGGACCAATCGCTACTTAGTATACAATGATTAAAATTTGTTCCATTTGATTTTAAATGTTGAAAATGTAAAAAGTCGTTATGAAATGAAAATTCACCAATTTATCCGTGCATTTGAACCTTCCAGTAAAAAACAACAGACTTCTCTCTGGTGTCGTATGCAGGATTTCTTCAATCAGTTCATTTAAACTCCTCACGTTCATCTGCCTACTTTAGAGAGCCACGGCCATATGCCAACATCCAATCACCAACCGATGCCAATCAACAAGTCTCTGCCCTACTTTTTTTTCTTTTACAATAATTGTACATCACAATACAAAGATTGTTTCAACGTAACATTATCAATCAAGTTTCAAACTTTTAAACCTTATAATGAAAAACAATGGGGTCCAACGTTGTTTTTTTGGACCCCATTGACTTTCATTATAAGGTTTGAAAGTTGAAAAATCCGCTGACTTGTTAATGTTGCGATGAAATGGAAGTAGCAACAGATTGGGTGCGACGCTCCAACAGCTTGAAGCTGTCTCTACTCAATGTGTACAAGAGAAATTTCAAATCCATATGTACTGATGTCGGAAGTCGGAAGCACGTCAGAAATAGAACGATAGTTTATTGAATCATTAAATAGTTGGCAATAGTTTATTATCGGTGACTTGTTGTATTGTGTTTCATCAAGTGTCACAGTATCACTGATTACAAAGGGTTCTATTTGCTTTTGTCGTGTTGTGCCACTTGTAGATGTAACCGGTCCTACTCAACCTGCTCCGAATGGGATTCAGTGATCAGTGGTCTCCGGCGTGGGACGCGGGTGCGCTAACAAGGATGCTAACAACCGCAGTCTCTAACGTCAGTCTCTAGAGCGCTTCTTGGGATCAGGGGAGTGAGGTTTGCACACACAGCTCTTACTGGCCTACGACAGTTACAATCACCCCCCCAAACCTCACTCCCATCCGGGTCACGGCACCAAATGTAACTGGTCCTACTCAACCTGCTCCGAGCAGGATTCAAACCTTGGTCTCTGGAGTGGGAGGCAGGCACGCTCACAAGTATGCTAATGACTGCAGTCTCTAACGTCAGTCACTAGAACGCCTCTTGAGATTAGGGGAGTAAGGTTTGCACAGCTCTTACTGGCCTACGACAGTTACATAGATATGGTGTAAGCGGCAAAAATTATCCAAAGAAGTGTGAATAGAGTCTGAATTGAACTGGCCATTTGCCTCAATCACATTAAAGATCAATCCTGCCTTAGCAACAGTTGACGTCCACCATTTTCTCAGATGATCTTTTGCTCTTTTCTAATGTAAGTCTAGGGAGGATCATTGTGTTTGACAACTTAAGATGGAATTTTATAGAAATTACTCCCAAAATGGTAAAACGTTGTTTCCGGGACACAAAGTGGTATCTGTAAATACCTTTCCCTTGTTGAAGTAGTGGATGACCTTACGACAAAGACCCTCTTTACGATGCCATTCACTCTGCGCAGGATAGTGCAGGAACTCTCGGAGGGGTCTTTCCTCCCAGTGGAGCAGCTCCCAGTACAGCAGGAGGGTGAACGCCGCCTCTGAAAATTAAAGTGACATGTAAAGGCCAAGTATAGTAAGCCATATTCGGAATTTGTCCTTTGCATTTAACCCATCCATTAGGAGTAGTGAGTAGTGAACACACACACTGCAAATACGCTGAGCCAATTTTTGCTGTGGCGCCCGGGAAGAGATTGGGGGTTAGGTGCCTTGCACAAGGGCACCTTCACACATTCGGGTTTACCCTTCGGGTTACCAGTCTGACTCTCTAACCATTAGGCCACAACTGCCGTTAAATTAGGCCACAACTGCCAACTGTGGGACACAACATTTGATATAGTTGAAATAATCTTGCGTAATATACTTCTTTTTAGCTCAACTGGTAGAGCATGGTGTTAGCAACACCAAGGTCATGGGTTCCATTCTCAAGAAACACACATAGTGATAAAACAAATACTTTCGTACTAGGTAGTTCTAGGAATTTACTTATAGTAACTAGCCACCAGGGTGGTTCCCAGAGAATTAAATGTTCCCCTAGGGCCATTTTCCTGGTTGCATGTAGGAACTCTGAAGTGACGTAAGCCGCGCTTGTGGTTGTGACTTTTATTTTGATGGCATGGCGGACTGTTATTTTGACGACGCTGAGAACACCAGAGCCTGAGCACACAGCTCTCGCATTCTCTGTCTCATTAGCTTACGATCTGTTTAACAGTCTAATACGTTATTAGATATAATTGTTATACAGAGAAAGTAGACAGTATATGAAAAAGTATTAGCGTTTGCCGTGTGGCTGATGTCCAATGTGGCTAGCTGAGCAGAAATACATAATAATGTTTCGCTTGGTCCCCTCAAAGTCACATTGTATTTTCTCCTTAGCGTAAAGGTTGAGAGGTCCATCTATCACTGTTTTCTATATTTGTAGAGTTAGTTTGTGGAGTAAATATATAGGCTATAATCTGTGTCTGTAGACAGCTTTTTTTTTATATGGCATGCGTTTTGCGTGCGTTCGGCCAATCAGCGTACACTTACATCACTGGTAGTTCCTATTGTGCTGGTCTGAAGTAGGAGCTAAAGTAGTTCCCCCAAAAGGCATTTCTAGAACTAAAATCATTCCTAGTTCCTGCGGTGCGAACACACCAAAAAGCTGGTACTTCCGCCAATAGTTCTAGGAACTACGAAAAAGTTCCTCCAGTGAGAAATCCCCTTTTAGGTGCACTGTTATATGCACCGTTACTATACTTATTTTCCATTAGTTTTCTATATAAACATGCACCAGGCGGACGTTTGAACGCTGCATTTGTGCCTTTTGCCGAGTCTCGCACATGATATAGCGTTCTAAAAATGTGGTGATCAAGTTAAAATAAGTTTAACTTGTAAAAAAAATTCCATTGCCCATTGGTTCTGTATGATGTGGCCTGTGCAGTTTTTAAATGTGAAGTAACTCTGAATAACGTCTCACCTGTGTAGTTTTCGGCCTGCAGGTGCATGTCGCACAGCTTGTGAATGTATCGGATGTACATTTCCTCCTTATTTATCTCTGACTTGTAGAAATTCTACAAAAGGATATCATATGATCATCAGGTTACTTTTGCTTGACTGCAAAAATACATATATTAGGTTGACAGAGGATCGAATGAAGGGTACGTCTCACCAACAGGTTGACAGTGCAACCGATCTTCTTGTTTTCGGTCTCATCACCTTTCATGCAATCTCTGCCGACACAAGAAACAGGAAGTCTTATTAGATATAAGACACCACGCCCAATGACCATTGAATCTGATTGGCTGGTTTCGACATAATATCTGAAGAGATTTCCACTTTATTTGTTCCCAAATTGATTAACTGTTAAATGCTGTACAACAGTGAGCTGTGGCTGAACACTTTACATGTCAGTCAAATTGCCACTTCCTGTTTAAGAGAGTAGCTATTGGTCAGAAAAATCTGCAATGTGGACAGGGAGTGAAAACATTTTTACTACATTAGCACATGTCCCTCTAATGCCACATACTATAGTGTTAATAGTATTAATTAAACCCAAAACGAACACTATTATTAATAGTTTTTGGTAACTGAAGTAAAATAAAAATATATATATATATATGTTAGATGAAAACTTAAACTTAAGATGGGAGTTTTACCTGTAGTCCAGCAGTCTTTCCATGAGGCGAGTGACAGACGTGACGAAAGAGATGCCCGTCTCCCTCCAGGTCTCCTGCTCGATCTTCTCCAGCAGACTAGACATTAAACGGCACACATATGCATCATTTTTTAAGGGCACTTCATGGGCTGAAGGTAAAAGAAGGGCTTGTAATGGAATATCCATTTTTAGTGGCATCTGATTGGTTGAACAGGGTTAGTTTCCTCTTACCTGGGGTACGGCCCAAACAGTTGAGTTCTAATAATCCCGCAGCACAAGGCAAATCAGAGACACTTAGGTTATGACAAGAGCACTCAAACGGTCGGATGTGTAACTGTGCGTTTCAGTGGAGAAGGTGGGAGTGTATGTGTGTGTGTGTGTGCGTGTGTGCGCGCACTTACAGCAAACTGAAGAGTTCTCTGTAATTCTCGTCTCCTTTTCCTTCAGACACCAGACTGTCCAGTTTGTCTATCAGTTCTGCCTCCACCTGTACAGCAAACATGAACTAAATTATGCGCCAATAATGAAGAGATGACAGACAAATGCACTTTTTTAGTGCCTTTTTTACTTAGTATAATTGTATATACACACTTTACAATTCGGGCACCAAATGTCTTTTGTTATCTATAATAATATCTATAATAACAGTAGTAATAATAATAATACTAATACTAATAATAATAATGCCAAGTAATCTATGGGTTACATATCACATGTTGATAATGATAAAATTATCCTTCTATGTAATAATATTTTTCATTATAATAATTATATATATATATATATATATACACTCACCTAAAGGATTATTAGGAACACCATACTAATACTGTGTTTGACCCCCTTTCGCCTTCAGAACTGCCTTAATTCTACGTGGCATTGATTCAACAAGGTGCTGAAAGCATTCTTTAGAAATGTTGGCCCATATTGATAGGATAGCATCTTGCAGTTGACGGAGATTTGTGGGATGCACATCCAGGGCACGAAGCTCCCGTTCCACCACATCCCAAAGATGCTCTATTGGGTTGAGATCTGGTGACTGTGGGGGCCATTTTAGTACAGTGAACTCATAGTCATGTTCAAGAAACCAATTTGAAATGATTCAAGCTTTGTGACATGGTGCATTATCCTGCTGGAAGTAGCCATCAGAGGATGGGTACATGGTGGTCATAAAGGGATGGACATGGTCAGAAACAATGCTCAGGTAGGCCGTGGCATTTAAACAATGCCCAATTGGCACTAAGGGGCCTAAAGTGTGCCAAGAAAACATCCCCCACACGATTACACCACCACCACCAGCCTGCACAGTGGTAACAAGGCATGATGGATCCATGTTCTCATTCTGTTTACGCCAAATTCTGACTCTACCATCTGAATGTCTCAACAGAAATCGAGACTCATCAGACCAGGCAACATTTTTCCAGTCTTCAACTATCCAATTTTGGTGAGCTCGTGCAAATTGTAGCCTCTTTTTCCTATTTGTAGTGGAGATGAGTGGTACCCGGTGGGGTCTTCTGCTGTTGTAGCCCATCCGCCTCAAGGTTGTGCGTGTTGTGGCTTCACAAATGCTTTGCTGCATACCTCGGTTGTAACGAGTGGTTATTTCAGTCAAAGTTGCTCTTCTATCAGCTTGAATCAGTCGGCCCATTCTCCTCTGACCTCTAGCATCAACAAGGCATTTTCGCACCACAGGACTGCCGCATACTGGATGTTTTTCCCTTTTCACACCATTCTTTGTAAACTCTAGAAATGGTTGTGCGTGAAAATCCCAGTAACTGAGCAGATTGTGAAATACTCAGACCGGCCCGTCTGGCACCAACAACCATGCCACGCTCAAAATTGCTTAAATCACCTTTCTTTCCCATTCTGACATTCAGTTTGGAGTTCAGGAGATTGTCTTGACCAGGACCACACCCCTAAATGCATTGAAGCAACTGCCATGTGATTGGTTGATTAGATAATTGCATTAATGAGAAATTGAACAGGTGTTCCTAATAATCCTTTAGGTGAGTGTATATATATATATATATATATATATATATATATATATATATATATATATATATATATATATACGCTGATTAGGCATAACATTATGACCACTGACAGGTGAAGTGAATAACACTGATTATCTCTTCATCACGGCACCTGTTAGTGGGTGGGATATATTAGGCAGCAAGTGAACATTTTGTCCTCAAAGATGTGTTAGAAGCAGGAAAAATGGGCAAGCGTAAGGATTTGAGCGAGTTTGACAAGGGCCAAATTGTGATGGCTAGATGACTGGGTCAGAACATCTCCAAAACTGCAGCTCCTGTGGGGTGTTCCCGGTCTGCAGTGGTCAATATCTATCAAAAGTGCTCCAAGGAAGGAACAGTGGTGAACCAGCGACAGGGTCATGGGCGGCCAACGCTCATTGATGCTCGTGGGGAGCGAAGGCTGACCCGTGTGGTCCAATCAAACAGACAAGCTACTGTAGCTCAAATTGCTCAAGAAGTTAATGCTGGTTCTGATAGAAAGGTGTCAGAATACACAGTGCATCGCAGTTTGTTGCGTATGGGGCTGCAGAGCCGCAGACCAGTCAGTGTGCCCATGCTGACCCCTATCCACCACCGAAAGCGGCCAACAGTGGGCACGTGAGCATCAGAACTGGAACACGGAGCAATGGAAGAAGGTGGCCTGGTCTGATGAATCAAGTTTTCTTTTACATCACATGGATGGCTGGGTGCGTTTGCGTGGCATACCTGGGGAACACATGGCACCAGGATGCACTATGGGAAGAAGGCAAGCCGGCGGAGGCAGTGTGATGCTTTGGGCAATGTTCTGCTGGGAAACCTTGGGTCCTGCCATCCATGTGGATGTTACTTTGACACGTACCACCTATCTAAGCATTGTTGAAGACCATGTACACCCTTTCATGGAAACGGTATTTCCTGGTGGCTGTGGCCTCTTTCAGCAGGATAATGCGCCCTGCCACAAAGCAAAAATGGTTCAGGAATGGTTTGAGGAGCACAACAACGAGTTTGAGGTGTTGACTTGGCCTCCAAATTCCCCAGATCTCAATCAAATCGAGCATCTGTGGGATGTGCCGAACAAGCCAGTCCGATCCATGGAGGCCCCACCTCGCAACTTACAGGACTTAAAGGATCTGCTGCTAACATCTTGGTGCCAGATACCACAGCACACCTTCAGGGGTCTAGTGGTGTCCTTGCCTCGACGGGTTAGGGCTGTTTTGGCAGCAAAAGGAGGACCAACACAATATTAGGAAGGTGGTCATAATGTTACGCCTGATCTGTGTGTGTGTGTATATATATATATATATATATATATATATATATATACTGTATAAATTAATATTCTATTCTATTAAATTCTATTATATTAAATATTTCGTTTTTTATTTTAAAATAACTTTATTTCTCAAGAATAGCCGGAATATACAATGATTTTGCATTAGATAAATTCATTTATTGTTTGTCCATCGTAACAGACATCATAAATAAAAAAAAATATGATAATAAACCTGTTATTTATTTATTATCATTTATTGTTCCATTTACCATATTGTATTTGTTTGTTTCACTGGAAGATAACTCAGAGTAAGAGAAACAGAAAAATAGCCAAGAAAAGACAGAAAAGCAGATGCAGGTATAATGGACCTGTTTGAAGTTGCCGTTCTTTCTCTGTTCCCAGTCCATCATATCGTGGAAGATGGGGATCATTATATTTCGGACTTCATTTTGAGGTACAAGCGTCACACCCAAAAACGGGCCGATCATTCCTGGTATGAAGTGGATCTTATTCTCACCTGCAGCCAAACCAAGCAAACCCACAACCATGATTATTCATTACAAAATATTTTTGATTTTCATAATAATGGGGTGTTTCTTTAAAACTGATATAAATCAATTTAACATAATAAATGCTGAAATGATTTGTTTATCTATCGTTCTTTCTATCTATCATTCTATTGTTATATATTGTTAGATCTATCTATCTATCTATCTATCTATCTATCTATCTATCTATCCATCCATCCATCCATCGTGGATAATTATTGTTTGAACTTGAAAGTCTGGGTCTGGGACGAGTAAAATATATTTAAAAAGATAGTTTTACCTTGAGCTTCATATAACGGAGGCTGAAATCTGTTATTTTTAATACTACTAATAATAAGTTGGACATAAAAGTTGATGCAACACCCTATGGTGATTATAGGTGAATTTCTGCAGTGCAGTACCTTTTTCCACCTCTAGAGTTCAGTACTGCTTTTCGGAAAGAAAGTGAATGTTTGTGTGCGTGTGCAGAAAAATGCAGGAAAAGAGAATGAAACAGAGTGGAAAGACAGAGAGAGAATCAAGACACTCACCCAAATTCTGCCACATGCTAAATAGCTCATAAGCCATCATGACCCTCATATCACCATACCTACAAAAACAACAAAAACAAACTCCTCTAAACCCGTGCAAGAATGTAAGACGACTGAAACGAACAGCATGCATTAAACATACTAGACTTTGAAGAACAGGAGAGCCACACACTGGGCTGAAGATTACAGACGCATGCGGCAGACTTTCGTGCAATTCTGTGTCTAAGGCTTTTTATGTTTAAGCATTTGACCGATAGCTGAAGGAACCGGTATTTATTAATCATGAGATGCAGATCTAATGGCTAACAAGAAAATGAGGGAGAACTAGCCAGAAAAAAGAAAGAATACAAAGAGATGTAGCATGTACTCTGGATGGATTTAACATGGATTAGCCCTCACTACAACACTCAAATTATTATTATTTGTATATTTACATGAGTATTCTGGGTTAAATACAACTTAAGCTCAACTGACAGCATTTGTCAAATTAGGTCAAATACCACCGATTTTTTGTCCTTCGGTTTGTTACAAAATGACAATGAAAGCCTGTTGAGGGAAAACATTACAATCTATATACATTTAGAATCAACAACACTGATTTCTTTGTAGGGTCTTTAGATCTGCAGGTCATTTCGTTGTGTGAATAAGCAGGATCAAGTCTTACTTGTCAAAGACCTTCTTCCGCTTGGCTGGTGTCAGAGTCTCCAGCTGTAGACTGGGCTGGTTGATAAACAACACCGCCAGACTGAAATACGAATTCCACACCTGATGGAAAAAGAAACACATTACCACTTAGTTATGTTACTGTGAGTTCTTTAATGGAGATCTTGAAAAAGCGTTGAAGGAGCATTAATATAATAGCATTAATATGGATATACACAACTAATTGATTCTTTGGTGGGCGTGTCTTAGCTCAAGCCCCTCCCCTCACAAAAAGGAAGCCACTCCTCCCATTTATTTTCCTCGTCACATTCGCCGTTGCTTAGCAAATTTTTGCTGGTGAATCCAGTCATTTGGCATGAGGGTGAAATATTTCCCCACGCAGATTTCACAACAGCAGAAGCCTTTTACAGTTCCTCCTGAACCAAAACAACAAGAGTATGCTGCGTTCACAGCATGTCATAACCGTAATTACGAGATGGCAACTCGTGACTTCTACCCAGAGCTGTTCAAGTACTCAGACTTGGATTTATGCATTTCTATGTCAACAATATCAACGCCGACATAAATCTGCATGAGATAATTTAACGCCATCTCTCATCTCGTGACGCTTTGCAGACTCTGCTCTGGTTGTGTGCATTCACGTGAAGGAGGTGTGGCTTTGGAGACGCTCTGAAGGGAGGGTGGGACTTCATGATTTCAAAGCTAGCTTGCTAACTTGCTAGCTGCTCCGAAATTGCCAACCCTACCTTTAATGCTATCAATTGATATCTCAATATTCTGTAGAATTGTTATGTATTGACAAATTAAGTTTTAATTGCTTATATTTTATACATATTAACTAGGAAGGCACCGAAATTTCGGCTGCCGAAAATTGTTGTCTATAAATGGTTTTTAGCCGAAAGACAAAAGAGGCTGAAAATATGCCGCCTCGCCCCTCCCTGTTCAACGATCAGGTTTCACTCTCACGCAGCATGTTTTGTAACTTTGAGAGCTGCTCCGCTTCCGAAGATGGACAGCTTTGAAATGACTGCTTGGTGTTCCGCTCAGTGTGTGTGGGCGCTCTCTGCCCAATGTTTCACTCTGTGTGTGCGCCGCGCTCCCTGCCCAATGTTCCGCTCGGTGTGTGCGCCGCACTCTCTGCCCAATGTGCGCTGCGCTCTCTGCCCAATGGTCCGCTCTGTGTGTGCGCCGCTCTTCACTCCGTATGTGCGCTGCACTCTCTGCCCAATGGTCCGCTCTTAGTGTGCGCTGCGCTCTCTGCCCAATGGTCCGCTCTGTGTGTGCACTGAGCTCTCTGCCCAATGGTCCGCTCTGTGTGTGCGCCGCTCTTCACTCTGTGTGTGCGCCGCTCTTCACTCTGTGTGTGCGCTGCACTCTCTGCCCAATGGTCCGCTCTGTGTGTGCGCCGCTCTTCACTCTGTGTGTGCGCCGCTCTTCACTCTGTGTGTGCGCTGCGCTCTCTACCCAATGTTCCGCTCTGTGTGCACTTTCTTTCCAGGGGATATCCAGTGAAAGCCCACACTGATAGACAGGGCCATGTTTTTCTCTGAAAGATAACCTTCATTAATAATTCAGAATATTTGAACTTTTCCAGTCTCCCTGGTTAGTGGCACCATCTGTCTTGATCAGGGAGGAGAGCTTCATTAGAGTGGATTAGAGAGAGCCAAGAGTGTCCAACAGCAGGGCACTGTAAAGGCCCATATCAAGCACGTTTGTGCACATGTGAATGTGATCTTCAGAAAAAGAGATGTGTGCTTTTTTGAAAATCATATTTATGTTTAGTATGTATGTATTTCAGTGCCAGTGAGTGCAATGTGTGTGGTTGATGTTCATCACAATCACACACCTTAAAATCAAAGTCAGCATCCGTAAAGCTTTTGTGGAGAGCAGGCGACAGATACTGAGTTGTGCTCACAATGATACTGCAAGAAAAAGAAAGGGATATTTTTTTACTGACCACAAACTTTTGAATAGTAGTGTATACATATATGTTATAAAAACTTGAAAAGTGCACTTATGCTCTGTAAAAATAAATGGTTCGATGTGTTGTACTCAGGGCTTGACATTAACTTTTTTGCTCACCAGCCACTGTGGCTAGTGGTTTTGCAAAGTTACTAGCCACTCAGCATTTTCACTGGCCAGTTTTGACATTGATATCATGGGTAAAAACTACCATATAGACATTTTTAAAATTATTTGGCAGCAGGTATATTAGCTCTTTCCCCATCAGCATTTTTGAAAAAAAGTTTCACAAAAGTTTCATTGGCGCCAGAATAGTGTGTTTTATGAATATCTGAATATGCAATATATCAAAAGAAAGAATAGAGCCTTTGCCTTTAAGCGAAACCCCGTTTATTCTAGTTTCATGCATGGGTAACTTTAATGAAAAAAAGCAACATTTTAAGCTGAGAAAATAGCATTTTTGTCAAAGACTACGCCTTGATCATATTCAGAACGATGATCAAACCACAGATGGAGTAGATAGAGTCCATCAATACCCAAAGCTTCACAGTCCTATAGCTCGTCCTGGGTCGACATTTCATTCGGTAATGTTAGGCAGTTTTGATTTATAAGCTGTTAAATGTTAGTGATCACTTAATTTTACATATGCATCTGCTTACATATGCTATTGTTTGTTTCTGCTTCTTCTTCGCCTGTGTTTTGATCCTGGGATTCTCTTTCAGAAGATGTGTAATAGCACCTTATAACACCATATAACAGTGAAAACACGGAAAGTTAGAAAATACTGTCAATGGCGAGGAAAGAGTTACTGTCACTCTAAAACCGGACGCACGGATCCTTAGTTGAGTGTGAGCACACAATCTGTGGAAATGATTCCAATTGTGCACAATATGCGCAGTCCCACGCCGAAATTTAAGCCCTGCAACACCAACAATATTCATCCGGAGCAAGTGAAACGAGTGAGTGACGGGAGACGGGTTTGTGTGTGACTTTCGGATGAGAGGATGAGAAAGCGCATCATGAATGGTATCATGAATCTATTCTGCGGAGTATTAGCAGCGTTTCAGATATTTCATTATCGAAATCAATATTTTTGACAAAAATTTATAGGCCTATATGATATATAATTTTCAACCAGCCTAGGTGGCTAGTAGGGTTGGGTACGGTTCACATTTTAACCGGTACCGGTACCTTTTTTCGGTACTTTAGGGATACATCAATAATTGTAAAGAAACTGTAAGTCATTTATAGAAGTGTTATTGACGTTATGCCAGAGCTGCCTTGGTCTGCCATTGTCTGTGATGTTTGTTCACTGTAATATTTACAAGTGAATAGTAGGCTACTAGCTACTTAATTAATTGAATTTATCAAAACAACCATATTATTATTTTTTCTTTTTAATTCAATTTCTAAAGAAAGAAAAGATTTCCCACAAATTCTGTGTTGTGTATTTTCTGGTAATCAAATGAAGACATAAATTAATTGAATTCAACTTTTTTGTCAAACAAAGCTGCACAAATGAGCTTTATACCATTAAAATTAAAACATGGAAGAAAAATTGTGATATATTATTTTTTGTGATTGTGATATATAAAGTTTTGATCTAAATTCTACCGTACAACAGTAATATATTTGTCAATTTAAACCGGACTTTTATTTTGACGGGTTGCCGTGAATACCTTTGAGTTTGTATGTGTTTATGACATGGCGGTAGTTTTTCTCAAATGAAACGGTAAAATGCTCATGAAGTGACTCTCAGAGCGCCTCTGGAGATGACGGACATGCGTTCATGTCCTCGTATGAGATGGAAACACGTGACCGTCGCACGCAATTCTGTGTGTGTGGTAAATAAACTGCGGGCCAGCGACGTTCATTTACACAGACACACAGGATTCGTATTTAAATAGTCTTTTTGCTATTCACAGACACTAGTCTATATCACTAGATGTATTCTCAGGTACCGAAATTTGGTACCGATTAATTTCATGTGAATCGGTACTCGGTAGTACCGACGTAATTCGGTCGGTGCCTTTAAAAGTACCGAGTTCGGTACCCAACCCTAGTGGCTAGTAGAAGTGACTGTTACATGCCACTGCTGAAATCCACCTGCATTTGGCGGGTCGGCAGGTGTTAATGTCAAGCCCTGGTTGTACTGTATCTAATGCAATGACATATTGTAACTGTGACTTAAGTGTCTGAAAGCCACTGTGCAAGTACCCAAATTATGATATTTTCAGAGAAATAAATTCAATTATACCATATATATGGTATATAAAACAATATGTTTAACAATATGTAAATCAGTTCTGGAAGGAAGCGGAAATGTAGGGAAAAAAAGGGTGGATTCTCACTTGCTGGTCAGCAGTCGCATGACGTTCCAGTCACGCGGGAATATACTGAGCTTCATCAGGTTTCTGAACACACAGAAAATCTTCAGCAAGAACTCCTGCAAGAGATGGGATTGTATACACTGGGTTAGAGGAAAGTACTTTTACATTTCACTCTTAAAAATGTTTGGGTCAATTATGGACAAAAATCAATTAAAAAATTTAAACCAATGGTTGGGTTTGTCCATAATTGACCCAAACATGGGTTGAAACAACCCAGCATTTTGTGTAACATTTAAAAACTTCAACTATAAGTGACATTATAAAGGATTCAGATGAAATTCACCTTTAGCTCCTCTTTGCTCTGGAAGTTGTCCAGCAGGTGTTGGAAGTGAATGTCCGACATTTGACGCAGGAGGGACAACAAGCAGGACACATACTCCCCCTGCCAATCAGAAAGCGGGCAAGTCCTTGTGAGCCAATCAATCTGTTAATTTGGCAATCAAACAGACAATCAAACTCATCCAAAGGGAGCGGGGGAGCAGAATGAATGAGAGACATGAAGACACTGTGGGATGAATTCACTAAACAGTTGCGGCACTTCGTCTCAGCCTCAGACGGCACGCCACAGACCGCCTACAGCCTCTTCACTGAATTTCTGAAGTATTTTACAGACAAAAAAAATGGAAACGCTTGCTGAAAATCACCAGTTCTAATCTGACTAACTTTTTTAATCAGTTGATATAAATTACTTGTTGGTCAGGCAGTCTCTTTCTGCCCAAGTGGGCATTTATTGGCCAGAATAAGCTCCAATGTGGACTAGACTTATTGTTATTCAAAAGTCTGGCAATGTGAGACTAGTGCGTGGTATTTTAGCGCAAATGTCTTCGTCTGATTCACTAACCATCCACAATCCAATGACAGCAGGCACAATATGCGTATTTATATTAGGTCACACTGTCGTTCTACCCTGAGCAACCATGCATGTAAATGACGATCATTATAGAATGTGACAGTCTCAAAAATGTCGACACAAACCTACCTGATGCAGTTAACACTGCCATAGTATCGGCCACACAACAGAGATTTTTTTTTGTGGTCATGGCAGAAGTGCATCAAACAATGATCAATCAGACAATGGGCCCTTTCATACACCCGGCGTAATGTGACGGCAGGCGCGACGCAAGTGTTTTTGCTAGTTTCAGCCCGACGTAGTTATCATTTTCACGTCCAGCGCCATGTTGTTCAAATAGCAAATGCACTCAAAAAACGAGGTGTGTTCAGGTGCATTGCACATGCGTTGCTATTTTGAGGAACTGAAAACGACTGCGCCATTGACCAACAAAAATCTGGTCAAGTCAATAGTGCAGTATTTTTTGTGTTATTTAACGGGCGTGTTAGTAATATGTGCCTATAGGCAGGTGCACAACACACGTACACTCTGCTTATTACACACACAGAGACGCGCAGCAGCACACAAACATTTTTAAATATAAAAAATAAAAGGATTCCTCTCTGGAGAAGCGTTCAGTCTTTCCACTCGCAAATTCTGCCACGTAAATAGTGAATCCGCCATGGAGCAAGCGCAACTGGCTTTTAAAGGGAATGGGAGATGAGACTCTGATTGGTTTATTGCACGCTACGCCCAAAACACACCCATGACTCATTAAGAGACTAGGTACAACCCTTTTGGACCATGTGCCTAATGCGTAGACCGTTTTTTCTGTCGTTAAACTAGCAAAAGTGGATTTGGACATGCCCTAAGTGCAAATATGTGATGCTATCAAAGGGCGCAGTTTATTCTTAGTGAATTCTCATGCCTGATTAGACTATGCTTCCTTTGAACTACATATAGACAGAGACATAATATTATTTTCTGCTGGGTTCTGTTTATAAGCAATATATGATGAATACATCAACAATTAAACATTAAAAACAAGCAAGTGTAAATCAAAGGGTGCAAACCCATTCATCAGAGTATAGATCAGAGCATGTTTGTTTTCTAGTAGTTTACTGTTGATCTTAGTTTTCCCAGCAGGTGTTACAACAGACTAAACACAAGAGACGTAAGACAAACATGCATGGATGAGTCTCACGAAACCGACGTCAATAAACATCAGGGTCATACTACATATCAAAATTAAAATAAATAAAGTAATTTTGCATGTGTATTTTACAGAAAGAAAGCGCCCCGCGCCACAAAATGCAAAACATGTGCTTCATTATCTCTACGCAAAACCATTTTTAGTTTTTTCTTTTATTTTAGAAATATGACCTGGACATTTTTGTGCAGTTTCCATTAAATTCAGTCAGTGAGTGAGTGTGAGACATAATAAACGCATAGCCATGAATGTGAAAGAGGGGAAGAAAGAGAGAGAGAGAGAGAGCATATAAAGAGTGACTGATTTTATATTTTAGTTCAATGTAAAATATTCAAATAGATTTTAAAAAATTAATCGCGATTAATCGCATACATCATTTATCTTGTTTATTGTGTTTATTTTGTCATCATTTGCTATATTTAGCAAGGTAAACTATCAGACTGAAGGATGATTCTCACAAAACTTTATTTTTTTAAAGTTTTTTTTAAGGTAAATGTAGGCGTCTTTCCAATAAAAGGACACTTGGAGGACTCCAAAAGGACACCAGTTCGCATCCATCAACATTTTACTAGCGAGAAATTTAATTTACGTATTATCTGGCCATACAGCGGTGGGATGTTTTGACGTTCCGTTCAGTCTGTATTTCTCACTCTTTCTGAAATAATCTCAGAATAAGACAGAGCTCGTGTTTTAAAGTGAAACACACACTGGAATGAATAATTCACTGAAAACTGGCCGTGAGTCACTGTTCTCTCTGCCATCTCTGATGTAATAAGCCTGGTTTGATAAACCATTGACTCCCAAGATTATCTAAATGCCTGAAGTAAATTATGTTAATGGTGCAATTTCACATGCTACATTAATTTGCATTATTTGCATTAAATTATTAAGGATTTTGAATTAATCACAAATGTTGACGTTGACATCCCTAATAAAGGCGTCAATTTAAAACATTAATTTGGGATGAAGGTAGGACTGTTTTCAAAGGTTTAATGTTATTGTTGAAATTATTATGAAGAAAATGTTTGTGATTTTGCTTTAACAACTTGACTGTTGCACTCTATAGGCAGAAAAGGAGAGTTCCAGAAAGATACTGGGAAAGAAACAGAAGATGAGTAAATATCTCAGTAAGGATGCTGCCAAGCAGGTGGAGGAGAATAGAGATGGGGGATGGAGGGAATGAAAGAAGTAGAATATCAGATTGTTAGTTACTAACAGTGATCTCAGCCGTGCACTGTGGACAGCGCTGCCCTCTTACCGCCTCCTGAGACTGAGATTTACTCATGATGGCCAACAGCGTCTGCAACAACACATCCAACAAACTCTCCACCATCATCTCTACCTCCTCCTGCACAGAGCTCTCCTGCAAACAGGAAAAGAGAAACATTGTCTACTTGACCAAAGTCACCAACGGGATGTTCAAAGTTTTGATGACTAAAGTGTGTGTACCAATGAGCTGCTCTTAATAATAGAGAAAATGCTGCTCAGGATTCCTGAGCAGATCAGAAGCTCCTTCTGTTGCCTAAGATGCAGATGAATGTGATGGAGAACAACAGGAAGGAGAATTCTCCTTGATTCTGTGTAAAGAGACAGAGGGAGGTTAATAAAGCAATACACCTAATTAAGATTTCATTACCACTGTCATAAAACATGCAAACATTTTACTTTTAGTGGTACAACAGCTTGGGGCAGTGCATATTAGTCCCTTAGTGTAGTACTACTATGAACCTTTTAGGGGTAAATAAGTTGCAAAATGGTCCCTTTAAGTGTACTGCCCCAGTTGTACCCATAAAGGTAAACTGTAGGTAAAAAGAAATACCTGGGAAGGAGAAAAGCCTGCTATCCACCGTTCGAGCAATGGACTGAAGCTTGACCACATCCATAGACTGACCGATGTGGACCGTACTAGGCATGCTACCCAGAGTTCCCCTCACAAACTCTGCCACTTCCTGTACTGTGAACATCTGAAGGAGTTCGTCAAAAATGGCAGGGAAAGAGTTGAGTAGGGCAGCCTAAAGAGATGGGAAGGGACAAGAGAAAGAAAGGTTGACATTTGCATTTTGGTCTGTGTTCCCTTTCAGATAGCTCAAAATGTGAAGGGACTGTTGGCCAAAGAAGGGGTGGACATCACCTACACAGCAAGAGATCAAGTAGCAGTGAGGCTTTGTCAAGGCCTCATGATTACTTGGTAGATTAGAGATTAGAGATTAGAGAGGAAGATGCCAAACCATCTATGGTGCTATATCAGAAGCCTCCAAACCTCCTGGAGACCCACTGTTTAGCTCCTACTCTAACCTGCGTGGGTTTTCAAGGTCACTTGAAAATTACAGACAGGTGGGTTGAAGTAGGTTGGAGCTAAACTTTGTAGGACAGTGTGTCTCCAGAAGCAGGGTTGAAGACTCTATAAAGTCACAGGCACAGACAAAAATGTCTGAAACCGTAGCTATTCCTTAATTCAAAGCTACCATTACATAAACATCCCATCTCTTGCTTCTGAGTGCCCTTCCCCACTTTGCTCAACATCCCCATGGTACGATCCATTGCAGGCAAGGTGATTTCTGGTCCCAGGTTCAATGCCACTGAAGAGGAAAGGTGAATAATGGGGGTGTTTGGAAAGACAAAACTTTGTGCAGAAGAAGACTTGGTGTCAAACACAGCAATCAAAACCAAGAAACACACCAACGAACCCAGCGGAAGATGCATTGGAAGCATTGGAAAGCATTTGTTGGTGTTGTTGTCAGTGTGTTTGGGTTGTTGGATCATGTTGGGGTCTGGTGTTCTGAAAAGGTACTGAATGGTTGCACATGACAGTAGATGTTTTAGGCATTGGGTTGGGTTGTGAGGGAGTCTCCGTTCCATTACTGTGGGGCAATTCAACAAGCTGCATCTACTTACAGACAGCGGAGAGGGCCGTGGGGCATTACAGCTCAACGGCTGCAAGCAGTTGCCCTGGTTGGCAGTGGCTTGTCCTGTAGTTGGCTGGGGACCCTAGGGGGTACAGTGAGGTTGGGCACGATTTGGTCAGGATACAGGGCAGGGATGGGAAAAGTCCACAAAGGTACAATATGGGAATATTCAGGAAAAAAATGAGTGACTGATAAAAAAAGAGTCAACAAAAAACAGAAAAAGACTAAATCTTCATCAAAGCATTTGTGAAAGAATTGTTGGATGGGATTGTAATGTGTCCAGACACTGATAATCAAAGTACAGCCCCATTTGTATTCTTCTGTTCTTGGTGGATCCAGAATTAAATGATGCATTGCTGGAGGCATGAACAATAAAATATGGTGGTGACAGAAAAGGTCATGTGGAAGAAATACAACAAAGGTTTAATTACCTAATAAAAATTTACCTTGTACATAATCTGTAATTTCAAACATTAATAGAGAAGGATATTTCACATTTTGCTGTACAAACACTACCAATAACTAAACCAAAGAGACTTATAACAAAGTCCATCAGTCTACAAACCCCAACCCTATGTATTAAACTTTGGCACATAAACTGTTCAACATCATTTGTCCTAAGGAACTCTGATACCTCAAGTCATGAGCCTTACTGAGGGGAACTTTTACTTGGTGAACAATAAAACATATCTAGGGATCAGAATAGGGGCTTTCACACTGGAGGAACCTTTTCATATTTCCTATAACTAATGGCGGAAGTACCAGCTTTTTGGCTTGTTTGCACCGCAGGAACTGGGAACGATTTTAGTTCTAGAAATGCCTTTTGGGGGAACTACTTTAGCTTCTGCTTCAGAGTAGGGTCCAACCCAGCACAACAGGAACTACCAGTGATGTAAGTGTACGCTGAATGGCCAGACACACGCAAAACACCAGCACCAGCACCACCACCATTTTTAAAAAATTATAGCCTATATATTTACTCCAGAAACTAACTCAACAAACATGGAAAACTGATAAAAGGACCCTTCTTACCTTTACGATAAGGTGAAAATCCAACACAACTTTGAGGGGACCAAGTGAAACATGTATTTCTGCTCAGCTAGCGACATTACGTCTCTTCAGAGTTCCTGCGGGCGGTGTGAATGCAACCAGGAAAATGGCCCTAAGACTTGGTGTCAAACACAGCAATCAAAACCAAGAAACACATCAACGAACCCAGCGGAAGATGCATTGGAAGCATTTGTTGGTGTTGTTGTCAGTGTTTTTGGGTTGTTGGTTCATGTTGGGGTCTGGTGTTTTGAAAAGGTACTGAATGGTTGCACGTGACAGTAGATGTTTTAGGTATTAGGTTGGGTTGTGAGGGAGCCTCCGTTCCATTACTGTGGGGCAATTCAACAAGCTGCATCTACTTAGAGACTACTTACATACAAAATGGCCCTAGGGAAACGTCTCGGTTACGACTGTAACCTTAGTTCCCTGAGTAGGGAACGAGACGCTGCGTCACCGCTTTGGGAACGCCTCTGCGTGATTGCGTCGTGAAGCACATGTGTAATCAGTCCAATGGAGAGACGGAACGTCATAGGCGGGTGACGTCATCGACCCGGAAGGTATAAAGCATACCGGCAAACAAACGCCGCTAGCTTCTGTGGTAGAGTGAAGCAAGACGCTTTTGCGGGCATGCGGGGAGTATGGCAGGGTGACGCAGCGTCTCGTTCCCTACTCAGGGAACTAAGGTTACAGTCGTAACCGAGACGTTCCCTTTCGAGGGAACTCGAGCTGCGTCACCGCTTTGGGAACGAGAATACCCACGTCCCCATAGGAGCCGGATGCCCGCCTGTGCATTGTCTAAAAGGCGAGCACCCGAGCCCCTGGAGTAATGTCAAGTTCGTAGAACCTCACGAAAGTGAGCGGCGAGGACCACCCCGCCGCGTCACAAATGTCTTGCAGGGAGGCCCCTGCTAGGAATGCCCGAGAGGCAGCCATACCCCTAGTCGAGTGTGCCCGGACAGCCAAAGGGAAGGCTGCCCGACCACCTCATAAGCAAGTGAAATAGCCTCAACTATCCACTTGCTCATCCTCTGCTTAGAGACCGGACCCCCTCTCGAGGGTGGACCGTAACACACAAACAACTGTTCCGATTTTCTCCACAGGGCAGCTCTGTGGACATAAGCGTCTAGTGCGCGAACAGGGCAAAGCAGATTGGATCTTTCCTGGTCAGACGTCAGAAAGGGAGGTGGACAAAAGGCCATAAGTACTATGGGTCTCACAGTATTAGTGGGAACCTTAGGAACGTACCCCGGTCTGGGGTGCAGAAAAGCTTTAGCCATACCGGGAGCAAATTCCAAGCACGAGGGTGCCACAGAGAGGGCTTGTAAGTCCCCTATTCTTTTTAAAGAAGAGATAGCCAGCAGAAAGATGGTCTTTAAGGTGAGGAGTTTCTCAGAAATTTCTTCAATGGGCTCGAAGGGAGCCTGAGAAAGGCCCTGAAGGACAATAGCTAAGTCCCAGGCCGGCACCCTGGTGCGTACTGCGGGCCTCAGTCTGATAGTGCCACGGAGGAAACGAGTAACTAGGGGGTGTCGCCCGAGGGTAACACCATCGAAAGGAGAGTGGTAAGCTGCTAAGGCCGCCACGTACACCTTCAAAGTGGAGGGAGCTAACCCAGCGGAGAATTTCTCCTGCAGGAACTCCAGGACCGCGCTCGCAGGGCAGTTTACTGGATCCCACAGGCGATCTCTACACCATAAGGTGAAGAGTCTCCATTTCAATGCGTACAGTTTCCTCGTGGAGGGAGCTCTAGAGTGTAGGATGGTCTCCACAACCTCGGTTGAGAGACCGGAGCTTAGGAGCTGGGCCCCCTCAGAGGCCAAGCCCACAGATTCCACAGCTCTGGGCGTGGGTGCAGGAAGGCACCGCCCGACTGAGAGAGCAGGTCCCTCCTGCACGGAATCTCCAGGGGAGAGCCGTTGAGGAGCGACACAATGTCCGAGAACCAAACCCGGGCTGGCCAGAACGGAGCCACTAGGAGCAGATGGGCACCGTCCCGACGAACTCTCTCTAGAACTCCCGGAAGCAGAGCGATCGGGGGGAAAGCGTACAGGGGCAGCCTCGGCCACTCCTGTACCATGGCGTCCAGTCCCAAGGGAGCTGGAGGAGTTAGAGCAAACCATAGACGACAATGAGTGTTGTCTTGAGTGGCGAACAGGTCTACTTCTGCTCTGCCAAATTCTTGCCAGAGGAGCTCCACCACCTCGGTGTGGAGTCTCCACTCCCCGGGCCTCGGCCCCTGCCTCGACAGGATGTCTGCTTCCGTATTCAGGCGCCCTGGGATGTAGATTGCCCTGATTGAGAGCAATTTCCCCAGGGCCCACAGGAGGATTTGACGAGTCAGCTTGTACAAAGGGCGAGACCTCAAACCCCCCTGGTGATTTATATAGGAGACCACCGATGTGTTGTCTGTGCGAACTAGAACATGATGGCCCCTGAGATACGGCAGGAAATGTCTCAGAGCCTGGAACACAGCAAGCATTTCCAGGCAATTTATGTGCAACGCACGATGAGCGTCCTGCCATAGGCCCTGGGCCGAGCGACCACTCATGGTCGCCCCCCAACCCGTAAGGGAGGCATCCGTGGTCAGAGTGACCCGCTGGCACGGTACCCCCAGTAACGGGCCTTGGGCTAGAAACCGAGGGTCCTTCCACATGACTAAGGCGCGGAGGCATCGCCGCGTTACCTTGATCACGCGAAAGGGATTTCCCCTCGGGGAAAAACCCTTGGTCTTGAGCCACCACTGTAAAGGTCTCATGTACAACAGGCCACGAGGAATGACGTTGGACGCTGCTGCCATCAGGCCTAACAGTCTCTGATACTGTTTGACAGTGAGTGGCTGGTCTAGTTTCACCCCTTTCACAGCTGAGAGAATCGATCCTACGCGAGGCTCTGATAGACGGGCCTGCATCAGGATCGAATTCCAACACACACCCAGATACGTTATTTTCTGTACTGGAGAAAGAACGCTCTTCTTGAGGTTGAGCCTCAGCCCTAACCTCTTCATGTGCGCGAGAACAACATCTCGATGTTGAACCGCCAGACGTGCTGACTGAGCCAAAATCAGCCAGTCGTCGATATAATTGAGAATGCGGATCCCCTGCATACGCAAGGGGGCTAATGCCGCGTCTACACACTTGGTGAAGGTGCGGGGTGATAGGGCTAGACCGAAGGGAAGCACCCGATATTGGTACGCTTGTCCCCCAAAAGCGAACCTCAGGTACTTCCTGTGCTGCGGAAGGATGGAGATGTGGAAGTAAGCATCTTTGAGATCTATCGTGACAAACCAGTCCTCGGACCTGATTTGGGACACGATATGTTTGAGTGTAAGCATCTTGAACCTGAACTTTGCCACTGCGCGATTCAGAGAGCGCAGGTCCAAAATGGGGCGCAACCCCCCATCCTTCTTTGGCACTATAAAATAGCGACTGTAGAAACCTGACTCCCTGTCGGAGAGAGGAACCTTCTCTATGGCCCCCTTCCGTAGGAGGGTCTGGACTTCTTGAGTCATAACCAGAGCCTGCTCGGGGCCCACCAAGGTAGGTAGGACCCCCTTGAAACTGGGTGGACGACACCTGAACTGGATGGCGTACCCTGATCTTATTATCTGCAGGACCCAACGAGATATATTTGGCAGTTTTTCCCATTCTGGCAAAAAATCTACTAGGGGTACCAGTCCCTCGAGACTGGCCTCTGGTATACTGAGTGCTGGGAGCACAGCGCCCTGAAACGGATGACCGGCAGGGAACGGCTGACTCGACAGCGCCACCTCCTTGTCTGGAGGACGCGGGCCATCCTCGGATGACTCGCGAGGGCCTTCCACGCCCCGGCACTCGGGCGGGGTTAGTGGAGAGACCCTGTGAGGGTACCGGAACAGGACGGGCACCGTATGCTGAGGTGAACACCGCCTGTTCCCGAAGGGGGAAACCCTCACTGCCCTGGGCCCACTGGCGTCAGGGCCTCTTAGACGCAGCCTTTCTAGAGATAAGAACAGTCCGCAGATCTGCTCTACCCCTAGAGGGCTGCGTCTGGGGGTGTCGCCCACCGCCCCACCCTTTCTGAGGGGGAGTACGAGTGGCCACACTTTGTTTCTGTTGCGCCCGGTGTACGGAGCTTGTACTCGGTGTCTGCTGCTCCCGCACAGCAGCAGACGAGGCCTGGGGTTTTCTCGGGAGGAGCTGCTTCAGCGCCGCAGATTGTTTCTTTGCCTCCTGAAACCTGTCGGTGACGGTTGTGACAGCGTCACCGAACAGGCCGTCAGGAGACAGCGGCGCATCAAGCAGAAAGCTCTTATCTCTCTCCCGAATCTCGGTCAGATTAAGCCACAGATGCCTCTCCGTAGCCACCAGGGCTGCCATAGAACGGCCTATAGATTTGGCCGTCTCCTTGGTGGCTCGGAGAGCTAAATCTGCTGAAGATCGGAGCTCATTAACTAAGTCTGCTCCGATCTCCTGGCTGGACCCCAGGTCTCTTAGCAGGTCGGCCTGGTATGCCTGCACGATGGCCATAGTGTGCAGACACGCGGCGGCCTGACCCGCTGCCGAGTACGCCTTGCCCACCAAAGAGGATGTGGTTCTTAATGGTTTGGTGGGCAAGGTCGGAGTTTTAATGGCCGATGCCGACTGAGGAGAGAGATGGCTCGCAAGCGTCTCCTCCACCTTCGGCATCGGACCATACCCATGCTTCTTCAGCCCCTGTATGTTGCTATACACTGACGTTTGGGGGCTGAAGACACGAGAGGACATGGGCCGCTTCCACGTTCTCGACACCTCAGTGTGGAGATCCGTGAAAAACGGTAAACTCCGACATGGAGGCTGGGCAGAGCGGGAGGGGAGAAAGCGCTCGTCCAAACGGCTCTTGGACGAGACGCTCTCTTGATTCTCTTGTGGCCAGTCAATGTTTAGTTTGGCCACCGCTCTGCACAGGACCTCCAAAAGCTCCTCACCAGCAGGGGATTGAAGTGGCGAGTCTTCAACCTGCGTCAGCGCTGCAAATATCGATCTCGTCAGAGCTTGATAAAAGCAGCGCTGAGGCTGCCCCCTGGGTGGGAGAAACCGCAGGGCGGGCTCCCGAACCCAGAGAGGCAGCACTGGATCTGCCAGGTGAGGGCAGAGAAAGGGCTGGGCCCGTCTCTAACCCCTCTGACAGATCCATTTGCGAACCCCACGACATAAGCTGCCGCTGTGCCTCAGCAACAGCGGGGCCTGTGCCGCGGGGAACGCGAACCGGGACACCCTCCTCAAAAAGTGCCCGGCGGGATCGCAGCACTCTCATAGGCAAAGCCTCACAATGCTCACAGCCGGCCCCCTCGAGAGCCGACTGAGCGTGCTGTTCACCCAAACAAACAACGCACATCAAGTGTGTATCCCCGCTCGTGATGTGACGAGAGCAGGGAGGAACACACTTTCTGTAACGCTGTTCGCTCGCCATAGTGTCTCTTTAAATGTCAGTGTGTATGCAAACTTGTAATAGATAGAAACGAGAGAAGTCTGAACTCAGACACAAAACACAAATCTGACAATGACAATACACAGAGCGCTTGCTGAAAGCAACAGAAGCTAGCGGCGTTTGTTTGCCGGTATGCTTTATACCTTCCGGGTCGATGACGTCACCCGCCTATGACGTTCCATCTCTCCATTGGACTGATTACACATGTGCTTCACGACGCAATCACGCAGAGGCGTTCCCAAAGCGGTGACGCAGCTCGAGTTCCCTCGAAAGGGAACATTTAGTTCTCTGGGAACCACCCTGGTGGCTAGTTCCTATAACTAAGTTCCTAGAACTACCCGGTGTGAAAGCCCCTAATATCATAGTAACTTGGCGGAGGACTAGTTTCACTTGGGCCAGTGAGCACCTAACTTAGCATCCACCTAGAAATGCTTTTAGCATCAATCTAAAACACCCTCATAACTACATAGCAATGGGCAAAACCCCTTAGAATACCTCTTCAGACCATGTAAAAATAGTGGCTAATGATAGTACAGTTTCTAAAAAACTTGTTTGGTGGCATCAATGTTGGCGTCTCTCGATCTTCATCTTAAGTCCTCTTGTCTTGTATTCTTCAAATCTGATACTTCAGAACAACAACTTCAACGAGAAAGCAACCTGAAGCGAGCAGATATCCTCTCAAACATACTCCTGCAGCCTTCAAGAAAAACCTTGTTTTGACTGATAGCACATTAACAAACATTCACCTGTTACATCCCAATTTTTTGACACAGTTCTACTTATACACCAGATCTCATGGAATGTGAAATGTTTCTTTTGTTTATATCTAACCTGGGTGAAAATTAGCGTCTCAGAGCTGCGGCTGTCCAGACTGAGGACGAAACGGATGGATTGGAAAAGCTCCTGGATGCTGGCCCTAAATTGGTCCTCCTCCATCCCACAGGTGGCCCGGGAGTAGAGGATCCGTGACTGGACGATGAATTTAAACAGATACTCTAGAGCCTGAAGGAAGATTTACAGTTAATCTGTGTACCCTCAATATATCTACAAGTGTCTGAGCTCCATGTTTATGCAATAAAATGTCTTTAAAGCATTCCATTTACAATAAATAGGGACAATTCTTGTGCTTTTACCTTGAAGAAAAATGATGAATATAAAAAAAAATAAAGGGATAGTTCACCCAAAAATTTAAATTATGTTATTCTCGTGCTACGCAGCAAGTTTGAGCTTCAGCAAGAACCAATGAGGTTCATTCTCGTGTTACGCAGCACATTTGAGCTTCCGCAAGAACAAATGAGGTTCATTCTCGTGTTACGCAGCACGTTTAAGCTTCAGCAAGAACCAATGAGGTTCATTCTCGTGTTACGCAGCACGTTTGAGCTTCAGCAAGAACCAATGAGGTTCATTCTCGTGTTACGCAGCACATTTGAGCTTCAGTAAGAACAAATGAGGTTCATTCTCGTGTTACGCAGCACGTTTGAGCTTCAGTAAGAACAAATGAGGTTCATTCTCGTGTTACGCAGCACGTTTGAGCTTCAGTAAGAACCAATGAGTTTCATTCTCGTGTTACGCAGCATGTTTAAGCTTCAGCAAGAACCAATGAGGTTCATTCTCGTGTTACGCAGCACGTTTGAGCTTCAGTATGAACCAATGAGGTTTATTCTCGTGTTACGCAGCATGTTTAAGCTTCAGCAAGAACCAATGAGGTTCATTCTCGTGTTACGCAGCACGTTTGAGCTTCAGTATGAACCAATGAGGTTTATTCTCGTGTTACGCAGCACATTTGAGCTTCAGTAAGAACCAATGAGTTTCATTCTCGTGTTACGCAGCACGTTTAAGCTTCAGCAAGAACCAATGAGGTTCATTCTCATGTTACGCAGCATGTTTGAGCTTCAGTAAGAACCAATGAGGTTCATTCTCGTGTTACGCAGCACATTTGAGCTTCAGTAAGAACAAATGAGGTTCATTCTCGTGTTACGCAGCACGTTTGAGCTTCAGTAAGAACCAATGAGGTTCATTCTCGTGTTACGCAGCACATTTGAGCTTCAGTAAGAACCAATGAGGTTCATTCTCGTGTTACGCAGCACATTTGAGCTTCAGTAAGAACAAATGAGGTTCATTCTCGTGTTACGCAGCATGTTTGAGCTTCAGTAAGAACAAATGAGGTTCATTCTGTAAGTTATGCAGCAAGTTTGACTTTCAGTAAGAACCAATGAGGTTCATTCTCGTGTTACGCAGCACGTTTGAGCTTCAGCAAGAACCAATGAGGTTCATTCTCGTGTTACGCAGCATGTTTGAGTTTCAGCAAGAACCAATGAGATTCATTCTTGTGTTACGCAGCACGTTTGAGCTTCAGCAAGAACCAATGAGGTTCATTCTGTGTGTTATGCAGCACGTTTGAGCTTCCTCAAGAGGTTCGTTCTCACACGTCAAGCAGGTTCGGTTGAGCTTCTGTTTATGTTCACTGATCAATGTTTATATGTGAATAAAAGCCTAAATTAAATCTGTTCATCATATAAATCAATTAAGTCTTCAGAAAATTTGGACTAAACCACACAAATTCATATGGATTATTTTTTAAATTAACTTTCTAAAGCGTCAAAGTAGTAGTCGTGTAGCTGTCAATGGAGGGAACGAAATCGCTCAGTTTTCATGAAAAATTTGTTTTGAGGATGAACGAAAGTCTTACGGGTTTGGAACGACATGAGGGTGAGTAATTAATGACAGAATTTTCATTTTAGGGTGAACTATCCCTTTAGGAACATGTTTTACATCATGGGTGGGAAGTACTTAAGTAATTAGACTTAATTACTAAAATTATTTTGGGGAATGTGTACTTAATTAGTGCTAATGAAACTAAATACTTGTACTTCACATTTACAGTACATTAAAACAATTCTTTACTTATTTTTACTCCTTACAATTTCATTTGTACTGAGCAGTTTTTGACTTTTAAATATTATAACAATTGCTGACTTTTTTTCAGCAAAATAAGGACATTCAGACTGTGATTAAATGGGCTGCTTTTCACACGTTGTGCATCACAATCAGCCATCAGCCAGTTTTAAAATCTAAGAAAAAAAGGTTTTACTTCTAAATACTTATGTACAACTAACTTTCTTTCACTCAAGTATGTTTCTGGCTAGATACTTTTGAAATATTTGACGGAGCACCCACACTTTAACTTAAGTATAAATTCTCTGTGCTTTTACAGTGCTTGACATTTGAATATGAGGGTACTGTCAGTACTAAAATGAATCACCAATCAAACCAATTTAAGAATATTGAATAAGAAATCTCAAAACAATTTGCTTGAGCTAGTTATTTGCAAAGGTCCTTTGAGGAATGCCCTAACATGTCTTATATTTTATTTATTCTAGTTGCTGTTTAAGCTGAATCAATGTTTATTTGATTTTTTGTGGATTTTTTCTCTGGACTTCTGCTTGTTTGGTTATATACTTGGAGGTCTTACCCTCATGGCTTCCTGGATGTGATCTTGTCGTACAACTTCTGCTGACCGGTCCATATACCACTTCAGACATCGAATCAACTCTCTGCATTTGAAATGAAACACCTAGTTACACTATATTCAGAAAATATGAAATACCATATAAATTTATCCATTACTAAGATCTAAACATAAATATCCAGCTAAAATTTATGAGCTCACTTATAAGCCAGTGCTCCAGCAAAATGCTTCTGGATGTAGGTGTCCATCACAGGCCGGAAGTGATAAAACTTACTGTCCCGGAGCAGATTGATGATGAACACCTGGACAGAGATGGAGGTCAGGAGGTTACAGATCAGGTCCAAATCACTATTACATCAGTGTTATTTTAGGATCACTGAGATACTCATATAGTTTTATCAAAATTAAATTAAACACTAATTGTCACATTGAACAATGCAGCTGAATTTGACATAGTATGATCACTAAAAAAGGCTCCAATTTTATAAAACTTAACATGAATTTGGTTTCAAATTGCACAGAAATCCTGAGCTAGAAAGGTGAAGCATGACAGCATATTGCAAAATAAATATCAATGCAAAAAGAATGCAGCCTGCATTGGTTCTCTCTTCTCCACAAAGAAACATGACAGATGTATTCAGGCCAAGAGAGGGCTAGAACATCTTGACTCTTATTACAGGAGTACGAGAAGCTAAAGGGTCTCTGGAGACCAAGATCAAACAGCTGTGAACGCTTAATAATGCTTGGATCCATGCCAGCTGCAATCTTCCATTTTTCAAAACATACACACACGCACTTCTGAAAGAGATGAATCGTGTGTATTTAAGGGTGTGCACATACACAAATACACGCTTGTACAGTAAATGTGGGTCTGAGTGCTTTTGATGAATGGAAATCGGACATGTTATTATAGCAGTGAATTGTTAACATTAGGTAAGCTATGGCGCAGTCCTAAAAATGTCATTTGTTGAAGTTTTCTAACCAGTGACTGAAACACCAGGGGTCCATATTTGTCTGTGTTGTCATCCAGAATGGAGAACAGCGTGTCGAGGATGTCTTGAAGAAACTGGAGAAGAAAAACAGAAAATGTGGGTGTAAATTACATTAAGCAGACATTAAAATCTGTCCATATTATTAATTATTGAGACAGAGCTCTCACTTTGACTATTTCTTCTCCGCAGACATGGCGCAATCGCCCCAAAATGTCCATTACACGGTCTGGATGTGCTTTCCATTTCAACAAAGCTAGTAGATCGACTTCAAAACACAACAAGAAAGTGTTATTATTACTCTATGACAACTGATAAATGAAGGGAAAATCGAATATTGCGTGAAAATGTTAGTAAGTTACCATTCTGTGTTAGTTTGGTGGAAGAGAGTTGAGTGGATATCCAGAGGGTTTCCTTAGTGCTGCGCTGGAATATGAGGCTGGACGGGATGTTCGGGCAGCCGTTGAAGTCGTCTTTACAACAGGGCAGCCCCAGGTACAGCGCATGGTTACTGAAGGTGGTGTTTTCATCACACTGATACACATACAGAAAAGATTTACATACATGCTATGCCCTTTCTGTACCAGGGTTATTGTTAACTTAAAGTATAAAAAACTATTTCCTTTACTTGAAATAAAATAAACATTGATAACAATTATTTGATAGTCCACTTTAGACATTCTACTAATTATCTAGTAACTTTGCAACTACATGTCAACTAGCAGTCAGGGTATTAGTAGACTGTCTGCTTAAAGGGATAGTTCACCCAAAAAGGAAAATTACCCCATGATTTACTCACCCTTAAGCCATTCTAAGTATATATGACTTTCTTCTTTCAGACAATCAGAGTTATATTAAAAAATATCCTGGCTTTTCCAAGCTTTATAATGGCAGTGAATGAGGTTTGAGATTTTGAAGCCCAAAAAAGTGCATCCCTCCATCATAAAAGTAATCCATGCGATTCCGGGGGGTTAATAAAGGCCGTAATAAAGGGCAAAGCGAAGCAATGTGTTTGTGTAGGAAAAATATCCATATTTATAACTTTATAAACTAAAATAACTAGCTTCAGACAGATGGTCTACGCAACAGAGTAACCCCTGACGCGATGTATGATGTCGGATGTAGGAGTAGTGTAAGTTTTGACGCCTCTCGCGGTTCAAACAAATAGTGCTGGGCAACAAACTCAAGCTCCTCCGACATTTTTCCTTTTAAAACTCTCGTTTTAGACTTCTAATTTGTGAGCAATGTTTGTTTTGCTCTATCCTCTGCGTTTCTTCGTTCATCAATACGTCATAAGTCAGGTCAGGTGTAACTCTTTCGCCATAAATCAATGCGTACGGCCGTCTGCCGGAAGCTAGTTATTTTAGTTTATAAAGTTTTAAATATGGATATTTTTCTTACACAAACTCATGGCTACGCTTCAGAAGGCCTTTATTAACCCCTCGGAGCCGTGTGGAGTACGTTTAAGATGGATGGATGCATGTTTGATGCACGTGGATGCAACCTCATGTCGACTTATTCTACTAACCCTAACCCTAGCCTAACAGTCTACTAATTCTAATAAGATTTAGTTGACAAGTAGCTGCAAATTAATAAGAGTTAGTTGACATGTAGTTGCAAAGTTACAGTTAGTAGAGTGGAAATAAAGTGCAACCTAAATGTTAACTGAAATAATATAAAATAGAAGAAAACTTTTTATTTTAGCTAGTTGCCAAGGCAACATTTCTCATTTTTGTTTAGTTTTAACTTAAAGTACTAAAATATAAAAAAAAACTTACATTTTGTTTATTTAAAATAATTAATACAAATAATATAGACATATTATTTATTGTGTGAATTTAACTTGTCTGATTGCTACTGATTACATATGACTTAACTTTTAAACAGCTGGAATGTTTTAACTCTTGGCAAGTGGATAAAAAATGTAATCCAATTTAAAATGTGCTTTAATATTACCGCATTGTTTCTGAAAATACAAGACGACCCTGATTATAAGACGACCCCCCCCCCCAACCCTTTTCAATATGTAATAAGGCTTTTTGATAAAGAAAATGCTTTTATTTGAAAATAATTTTCATACTGCATATTTTCCAAATAAAAATTTTTGTATTGATAGTATGGCAAATACTGGTAAAATGTACCAACGATCACATAAAAAAAATAAACACTTTTTGGCATACCATACAAATAACCTGTATATCTGAATTATATAACAATTAGGCTATTCATCTCATAGTGAAAACCATGTAGCCTACCAAAAATTAATTAACAGTAAAAGTGAAATCGTATTGTAGTTGAAATCAGGATACCATCTTACGTTTTAAAATCACGTACGGGGTAAGTTTGGTTCCATCAGCGAGGCACGCAAACATGACAGTCACACGGCTCTTAGACTGTAGGCTTTTCTTTGACCGTT
Organism: Rhinogobio ventralis; assembly: GCA_039654625.1. Lineage (NCBI taxonomy): Eukaryota > Metazoa > Chordata > Actinopteri > Cypriniformes > Gobionidae > Rhinogobio > Rhinogobio ventralis. The sequence continues at coordinate 20,762,279 of CM077217.1, read as the reverse complement.
AGCCTTTTTAAAACTGTCTTTTTGTGCGATCTTCTAACATTACACTCTGACACACTGTATTTCTTGGCACACTCGTTTTGCCACACCTATTGTTGCGGGTGTATTATTGTGTAGAAAAAATATTAAGAAAAAAAATATAAGACAAACACGTTTTTTACCCATCTTATATTCGTGAAAAAAGCACATATTAATATATTACTGTAATATTATGTTTAACAACGTCTTTAAACAGTAATTATAAAGTATCCCACAAACCTTGATGTTGCATTCATTGTATTTTTTTTTATTTTTTTTTTACAAATATACAATTTATGATGAGTTTAAAGTAATGGTGGAGACTGTCCTCACCTTGTAGACGTAGAGCTCATGGCTCTCATCTGACAGTGTGGTGCCGTCTTCCCTCATGAGAGGAGTGAACGCAAAGCCAAAAAGCTTCTTTTCTCCTTTGTCCTTTGCTGTTAAAACAATAACATGGGAATATTGTCTAAAATACTTGTTAAGTTTTAAGTGCCAGTAATTTAAAGTCCTCATGAAATCAAAATTACTTTGTTAGCACACATTACAGGTCTTAGGGTGAACAATTAATCCGTTTAATCAAAATCTGAAAAGTAACATCCGGTCTGGAATGGCGTTCCCTTTCTGATCACGGCAGTTTGACGGCTTGGGTTTGAATATCTTTAACCACTCCCCTCCAACCGTTAGTCTGCTATGAGCGAGAGATGGAGAGGAGGAGCGCTGAAGTAAAACCCTGTCCTCTATTCAATATTCCGTTTCACTTGGAAATGCGTCACAGCACTGAAATAAAATCAGCTGCAACTTCCGGTTCACTGGGACTTTAAATTAAATATAATAATAATAAACCAAGTCAAAGAACAAAAAAAAACAGAATTTTCAATATGTTGAGTGTTGCATGCAGAATTTAACCTAACATGTAGAATAATGACTAACAAAACAATATCTCATCACTTTCAAAAATAACTTAATACATTTTAGTTTTGGAGAGAATTTCATATATAGGTATTTACATACACCAATCAGGCATAACATTATGATGTTGTGTTGGTCCCCCTTTTGCTGCCAAAACAGCCCTGACCCGCCGAGGCATGGGCTCCACTAGACCCCTGAAGGTGTGCTTTGGTATCTGGCACCAAGATGTTAGCAGCAGATCCTTAAGCCCTGTAAGTTGCGAGGTGGGGCTTCCATGGATCGGACTTGTTTGTTCAACACATCACCATTTCCATGAAAGGGTGTACATGGTCTGCAACAATGCTTAGGTAGGTGGTACGTGTCAAAGTAACATCCACATGAATGGCAGGACCCAAGGTTTCCCAGCAGAACATTGCCCAAAGCCTCCGCCGGCTTGCCTTCTTCCCATAGTGCATCCTGGTGCCATGTGTTCCCCAGGTAAGCGACGCACATGCAACCGGCCTTCCACGTGATGTAAAAGAAAACGTGATTCATCAGACCAGGCCACCTTCTTCCATTGCTCCGTGTTCCAGTTTTGATGCTCACATGCCCACTGTTGATGCTGCGGTGGACAGGGGCCAGCATGGGCACCCTGACTGGTCTGCAGCTCTGCAGCCCCATACGCAACAAACTGCGATGCACTGTGTATTCTGACACCTTTCTATCAGAACCAGCATCAACTTCTTGAGCAATTTGAGCTGCAGTAGCTTGTCTGTCTGATCGGACCACACGGCCTTCGCTCCCCACGTGCATCAATGAGCCTTGGCCGCCCATGACCCTGTCGCCGGTTCACCACTGTTCCTTCCTTGGACCACCTTTGATAGATACTGACCACTGCAGACTGGGAACACCCCACAAGAGCTGCAGTTTTGGAGATGCTCTGACCCAGTCGTCTAGCCATCACAATTTGGCCCTTGTCAAACCCGCTCAAATCCTTACGCTTTCCCATTTTTCCTGCTTCTAACACATAAACTTTGAGGACAAAATGTTCACTTGCTCCCTAATGTATCCCACCCACTAACAGGTGCCGTGATGAAGAGATAATCAGTGTTATTCACTTCACCTGTCATAATGTTATGCCTGATTGGTGTAAATTGGTATTAGTTGATTAATTTTAATAATTAGAGAATAAGCCTTTAAAAATAAGTTAAATGTATGCAAAATTATACTGCTGGTGTATAAATCCTTACTTGAACAGTGTCTAAACTCAAAGCGCAGATGGGACCCCCGGAACCGGTCAATGGGGATTGGCAGTTTGATGACCTCACTCCAGCGTGGACTGTTGTTGTGGTAAAGAACGAAAGAGCGGTACTCACTGATGCTGTGCTCTCCTGAGCCCAGACTAATGCACTCCTGATAAAAGACAGAAGAAATGGAAACGGTTTGCTTTTATGTGGCTTTATAGTGTGCATCAAAGTTTGCGACACAAACATTTATGATGGGCTTATGTAAAATACATCAGAAAATCCCAAACTCATTTACTCCTTTCAAACTGACTTCAAATTAGTTTGGACTGAAAGATTCACCACATGAGCTACAGATCACTTATGATTTTCAAAGGGATAATTTGCCCAGAAATTAGAATTCTGTCATTAATTACTCCTTCATGTCGTTCCAAACACGTACTTTGTTGCTTCTGTAGAACACAGAATGTTTTTGGGGCAATTTCATGAAAAAGAGCAGCACAATTCCTTAAAAATGATTATTTTATAGAAGGATTAAAATGACATGAGGGTGAGTAAAGGATGACAGAACTTTCATTATTGTCAAACTCTTCCTTTATTAAAGTAGTTTGACTTACTTTGAGGATCTCGCCGTCAGCATAGAGCACATACATGGTGACCTCAATGTTCTTCTGAACACTCTTGCCTCCTCTCTCAAAGTCTCCTCTCTCCAGCGTGAGGTAGAGGTCGTTGCGTATGTCACCTAAAGATCAACAAAAACAACATTGTTAGGTAATGTGTTTGTTTTTTTTGCTTGGTGAAACTTGCACTGCACTGTTACAAAATGATTATTTATGATTATGATAACCAGGGGCGTCGGACTGGGGGTAAAACCAGTACTGATTACCAGGGCCCTAAGGGGAGAGAGGGCCCTTGAAAAGTCTGGAATATTTTTTATTCGGAGTGTCTATTCACACCAAGTGCAAATAGCATGACTCGACTCAGACTCAACCCTCTCTGAACTCGGTCTCGACTCAGACTCAACCCTCTCTGAACTCGGTCTCGACTAGGACTCAACCCTCTCTGAACTCGGTCTCAACTCAGACTCAACCCTCTCTGAACTCGGTCTCGACTCAGACTCAACCCTCTCTGAACTCGGTCTCGACTAGGACTCAACCCTCTCTGAACTCGGTCTCAACTCAGACTCAACCCTCTCTGAACTCGGTCTCGACTCGGACTCAACCCTCTCTGAACTCGGTCTCAACTCAGACTCAACCCTCTCTGAACTCGGTCTCGACTAGGACTCAACCCTCTCTGAACTCGGTCTCAACTCAGACTCAACCCTCTCTGAACTCGGTCTCGACTCGGACTCAACCCTCTCTGAACTCGGTCTCAACTCAGACTCAACCCTCTCTGAACTCGGTCTCGACTCGGACTCAACCCTCTCTGAACTCGGTCTCGACTCAGACTCAACCCTCTCTGAACTCGGTCTCGACTCAGACTCAACCCTCTCTGAACTCGGTCTCGACTATGGGATGTAGAATGAGTTCATGCAGAATAAGGCATTAATATGTGCTTTATAAGTACTAATAAACAGCCAATATCCTAGTAATATGCACCATATATATATACCGTTTTTTTAAGGCTGTCAAGCGATTAATTACACAATGTGGCGATTAATTAATCTAATTAATCGCACATCAAATTTGGCTGAGAAATTACTCCCAAAAGATCAAGTTATTATTGTGTAAAAAAATCAAATAAGACATTACAAAAAGTAGCTTCAGAAATAAATATTTTTGGGTGAACTATACATTTAATGTTTGTTTTTATTAATATGGAAATATGAAATTATTTTTAATGAAATTATACTCTAAATAAGAAACTAAAACTGCAGTAGGTGGCGGTAAATGTCTAATGGAGTAAGGCATTCATTCATTCATTCATTCATTCATTCAATTTGTTCAAACGGCTGATTCATTCATGAAGTAAATGGCTCTCTTTATGAAAATGGTAAATGTAAATGGCTCTCTATATGGTCCATTGAATCATTGGTTCACCCTATTCGTCCAAAACGCGGATTCAGAAATGAAACGCCACTGTTTATTGCTCGGAGTCGGAGACTAACAGTTCTGTCAAAGCTGTCATGCGGACATTATTTTCCGTATTTTCCGGCGTTATTTTTTTCCGTAACTAATTCATCTAATTAGCGCGTTAAATCGACAGCCCTAGTTTTTTTTTTTTTATTGGGTAAAAAAAAAGAATAATAACTTTGGTTTGGTAAAACCGTCACAAAAATGTTGTGATTACTGTTACTTTTACTGTGATTTTTGTTCTGGTGAATTATTCCAAGAAAAACTCAACAATCATGTGTCGCCACCAGACAAAATATGATAATACATTTTCAAGAAATTGTTAGAGATGCACAAAAATATTTTTGGTAACCCTTTAGTGTGGGAAACACATATTTACTATTAACTATGACTTTTGCCTCAATAAGCTCCTAATTTACTGCTTATTAATAGTAAGTAAGGTAGTTGTTAAGTTTAGGTATTGGGTTATTTATTATGGGATGTAGAATAAGGTCATGCAGAATAAGGCATTAATATGTGCTTTATAAGTACAAATAAACAGTCATACTCACTATTAACTATGACATTTGCTTCAATAAACCTCAATAAACTCCTAATTTTCTGCTTATTAAGAGTAAGTAAGGTCGTTTTTTTGTAGTGATTAAGTTTTTCAAGAAAGATTAAGTTTAAAGATTAAGATTTTTCATGAAAAACAAGTTCAGTTTTTTCAATAAATTGTGAGAAATGAACAAAGATTTTGTTTCGTATTTGAATTGTAAAAGTTGTTGTAGTGATTACATTTAGGTTTGGGATAGGATTATGGGATGTAGAATATGGTCATGCAGAATAAGGCATTAATATGTGTTTTATAAGTACTAATAAACAGTCAATATGCTAGTAATATGCACATAAGCAACTAGTTAATAGTAAGAATTGGTCCCCAAACTAAAGTGTTATCATATTTTTTCTTTAGTAAGTTTTTTTGTGTGTGTGTGTGTGTTTGAATTTTAAATGTCACTTTTTACACACTTTTTCAGAATATAATTTTTTGGTAACATTTTTGGTGAAACTAAAAACGTTGTGATTATTGTTACTTATATTTTTGTTCTGGTGAATTATTGCAAGAAGTCAACACTCTTGTGTCGCCACATGGGGTTCAAAAAAGTTCAGACATCCTTGACAAAAATCTGAGCGATGCACAAAGATTTTAAGTTTGAATTGTAAAAATCACTGTTGATCATGTTTGCAGATACTGGGTAAGAAACAACATGCTGTACATCAGTCTACTACAAGACATAAAAAATGGATAGAAAAAAACTGTAAATATTTTTTAGCATGTTCCTGTATCTATGTGGGGTTTTTTCAAGCTTAAAAGAAAATGTAATCTCGGATGGAGCCAGCACACTTAATTTAGCTTCACTTTTAAACCCTTTTACAGACTGTAATAAAAGCTATTGCTACATAAAGGTCAAATTGTTTGTCCAGCTAAACTGTAGGAGCAAAACTGCACACACTGGCTGGAAGAAATATCATCAACTTGAGTTCAACCCGTCTTTTACATTGTCATGTCTTGTCTTGGCTTTCATATGACTCTTGCATTATCAACCTCATTCAATCCATGACACAGCAGCCCACATTCTCTCTGGAGAGCGGCAAGCATCTGAATCATAATACTCAAAATAAACACAGACTCTCTCTGGAATAGTGCTTAGCTCTTACCCGTATACTCGGGGAGGGGGGGGGGGGGGGGTAGTTTTAGCTGTTAGTGAAAGAACTTGTGGGTTTAATTTGATTTCTTCCAATTACAGCTGATGCAATAAAAGAGAATACGTGCCTCTTCTGAGCGCTGCTAGAAACGATCCCTCCTGCTGACACCCACCCTGCAGCGAATATGCAGACAGTTATGAGTGTGGAGATGTATATTAGGCATATACCTTAAAGAAAAGCTTAAATTTGCTCTGATGCACCAGATATCTTTACTGGGGGCTGATATAGTCCAGGAGAAAGATATAAAGCACCTTACACAATAAAACTCTTGCTCTATTGTGAGTGTAATGTGCATAATGAAAAAGTTTCCTTGACTTTTGCTCACAAACTGAGAATAACTTGTTCAAGAAGCAAAATTGACCACTCGTGCACTTCCGATCAAACTGACCGAACTTACACATTAAAATCTCAGGGGTACTTCAAGTAAAGTACATCATGAACCCCAGTCTGGGAAACCCTGACATAATGCAACATTTAATGCACTTCATGTTGTACATATATTTTCTTTCTCTTTGTATTTTTATACCAATATGGTACAAGAATATTCTACTTAAATCAATGTGATAAATTAGTTAGGTCAAAACAAATCTAAAAGTAATCCAAAAGTAGTCTGATTATATTACCCTAAATATGTAATCATGGATTATGTTACTAACGTTACTAACTACAATTTTGTCATGTAATTTGTAATCAGTAACCGGTTACAATTTGTAAGTAATCTACCCAGCACTGTCTATTTGTCGATTTTATATACAGAATATAACAATCTACTGTTACAACACTTAACGTAATAAATATAATGTAATAAAACTGTAATTTAAATTCCACATTTTAAATAGTTGTTTCTTGTTTGTTTGTTTTATTACACAATAGAAATTAGACAAATGTTTGTGAAATTGGCCTGTTTTTGTAGCCAAATAGAATATTTGATTTGAGATTAAATTGTAATGTAGACGTGGGTAGATCAATCTGCTATTTATGAGTATATTGATCTTGAGGTATCTATACTTTCAATACTAATGCAGAGTATAGATCCTTATAAAAATACTGATCAATAACCATTGAAGTAAAAAAAACTACTAGCAACAGGATTTAAGCTATTTTTTCTTTTCAATCTTTGAAAAGTTATTAAAGTTTGATTATATTCTGCAAGTTTTGTTAGTAAATGATCCCCATAATTTGTAGTGTTTAAAATGAAATGATTGAAATGATGGCTTTCAAACGATGTTAGAAGGTTATAATTACTAAATATCTTTTAAAGGGGTTCTATAATGCCCTTTTCACAAGATGTAATATAAGTCTCAGGTGTCCCCAGAATGTGTCTGTGAAGTTTCAGCCCAAAATACACCATGCATTACTTATTATAGGATGTTTTGAAAAAGCCCCTATTTGGGTGGCAGCAAAAACATGCTGTTTTCATGTGTCTCTTTAAATGCAAATAAGCTGCTGCTCCCTGCCCCCTTTTCAGAATAGGGTGGATCTTTTACAGCTCACTAGTTTGGATCTTTGGATAACCTGTGGAGTGTGGAGAACCTCACACAGCGAGTAGAATTCGCAAAGATGGATAAATACCAACTGTTTGACCAACTTCATTTTCAGAACATGTAAGTACCGCGCGTTATATTTTGTGAATGAGCTGGTTAGGACGCTATATGGTGGCTAAAGTTACCATTGTCTCTATATTCACAGAGATCAGAGCTATGTCATTCGTTTTATTTTTAAGAAGTAATAAAAGTGCACTTCTGAATTGTACAGGCGGTGAGCATTTCCGGGTTAAAAATAACAAGCTCTGGTCTCTGTGAATACAGTAAGAGACAATGGTAGCTTTAGCCACATTAGCACATTCAGAAAGTCGATTTTGCAAACACACACATTAAAAAGTGCAGTACTTGCATATTCTGGATATGAAGTTGGATCACAAAGAGTTGTGCAATGTCCAGTGTACAATGATTAAAAAGCGATTTCTGTAAAAGAAAATCTCTCCCTTTGCATTGAACTTTGAGCGTCGTAACTTTGCAGATGTTGTTTGTGCTCAAACAGCAACATTACACACTAACTAAAGTTAAAAAAGTGAAATCATAATCAAGAACCCCTTTAATATCGCAATACATAAATAAAACCAGTATCGGTTAGTGGTCGACTGATATTGTTTTTTCGATGGCCGATGCATATGTGATATCTTAGAGAGCAGGGTGGCTGTCAGTCGTTCTCAGAAATAAAAGTCCCCCTTCCAAGACATCGGCCAAACAGAAAAACTTATCGGCCGATGCCAATACTTAAAAAATGCCAAATATCCTTGCCGATATATCGGTCAACCAGTAGTATCGGTATTGGTATCCATATTGACAATATTAGACTTTATGGTACTTGGTACCAGACCGAAAAAAAATAACCTTGGGTATCTTCCGTTCCTAACATTCAATATCTCACAACACAAATACTAGTGTTAGTGAACCTAATGAAGCAAATCTAGATAAGAAAACAAATATGTCCACAGCTGCATTTAGAAACAGTGGATGGAATTGACAACACACTATAAAAGCCTAAATAAAGCTTTGTGTGTTTGTCTGTTTGGCTGACAGTATCCTACAGTTTCACACCCCGATAAAAATGTTATCTGGCTGCAGCAGGCTGACTCCCTGCGAGCACTGCTATTTCATTGGATTGCGTTCCTGTTTAGATGCTTTCTGTAATGGGTTACAGCTACAGCATTAGACACTTCTCTCCACTGCTTCAGAGCTATTTTGCTGAATAAAATCCACATAAAGCTCTCTATTCAGGCACAAATTCCTTCCAAAAAGGAACAATCCTGGTGCATTCCCAGCTGGAAAAAGGAAAAACGGCCTGACAGCAGAACAGGGAAAGCAGATGCTACGGTTAAGTATCTAGGTATTTGCATGTGCTCATATTCTGGTTTATGTATATTAAGAGGACAACAAAACACATGACCATCAGGAAAACTGACTTTTTTTAAAGGTGTATTTTTGGCCTTTTTGTGGCTAAAATGAAAATGAAATGGACGATGCAATCCCAACCCATCACGCCTGGCATTGAAAAGGAATGTACAAATAATTCTGGAGAGGTTTTGTTTAACAAACTGATCTCCGGCTTATAGAAAATGTCATGAGAATGAATAATTTCCAAAGCTTGCGCATCTCAAGTGTCATTAACATTTCATAATGCTAACAGTTCAATATTCCTTCTAATTGCTGCCTCCAAGACTTAATATCGTTTGACAGACAGACATTGTTTTTTTAACACATTAACACAATGGATCCTAATGCTGGGACCATTTTTTAGAAAGCTGCCTTTTAAAGGAATAAAGTCAATGCAGCAATCTGAAATAAGATTACATGGGTTTTTCCCAGACATTGTGGTTAAATAGCATCTAAGCCTCTTTCAGAAAAATACGTACCTCAGAAACCCATGGCTCTCGGAGGACTATCGACTTATTGGCGTTTCAAAATGCTGAATTTAAAGAGCACAGCCTTGTCTGTGATTATAATTGAACTTCCTCAGGTTTGATCGATTTGTGGATGATAAACCAATCATTGAGCTCTTCAGAAGAAGCAGGAAACATTAACTCAAAGACAAATGAGAGGGTTCTACAAAAGAAGATGGAGGACCCATCAATCCACCTACCACTGAAGGACATCTGGGACTACAAGACTGATGTGCGAATTTATGGACAAAGAGAAGAGATATATTGTACATGGTTACACGTTTTTGACTGTTAGGGAATTCAGCCAGAGCTCCACTGAATTTTTAAAGAACACACAGTGACACAATTTTATTAAGAGAGCAACTTAGAGAAGCCCCAAGGCTCCTTCTGAATCACTGGGAAGGGATTTCTTAACTCAACTTTGACGTGGCAAGAGTCCAGCTGGTTTTACAGGCCCTCTGAGGCTCGGAGCAGAGAGCCGGTATAGTCTGTCAAAATGTGGGTCATATACATTTATATAAGCTGGGATCTATGCAGTTAAAAAGGCAATGAGGCAGATTATGTGCTGTTATGTGCGATTATTGGTCTTGCTAAAGGCCCTTTCACAAGACTCGCTTCAAGGCTTCTGCATCGCTTTGACCTCCATATGAAAAGCGTCGCAGATAGAGACACGGAGGGTGGTTTTATGATGTTTCTAGGTAGTGAGAAAGCAAGAAGTGTGCACAGAAAACATTGAAAACTTCTTAGTGATTCCTTTGATTTTGATGAAGCTGCTTGGTTTGAAAGTGACTTCTGTGAGAGCTGTGCTTCATAAATCACTACACTATTGACGATAGACAATGAAACACAAATCATTTTGACAATGGACAATGGGATTTTCGCCTATAATAATGGCGTAGAAACCACCCACAACACTCTAGCATTGAGTTAACACAAGTATTTCAAACTCTGGCTGATACAATCATTCATTTCATGCTATGGCCAATAACCGATAAATGGTCTAAATGCTGTGGCGGCCTGTGCTAAAAGAAAATTGGGGAAACTGGTATCATAGGACTGAATGTAAATGAAGTAATATAATAATTAGTCATTACTGCTTAGCTTAAAAATGGTTGAAAATTCAAATGTTAAAGCATGAAATAAGGTACCACAAATCAGTGAATTTGAGTTTAATGTCGGAATATTGTCAGTAATAAAGTAATCATTAAAAAAGTTGTAATCATTCAAAAAAAATTATTAGTTCCCTTGTGATACTACATGAGTACTGCGTTGTTCTCCGCCCATTTCAGCGGGCTCGCTCACCATTGGCTTGCGCGTGCCGCGCCGTTATTGGTTCAACTTTTTGAACCAATCGATGTGCAGTATTCATTGCGGGATTGTATAAAGGCTTCAGAATTGGAGAAAAAGGAGTTTTCCCCGTAGCGTCTTGTCTTATTTATATTAATAAGACGAATGACGCAGTACTTGTGTAGTATCGCAAGGGAATCGAGGTTACGTTAGTAACCGAGTACGTTATTTATATCAATGCGTTTAGAGATGAAGGCCATAACACTAATGTTGTCCACTAGAGAGAGCCACAGGATAGCGAATCCTTTAAGATCCCAGTTTAAAGACTGTACCATTTGTTCAATAAATTGACTTGTAGTAAAAAAATTGCATACAAATTCATTATAGTTTCAGAAAGGTTAATAAAGCCCAATATAATAAGTTTGCAAAAACTGTGACGTCCAAAATACTTAATAGTCCATTACTTTTTTATCTTTATTTTAATCCTAAAGATATTGACAACATACAGTATGTGTCAAGTTGCAGACATCACTTGCCCCCTTTTGACTGTCCGCCACTGTCTCAATGTAAAAATAGGGTAAATGAGCATATATATTTTCTTATTCTAATTTGTCGTCTACTTATACTCCAACCCTGAATAAGCCTTGGCATATCTCTTGGATTTATGACCTTCATGAGACTTACCTGGCATGATCACATCGGGGAAGCCCAGTTTGCGTGTGATGGCCACGCCGCGGTTGAATATCATGGGGTTTTCCCTGCGCACCTGCTCCATGTCACCCCTCAACAGCTGCAGTGAGATGATTAGACCTGCACAAGCGGAAGAGTTCGAGAGAAATGTGAGACGACTTCATTTTGACAACCACTGTCATTATCCTCGTGCTTACGTTAGTATTTGTTTAGTAAAATGGGCACTTGTTTCAAAGAACGTACCAGAGAGATTGCGTCTCTTATATTACAATTTTGTTCAGGTCTCTATGCCGACTGCCAGTAACTGCTACAATTCAATTCAATCAAGACACTGTTTTGGGTCTACAATGCCACTAATGACCTGGCTCCCCGCTACCTTCAATCCTTCATTAAATCGCACACACTAGCCCGCCTGCTGCAATCAGTCATTCTGATTGCCTGGCTCCTGTCAGTTCCCAATTGGAAGGGTCTCTGTTCATCCAGGTCCAGAAATTTTTCTAGGCCTTCCCCTCGATGGTGGAATAAACTCTCAATTAGAGCAGCTAACACACCGATTACTATTGAACGTTACCTCAAGACACACCACTGTGATACTCATTTACCTTAGAACTTAGGCTACGTTCACACTAATCCAGATACATTTGAAAACACATCTTTTTCTCTACATTTTGGACTTCCATCCACATTGAGATGCCATTTTGTCTTGGGAAAATTTAGCTTTTTTGAAGATACTCTTCCAAGTGGATACACTGTTTTTGCATTGTGGTGTGGACTGTGAAAATGGAGGTATTAACCCTTAAATGCATGCATGTTTAGCCAATCATTATTACATATTTGGGTCTTTAGTGACCCGGATCTATATCTAACACGGATGGATCTCTACCTGTTGCGATAATATAAAACTCTCCTAATATTAGAGTTACAATTACAGAAGAATAAAATAAAGCATATTTTGTACCTTTTGGAGCTTGGAAGGGTTCAGTTTGAGCAGATGTTTGATACCATCATCACTGTCCTCGTCAGAGCTCATTCAGCATCTGGCTCACATTCGCCATCTCAAACATATTCTCAAAACTATCATTTTCAACATCTTCAAAATCAATATTTTGATCGCTGACAGCTTCTTCATCAGATCCAACATTGCATTCAGTATTTGCTGCAGTAAATTACTGAGCCATTTCAAGTTTTGCTGATGATTCTTCCTAATCTTTTGTTTTCTGCCTGCGGAAACTATGAGTGAAACGTCACTTTATTATTGTGTATCAGACATTGCCACCTTGTGGAATAAAGGTGAATTGCACTTATTCAGTCATCAAAGATTTAATTATTGTTTTGCAGAAAAAATATACTTACACTATTACACACCTCGGGTCGTGAGCGACCCTATACAATTTTTTACAAAAAATTAATCGGAAAACAGGCATTCTTTTATAATTTTATAACTTTTTTCTTGTTATATTGTTTATAATGAATTGATTAAGGAATACTAAGAAGGTTAATGTCTAACTTTAAAAAAGTAATGTGGAGGAGGGTAGTGAATGACATCCCGGGTCAATAAAGACCAGAGGTATGCGTTTAACTATGACACGTTTAGTCATGTGACACATATTGTACCGATAGATATCCATGTTCATACTGATTATACCGTTGATATGTATATACAGTACTATGTTCAAATTTACTTGCATTGTTGTCCTGTGGCAAAACATAAGGGCAATTGTGTTTTGGAGCATACATGGAATGCAGATTGAGTGCAACTTGGACGCCTGGATATTTTACTAGTAAAATGATTGTGCCAGAAACATATTGCGAGAGCTTTATTATGTCAGGTCTCTCTGTATCATCTCAGTTTATTACATTTCACGCATGACCAGTATGATGATTTTAGCGCTTTCTGACATTTCAGTGTGGATGAGAACTTTTCGAAAACGCTTAAACACTAGTGTGGATGGAGATCATTTTGAAACAAAAACGCCTTTTTAAAATGTATCAGGAATAATGTGCACGTAGCCTTAAGACCTGTTCAAGACGATACAAGATGAAAGATATAGTTCTAAAAAAAACATTCTAAATATAAAAGAAAAACAGTCAGCTCATTAAGCTGTAATAAACAACAGCAAATGTAGGCTGCAGCTAATGTTGCTAATTATTAACTGTAGCTAATTTAATAAAAAATGTAGCCAATTATTTGCTTCGTTTCAAAAAAACTTACTATGCTGCCTACATTGACAGCTACCCTCTTAGGCAGCATAACTGAACTAACCCCACGACTGACTGAATTAGAACATTCACAATTCATTCCAATAGAGTGTGAGGTTAGCATGTTGCTATGCTAATAGTGCAATACTATAGAGTCTAGTAAATATAACACACAGCACATATAAATATTGGATGAAATATACATTTAAAAGCAAACTATCCTAATTGGAACTTCATGAGTGACTGAATTAGAATGTTCAAAAATCATTCCAATAAATTATGATGTTAGCATGTTGCTACGCTAATAGCGTAATAGTCTAGTCAGCGTAATACACAGTGCATGTAAATATTCAAATGTATCAGGATTAATGTGGACGTAGCCTTAAGACCTGTTCACACCAGAGATGATAATTAATTCAATAAAATATAGCTCTAAAAAAAACAAAAAACAAATATACACTATAACGATAATGGCACAGAGAAACAATATCGTTGGAATCACTTTTAGAATCACTTTTTTCAGCTGATGAACGATAAAAACATTGACAGGATTACAGAATTGACAGAATCCATCCTGCTATAAAGAGCTTGAGCATTTAAAGCGACAGACGACAAAACTGCACTGCGAGCTTAGAATAAACAGAACAATATCATCCGCTGGTACGAATGCTAATATAGTTATCGTTTTAGTTATCATTCACTGTGTGAACAGGCCTTTAGATCGGCCTTACTTTGCTTGCTTATGCAGCTCATTTTAAGGGTTATTAGGGACCTGTTCTAGTTATTCAATATCATTTTGGACTTAAAGGTGCAATGTGTGAATTTTAGCAGCATCTAGCGGCGAGGTTGTGAATTGCAATCACCCACCGCTCACCCCTCCCTTTTGAAGCACAATAGAAGGTACGGAGGCCGGCACAGGACAAAAATGCCGTCGTCTGAGACAGCAGAGAGTAGCTAGCGCTTTTGTCCATTTAGGGCTACTGTAGAAACATGACAGCGCAAAATGGTGACTTCACTGTAAAGGGACCTGCAGTGTATAGAATTGGCTCATTCTAAGGTAATAAAAATATAACGGTTCATTATGTAAGGTTTTTATACACCACTGAAAACACAGTTATGTATATTATATTGCATTTCTGTCAATAGATCCTCATAAATACTACACACTGCACCTTTAAGCTTTGCATGTGACTTGTATTCTTAGTTACCTGGCATGGTAATGATTACTTTCGCATTTTATTATATGTTCTCTTAGGTATGATAGCACCTACTGAGAACATAAATGGAATTGAAGATCATACTGTGCTTTATTACAGCAGGATTATGGAGAATTAGGGGTCATACAGTGATTTCAGCAAAATAAGCGAAACATTAACTACAACAGTAAAGCAGGATAGTAGACCGACTTTTGGCAAGGACTGTTCAATTTCAGTGAAGATGAACGTTTCTCATCTGATGATGACAATTAAATCAAGTGTACGACCGTTTTCGAAGTGCACTTACCGTAGTTGGTGCTGGGGGCGGTGTATTTGGTGCTAGACTTGCGGATAATGTTCTCATGAATCTGGTACCACTCGTTTTCATTATTACACCTGTGAAAGAGAGAAGAGAGAGGACAGTCCATTATACAGTGTAGAAAAACTAAAATTGTCGTATGGATGAAGCAGGTGGAATCAGTGCATTAGTATTCCCGTGATTCCCAGAGGCTTGGAGAAACAAATGTAACTTGTCAGTATATACACTCACCTAAAGGATTATTAGGAACACCATACTAATACTGTGTTTGACCCCCTTTCACCTTCAGAACTGCCTTAATTCTACGTGGCATTGATTCAACAAGGTGCTGAAAGCATTCTTTAGAAATGTTGGCCCATATTGATAGGATAGCATCTTGCAGTTGATGGAGATTTGTGGGATGCACATCCAGGGCACGAAGCTCCCGTTCCACCACATCCCAAAGATGCTCTATTGGGTTGAGATCTGGTGACTGTGGGGGCCATTTTAGTACAGTGAACTCATTGTCATGTTCAAGAAACCAATTTGAAATGATTCGAGCTTTGTGATTTGGTGCATTATCCTGCTGAAAGTAGCCATCAGAGGATGGGTACATGGTGGTCATAAAGGGATGGACATGGTCAGAAACAATGCTCAGGTAGGCCGTGGCATTTAAACGATGCCCAATTGGCACTAAGGGGCCTAACGTGTGCCAAGAAAACATCCCCCACACCATTACACCACCACCACCAGCCTGCACAGTGGTAACAAGGCATGATGGATTCATGTTCTCATTCTGTTTACGCCAAATTCTGACTCTATCATCTGAATGTCTCAACAGAAATCGAGACTCATCAGACCAGGCAACATTTTTCCAGTCTTCAACTGTCCAATTTTGGTGAGCTCGTGCAAATTGTAGCCTCTTTTTCCTATTTGTAGTGGAGATGAGTGGTACCCGGTGGGGTCTTCTGCTGTTGTAGCCCATCCGCCTCAAGGTTGTGCGTGTTGTGGCTTCACAAATGCTTTGCTGCATCCCTCGGTTGTAACGAGTGGTTATTTCAGTCAAAGTTCTCCTCTGACCTCTAGCATCAACAAGGCATTTTCGCCCACAGGACTGCCGCATACTGGATGTTTTTCCCTTTTCACACCATTCTTTGTAAACTCTAGAAATGGTTGTGCGTGAAAATCCCAGTAACTGAGCAGATTGTGAAATACTCAGACCGGCCCGTCTGGCACCAACAACCATGCCACGCTCAAAATTGCTTAAATCACCTTTCTTTCCCATTCTGACATTCAGTTTGGAGTTCAGGAGATTGTCTTGACCAGGACCACACCCCTAAATGCATTGAAGCAACTGCCATGTGATTGGTTGATTAGATAATTGCATTAATGAGAAATTGAACAGGTGTTCCTAATAATCCTTTAGGTGAGTGTATGTAAATACTGTATGTTAATGTGACATATTTCCTAGTAGAAAAATCATTGTGACCTATATGACCCTGGTGGTGCTATAGAGGTTTAGGCTGTATCCAGTGTCTTTTTCAATAGAAAAGGGGGATATCTTTGACGTTGAGAGTAGAATAACCTACAATCAAGACAATTAACTCCAACTGGCACAGCTGCATTAGCATGCGGCATTTGTCAATTGGCACTTTGAACGATATAATGGTGAGTGAAAGAAACACGCAGTCAAGTACAGCCAAGTGTTGAGAGTCATCACAATGAAGCGAACCACGACACTCCACTGCTTAAAAGCAGAGAAGTGTGGAGCTCTCAGGAGAAGGAACAGAGCCATATGCTACATTCCAGCATTACTAGCTGCTAAATCGCTGTGGGCTAGCTGATGGAGGCTCGACAACAGCAGTTTCTGGCCTGAGGGGAAGTGATATCATTAATGCCTGATCCAGAAGTGACTAAACCCGTCGTGGCAGCTGAAAAGGGACTTCCGTGCTATGCTAATGCTAGTGTTTGTGGTGGCTTAGCGGGCAGATGCTTTGTGGGAACTCCCACAGAGTCCATCTGGTTGGCTGTCATGACGACTGGCTCCAAGGGTGTCAAGGGTGGTTCTGGTCTGTCACTCGCAGGGTCACAACGGCATTACACCAACACAGGCTGTTTGATGGAAAGTGCTACGTTCTAGAACATGAAGGGATATCTGATGCTAATCTGATCGGCTCAACTGTCGGCCTGGTTTGCCGCAGCATTACGTTACGTTCCCAGCCGTTAACCACTAGATGTCTCCAGAAACTAGCACAGCCTGAACACGCACTTCCCACGAAGAGACCCTCACAAATATACACATATTACATAAACATGCACTTATCATACAGTCCTAAAGTACAGAAAACTCTTCAGGGCTCAACAGAAAGGAATGACC
This sequence comes from Rhinogobio ventralis, assembly GCA_039654625.1. Classification (NCBI taxonomy): domain Eukaryota; kingdom Metazoa; phylum Chordata; class Actinopteri; order Cypriniformes; family Gobionidae; genus Rhinogobio; species Rhinogobio ventralis. The sequence goes on along the minus strand of CM077217.1, from coordinate 20,744,822 downwards.
AAGGGCGAGTGTGAGAGAGTTTCAGGGCAGTTGACAGAACTGTGACTTGCCTTGCAGATCCATCACTGAGTCATCTCACATTCGTCATCATATCCATGAGTTTTTATGGCTACACTAAAAAATGTGTTTTCTATAATTCTGAATAGAATAGTATTCTATCTATCTAACTATCCATTCATCCTCGTCGTCTATCTATCATCTGTCCATCCATCTGTCCATCCGTCCATCTATCTATCTATCTATCTATCTATCTATCTATCTATCTATCATCTGTCTGTCCATCTGTCTGTCTGTCCATCCATCATCTGTCCGTCCATCCATTCATCCTCGTCCGTCTATCTATCTATCTATCTATCTATCTATCTATCTATCTATCTATCTATCCTCGTCCGTCCATCCGTCTGTCTGTCTATCTATCTATCATCTGTCTGTCCATCCGTCCGTCCGTCCATCCATCATCCATCTATCTATCTGTTCGTCCATCCATTCATCCTCGTCAATCTATCTATCCATCCATCCATCCATCCATCTATCCTCGTCCGTCCGTCCGTCCGTCCGTCTGTCTATCTATCATCTGTCTGTCCATCCATCATCTGTCCGTCCATCCATTCATCCTCGTCCGTCTATCTATCTATCTATCTATCTATCCATCCATCCATCCATCTATCCTCGTCCGTCCGTCCGTCTGTCTGTCTGTTTATCTATCTATCATCTGTCTGTCCATCCGTCCGTCCGTCCATCCATCATCCATCTATCTATCTGTTCGTCCATCCATTCATCCTCGTCTGTACGTCTGTCTGTCTGTCTGTTTATCTATCTATCATCTGTCTGTCCATCCGTCCGTCCGTCCGTCCGTCATCCATCTATCTATCTGTTTGTCCATCCATTCATCCTCGTCTGTACGTCTATCTATCTATCTATCTATCTATCATCTGTCCATCCATCCATCTATATATTGCTAAAAAGACCCAATCCAATGAAGATAATCAAAATTATGCATTATATTAGCACATTTTTTTTAATACAATACAATAATTACTAGCAAGAATCCTTCAACCTCATATCATTCAAAAACCTCTCACCCGCTAAGCACAATAGAAGAGTAATATGTTTTATTGACAGGGAACAGCCAGAGGTTCATCACACCATTGCAACTAATGCGTCCCCGCAGCACCAAGAGAAACTGCTAGTAAAAAACAGATTCTTCACTTAAATGTTACCGCATTCCTCACAGTTTCACAGACACTGATGGCTTAATATCACATGATTGCTTGTCATTTTGATTGCTGGGGCATCCAAACAAATCTTGCCTTTTTTACCCATCTTTCTCCACACATACACATTTATTTTTTCTTCTTCCTTGATTTCTCTTTCTTTTACCAGTTCTGTCAGTTCCCCAGCCAATAAAACAGAGGAGGCTTTCTGCATGGTTGCACACAGAGGTAATGAAAGTTTGTGATGGAGATAGCTAGAGGACTTGACCACATGTCACTGTCCACATAGGGAGGATTTCAGAGAGAGCTTCACAGCAAAAACGACGGATGATGTATCTTTTCATAAATAAACAACAGCAAATGTAGGCTGCAGCTAATGTTGCTAATTATTAACTGTAGCTAATGTAATTAAAAATGGAGCCAATTATTTGCTTCGTTTCAAAAAACTTAGTATGCTGCCTACATTGACAGCTACCCTCTTAGGCAGCATAACTGAACTAACCCCACGACTGACTGAATTAGAACATTCACAATTCATTCCAATAGAGTGTGAGGTTAGCATGTTGCTATGCTAATAGTGCCATACTATAAAGTCTAGTAAACATAACACACAGTGCATATACACCGATCAGGCATAACATTATGACAGGTTTCACAGACAGGTGAAGTGAATAACACTGATTATCTCTTCATCACGGCACCTGTTAGTGGGTGGGATATATTAGGCAGCAAGTAAACATTTTGTCCTCAAACTTGATGTGTTAAAAGCAGGAAAAATGGACAAGCATAAGGATTTGAGTGAGTTTGACAAGGGCCAAATTGTGATGGCTAGACGACTGGGTCAGAGCATCTCCAAAACTGCAGCTCTTGTGGGGTGTTCCTGGTCTGCAGTAGTCAATATCTATCAAAAGTGGTCCAAGGAAGGAACAGTCGTGGACCAGCGACAGGGTCATGGCGGCCAAGGCTCATTGATGCACGTGGGGAGCGAAGGCTGGCCCGTGTGGTCCGATCAAACAGACAAGCTACTGTTGCTCAAATTGCTCAAGAAGTTAATGCTGGTTCTGATAGAAAGGTGTCAGAATACACAGTGCAGTTGTTGTGTATGTGGCTGCAGACCAGTCAGGGTGCTCATGTTGACCCCTGATGTCCGAAAGCGCATGTGAGCATCAAAACTGGACCACGGAGCAATGGAAGAAGGTGGCCTGGTCTCATGAATCACGTTTTCTTTTACATCACGTGAATGGTCGGTTGCGTGTGCGTCGCTTATCTGGGGAACACATGGCACCAGGATGCACTATGGGAAGAAGGCAAGCCGGCGAAGGCAGTGTGATGCTTTGGGCAATGTTCTGCTGGGAAACCTTGGGTCCTGCCATCCATGTGGATGTTACTTTGACATGTACCACCTACCTAAGCATTGTTGCAGACCATGTACACCCTTTCATGGAATCGGTATTCCCTGGTGGCTGTGGCCTCTTTCAGCAGGATAATGCGCCCTGCCACAAAGCAAAAATGGTTTAGGAATGGTTTGAGGAGCACAACAATGAGTTTGAAGTGTTGACTTGGCCTCCAAATTCCCCAGATCTCAATCAAATCAAGCATCTGTGGGATGTGCTGAACAAACAAGTCAGATCCATGGAGGCCCCACCTCGCAACTTACAGGACTTAAAGGATCTGCTGCTAATATCTTGGTGCCAGATACCACAGCACACTTTCAGGGGTCTAGTGGAGTCCATGCCTCGATGGGTCAGGGCTGTTTTGGCAGCAAAAGGAGGACCAACACAATATTAGGAACATTAGGTCATAATGTTATGCCTGATTGGGGTAAATATTGGATGAAATATAAAAGCATACTATCCGACATGGAACTTCATGAGTGTCTGAATTAGAGCGTTCACAATGTTGCTATGCTAATAGCACAACAATCTAGTAAGCATAACAATACACAGCACATCTAAATATTGGATGAGATGTAAAATATAACTACTGTGTACCTACACTCACCTAAAGGATTATTAGGAACACCATACTAATACTGTGTTTGACCCCCTTTCGCCTTCAGAACTGCCTTAATTCTACGTGGCATTGATTCAACAAGGTGCTGAAAGCATTCTTTAGAAATGTTGGCCCATATTGATTGGATAGCATCTTGCAGTAGATGGAGATTTGTGGGATGCACATCCAGGGCACGAAGCTCCCGTTCCACCACATCCCAAAGATGCTCTATTGGGTTGAGATCTGGTGACTGTGGGGGCCATTTTAGTACAGTGAACTCATTGTCATGTTCAAGAAACCAATTTGAAATGATTCAAGCTTTGTGACATGGTGCATTATCCTGCTGGAAGTAGCCATCAGAGGATGGGTACATGGTGGTCATAAAGGGATGGACATGGTCAGAAACAATGCTCAGGTAGGCCGTGGCATTTAAACGATGCCCAATTGGCACTAAGGGGCCTAAAGTGTGCCAAGAAAACATCCCCCACACCATTACACCACCACCACCAGCCTGCACAGTGGTAACAAGGCATGATGGATCCATGTTCTCATTCTGTTTACGCCAAATTCTGACGTTACCATCTGAATGTCTCAACAGAAATCGAGACTCATCAGACCAGGCAACATTTTTCCAATTTTCAACTGTCCAATTTTGGTGAGCTCGTGCAAACTGTAGCCTCTTTTTCCTATTTGTAGTGGAGATGAGTGGTACACGGTGGGTCTTCTGCTGTTGTAGCCCATCCGCCTCAAGGTTGTGCGTGTTGTGGCTTCACAAATGCTTTGCTGCATACCTCGGTTGTAACGAGTGGTTATTTCAGTCAAAGTTGCTCTTCTATCAGCTTGAATCAGTCGGCCCATTCTCCTCTGACCTCTAGCATCAACAAGGCATTTTCGCCCACAGGACTGCCGCATACTGGATGTTTTTCCCTTTTCACACCATTCTTTGTAAACTCTAGAAATGGTTGTGCGTGAAAATCCCAGTAACTGAGCAGATTGTGAAATACTCAGACCGGCCCGTCTGGCACCAACAACCATGCCACGCTCAAAATTGCTTAAATCACCTTTCTTTCCCATTCTGACATTCAGTTTGGAGTTCAGGAGATTGTCTTGACCAGGACCACACCCCTAAATGCATTGAAGCAACTGCCATGTGATTGGTTGATTAGATAATTGCATTAATGAGAAATTGAACAGGTGTTCCTAATAATCCTTTAGGTGAGTGTATATTGAATGAAATAAGTATAGTTTGACATGTTGCTTGAACTGTTTTTGATGATTTCTTTCCCTTAAATTTGACTACCTTACGAAATAGCCTTCATGCCTATGATGCCTTAAAATGCTGTCTAGGTAGGCAGCATCTTATAGATTTGGAACACAGCATGCAAATCATTACATCGTTTATCAAAATGCCATGACAAATCCGAGTTTGAGAAAACATCCTGTCAGTCGTAAAGCAAATACGTTCCTCTGATCCGTACACTGCATAGTGTACATCAATTTTACATGAATTTGTGTTTACAATCTTCAGCTTTGCAAATCTCAATAATTCTCAGTTCTATTTGGAACAGAGAAGTTAATATATTCCTGAGTGGCTTTTATCCATCAGCGCTCAAGTGTTTTGTCAAGACTGTAGATTTAATAAGGCAAGTGAGCGATTTTTCATTCATGGTTTAATGTATATCATAATAAACATAGTTCCCAAGTCTTTCTCTTCGATTTAATTAATAAATCAAGCAGATAAATGGCTCTAAAGTGCACAGAAGAGACTTACGTGTAAACTTTGAGCACAAAGTCTTTCTCCTCTTTGAGTTCAGAGATGGTTTGGAGGACGTCGCTCATGGCTAGCACTGCGCATCCGTACGGCCGGCGGTACTGGACGTGAGGTGGTCCTTTCTTCGAGTCGTTTAACAGCATCCGCCCTGAGCGAAAATACATTATACATCGTTGTCAGAAATGTACGATATTTACATATATTGTTTTACTAAAACATGAAAAAAGCCATGCAACTGTTTATTTAACCAATGTTTAAAAATTTTGTTAAATATAACAATAAAATAATAAATCACCTTTAATTTTACATATGAATCATTCATATGAAAATAATATTTTTTATAGGGCTATTTAATAATTTTTCTACGGAAAATTTTATATGGAAAAATAACTTGAATAAAATAATTTAACGCATTTAACACACCCATTCTGCCCCAGACCTACAGTCATCATACATTTCATATAGTTGTTTGGTGATGAACAAGAAGCAGAGCAAAAACTCACTACATGATGAAGCCTATAGAATGCGTTAGAATGACCCTAAAATTCAAAAGATCAGTGTAAAAATGCCCCTGTATGAGTTTTTGTCTCATATTTATATCATATGATATAGTCAAGCAATATCACTTGAGTAACAAGCACAATGTGACACAAGTGCTGTTTTTGTCCCGAATAGCACAGGTGCAAATGTGATATTGATATTATAGTTCAAATTATTAATATTTTTAAGTTAATACTGTGTTATATTTTAGACACAAAATTGTCTGTTTTAGCTCAATTTGCCAACAAAAATATTACGTATAAAGCTAGAGCAAAACTGTTGTGCATCTCCGATCAACACACAGCGATGTTTAATTTCTGAATGAATCTGTGTTTTGAGCGAATCAATTGGGTGAACCAATGATTCAATGACTCATTCATAAAGAGAGCCATTTACTTCATTCCTGAATGAATCTGCGGTTTGAATGAATCGAAAGAATGAATGACTTAGTGGGCCCTATTTTATTGATCTGAGTGCATGGTCTGAAGCGCATGGCTCAGGTGCACTTAGGGCGTGTCCGAATCCACTTTTGCTAGTTTAACGATGAAAAAAAAAAAAGTCGGCACGTCAGCGCATGGTCCAAACGGGTTGTACCTATTCTCTTACTGAGTCATGGGTGTGTTTTGGGGCGTATTGCTATTTAAATGGCGGAATTTGCGAGCAGAAAGACTGAACGCTTCTCCAGAGAGGAATCCTTTTATTTTTAATATTTAAAAAAATTTTGTGTGCTGCTGCGCGTCCCTGTGTGTGTAATAATCAGAGTGTACGTGTGTTGTGCACCCGCCTATAGGCACATATTACTAACACGCCCTTTAAATAACACAAAAAATACTGCACTATTGACTTTAGACCAGGTTTTTGTTGGTCAATGGCGCAGTCGTTTTCAGTTCCTCAAAATAGCAACGCGTCAACAATGCGCCTGAACACACCTCGTTTTCAGACCAGCACGCCCATGAGCGAACTGATGGGCGCGAGTGCATTTGCTATTTAAACAATGTGGAGCTGGACGTGAAAATGATGCGTCGGGCTGAAACTAACAAAAAACACTGGGCCGGGTGTATGATAGGGCCCAATGACTTACTCATTTAGACATTTACCACCACCTACTGGCAGTTTTAGTTGTTATTTAGAGTATCATTTCAATCAAAAAATGGAAAAAAATCCATATTAATAAAAAAACACATTCAGCAAAAAATACAAATTCTGTCACATTTTAATCCCCCTCATGTTGTTTCAAACCTGTACAACTTTTGCGGGACATAAAAAGATATTTTGAAGAATATTGGTAACCAAACTCTTTTAAACTTTTAGTTATTATTGACATCCACTGTATGAATTAACAAACCAAAACTTTAATTTTTTAAGGCTATTTAATCATTTTTATATGTGTCAATATAATAATACATTTTAGTAAACAGTGCCATGCAGGGTCTTCTTTTTTTTTTATGCAAATTAATAATCAAATTAATTAATGGAAATGGACAGAAATCAAATCATATTTACACTCATTATTTAGCGAATTTTGCTAAACTAATAGTAAAGATAACTGATAACTGATAAAAGATAACTGTTTCCGTAATCCTCACAAATGAGGTTAAAATGGCCATTCAGTGTTATTTCCATTTTGAGACTGTTCTCAAAGCGGCGGGACGTTATGTCTCATTTTGGGGGGTTGAATTGTCTGTTCCAGCATCCGAGCCGCCCGTCCCTTTTTAAAATGGAATGGAACTTGCAACGCCACACTTACGTAACGTAACCACTCTAGAGATGCAGTTGCTGGCAGAAATGCAATGCCTTGTGGCAACTCGGGCACATTTGGCTCCAAATAAAGGAAATGGATAGAGGAAGAGACAGAAAGGGAAAGACGCTAAATGAGATGGGATACTCACCAGTTCTGATGACCTGGGACACAATGTACAGATCTCTCTTCATGTCCTTGTTGCTTAGGTCCTGCGAGAAAATAAGAGAAGCAATTAATTTAGTGTCTTCTTTTTTTTCAAAAGTACCTATTTTCATATGAACTTGTGTATTATTTAGCCATTGCAATAACAAGGCTGTTGATTACATGTGTTCCTACCGTAAAGAGTGCGCAAAGGCGGTCAACCTTCTCTGGGTTTTTTGGGCCACCATTTTTGTTGAGTCTCACCATAAACTTTTCACTGGAAGAATAAAATAAAATAAAATAAATGATTGTATAAAAGTTCACATGAGCAAGTTATCATTTAAAACGTTCATCATCTGAAATGGTTTTGCGTCAGACAGTTGTTTTCATTCAAAACTGACTAAGGGTACATTTACACGACAATCACCGTTCACACGGATCTGCGGAAACGACTAAAAACACTGTATTATTCATATTCATATTATTCATGCCAGGCCAGTAGATGGCGATGTTACTACGCACCTAGGGACTGAACACAAATTACGCATGTGTATGACCTCACCGTTTTCACAAATCCATGTTTTTGTAGTTTTACACGAGACGACAACAGTATCAACAGAAACCCATTTTCAAAAGTTCGCGTTTTCTGGCCACGTTGTCGTGTAAATGAACTGCCAAAGCACATAACAAGTTTTCCGTTTTTAGTTGAAAACAGTGTTGTGTAAACCCAATTTGTCCTTAAAGGGGACCTATTATGCAAAATTCACTTGTATAAGGTGTTTGAACACAGATGCGTGTCTACAGTGTGTGTAAACAACAGCCTATAATGGTAAAAATCCACCCAATACTTTTTTTTATAATCCCCATCAATCATTATCAATCTCTCATAACGCGCTGTTTCATATTCCCTTACTCCTATGACTGTTGATGATCTGCCCTTTTAGCACAGACACACCCCTGAGTGAGAAGCACAGAGACCGCCATTTGTTTACTCGCTGTATCAGCGCTAGAGTATTACAATGTCTAAAAAAACATTACAAATATTCCGTTGTTGGATGTACCAATGAACATACAAGTTTCCATAGACTCCTAGAGTCTGAGCCACTGAAAACACCGTGTTTAAATTTCATTTTTGAAGGAAATGTGCTGAAGAATGCCGGTAAAATGTTATTTTTTATTGTTATTTATATATTTGCGCAAATCATTTTACGCATGACTGCTTCACCGACGAGGGTCAGTACAACGCTGGATTCGCAAAAAAGTTGTTTCTGAAGGAAGGGTCAAAACCAATGCTTCATGCTCTAACTTCATATCCAGAACAAGTAAGGATGGCACTTCACAAATTTTCTTTCTGAATGAGCTTTCTAGAATGCTGTACGGCTAATATGGCTAAAGTTACCATAGTCTATGACTGTATTCACAGAGACTAGAGCCATGTCATTAGTTTTATCCAGAAAACGCTCACCGTCTGCATAATTCATAAACGCACATTTATTATGCATTGTGACGGACGTGTTACGTTCTCACAAGAGCACCTATACAACAGTTTATAGACGGTACACGCTAAATAGCAATATAAAAATAAATAAATAAATAAAAAATAAAGCATATAACAAAATGACTAAAAATTAAACAAAAATTTGCATGAAAACTAAAAACAAAAAAATAAACTGGCAATAATCTGATAATAAATAAAAACTACAACTAAATCTGAAATAAAAAATTTAAAAAACAAAAAAATAATACAATGACTAAAGTGCATAACGAAATTACAAAAAAATTGAACTAAAATTAACATGAAAACTAAAAATATAAAAATAAACAGGTGATAAATAAAAACTATAACTAACAATAAATCTGAAAATATTTTTTTTTAAATAGCAACATTAAAAAACTAATAAAATTACTAAAGCGCATAACGAAATGAATAAAAATGAACATGGAAACTAAAAATAAACCATATACGGCATAAGATTATTAATGAATGTGTACATATTGTGAATGATTTTTTTATATATTTATATTTAACTAGCGTTCATAGCCTTCAGTAAATTAACTTGTCTTAGAAAGTGATTAATAAAAAACATTCTAAATATAAACCCTATGTTTACTTTCTTGACTGCTTTAGGAGGGGAAGAGACGGGGCAAGATAAGGAGAATGAGAGAAAAAGAAAGAGTGATGGAGATGAGGAGAGAGCAGGAACTGACTAATAATCTACTGCCCACTGACTGTTTTAAAGCTATTTCTCATCCATTTTTTGGCCTTAGTGTTAGGGTTAGACATGTTAGCTTATTAGTTCTGTCACGTGAATTTGTGATTTGAACATTTGAAGTTTTGGTTATCCATGCCAAATAATATACACTAATATACACTCCACACAGTGTGTGTCTGGACTGAAAAAGCTGGTCCATGATCTTGGTTAGCAATTTGACAACATTGTAATATATAAGCATGCTTTTTGATGCACAGAAAATAGCCTAAGAAACCGGCAGACAAGATAATCCAGCACTAATTAGTGCATAAAAAGTCACCAAATTGAAGTATTTGAACCTGGAAAAATGGGACTGAAAATGGAAATGGGACTGAAAAAGGTCCACTTTTTGAAAAAAAAGAACCCCCCCCCCCCCCCCCCCCCTTCTACTAGGCTGGCTACGGGCCGGAAATGTAACCTTTAAATTGCTTTTCTTTTCTTTTCTTTTCTTTTCTTTTATGCTATTGCTATTACTTTTAAAAAAGTAATAGGAAAGTTCACACTTTTAACTGAATTTAATTAGTTCTAAAACATTTTAAATATGTCTATTTAATCATATTACTTTTTATTTGAATTAACACAGAGATAATTGATGCCTTCATTTTATTTTATTAGGAACTTAATAACACAAATTTCACATACAAATGAAAGATTTTAATATAAAGGAGCACTTGTGGCTCCTTGTGACAATACATTTGTATTTAATATTACTTTAAGAAGCTACACAGTGGACCCCGTACAGGGAAGACGTGGGAAAACACTGAGAGTGTTAATAAAGTGTGTTTCCAGTGAATGAAGTGACTGACTGTGCTGTAATCAGATCATAGGAAACAGAGATAGAGTCTAATGGAGTCTGTGGCACCAGAGAGACGGTTACAGTACTTACAGTACCGCCTGTATCTATCTATCTATCTATCTATCTATCTATCTATCTATCTATCATCTGTCTGTCCATCCATCATCTGTCCATCCATCCATTCATCCTCATCCATCTATCTATCCATCTATCTATCTATCTATCTATCCATCCTTATCATCCATCCATCCATCCATTTATCCTTCCATCCTTGTTGTCCGTATGTCCGTCCGTCTGTCTTTTATCCTTCCATGCTTGTCATCCATCCATCCGTCTGTCTGACAATCTGTCCATCCATCCATCTATCTGTCCATCCATCCGTCCATCTATTCTTCTATCTGTCTGTCCATCTATTTATTTATGTATTTATTTTAATGAAATAAAATAAAATAAAGTGGTTTATTTACATATATTTTTTAATTAATATATTGATAATTGTTTTTTTTAATAATATTTTTATAATATGTGTATAACCACATTCACAATAACTTTTCATAATAATAATGGATAGAATAGAATAAATATATAAATAAAATATTTATAAAAAAAATATTTATTTATAAAATATTCTTAATTGTTATTACATGAATTACATGAGGTAATTTACATGTTTATTTTGAATTAATAAATTGTTAATTGTTTTTGTTTTTTTTGCTTTAATTGAATATTTTTTTTATGAATTTTTTTTTTTTATTAAATAATATACAATTAAAGAAAGTGGTTTATTTATTTATCTATTTTTTAATGAATGAATTGATAACTAATTCCTCCACTTTATGGAAAAAAGTGGAGGATTCATTTATATAATGAATGAATGAATTAATTAATTCATTAATTCATTAATTTACATTTTTATTGCTGAATTATTAAAGCGATACGTAATGAATTCATTTAGGGAAAAAAGCAGCATGAACATTCTGCAAACTATCTCCTCTTGTGTTCCATGGAAGAAAGCAAGACCAATTGGATTTTGAACAACACGAGAGTGAGTAAATAACTGCAGAATTTTCATTTTTGGGCGAACTAAGCATTCTACATATCAAATAAACATTTTGTGTTTATTTGATGTTCAAATGTTCATCTATTCTCCATTGCAGTGAAATATTAAAATGCGGGCGCAATGGCATCATTGGAAAATAAAGTGAAGCCCTAATGACTGTCTGAGTGCCAGCAAACTCTGAAATGTTATTTTTGAGATCTTAATTAGATGATTTCAAGCCAGTTCTCCGCGCTGAGAATTCTCCACTTGCCACATCCGATCCACAGGAACCCGTCCTCATGCATATCAAATACACAGCATCAAGACCAAAACTCAGATCAAAATATCTCTATGCTACTTCTGCTGTTAGCACAGAACAAATGTGTGGAATATATTCGGTGTAATGTGACTGAGGGTTGTAAACGATCAGTCATATGTCTGTCAATCGTCTAAAGACTCAAGATTAGTCATTAGCCGATTGACACCTGTCTGCAAAGTGCCACGAGACAAGAGATGACGTGTGAGGTATGGAAGTACATATGTTGACAGGTAGGTAGGACATCCTATCATTTCATTCGGACCGAATGCAATGATTGGATGGACATTTGTTGGTCCTGAGACTTCCACAGAATATACACTCACCTAAAGGATTATTAGGAACACCTGTTCAATTTCTCATTAATGCAATTATCTAATCAACCAATCACATGGCAGTTGCTTCAATGCATTTAGGGGTGTGGTCCTGGTCAAGACGATCTCCTGAACTCCAAACTGAATGTCAAAATGGGAAAGAAAGGTGATTTAAGCAATTTTGAGCGTGGCATGGTTGTTGGTGCCAGACGGGCCGGTCTGAGTATTTCACAATCTGCTCAGTTACTGGGATTTTCACACACAACCATTTCTAGAGTTTACAAAGAATGGTGTGAAAAGGGAAAAACATCCAGTATGCGGCAGTCCTGTGGGCGAAAATGCCTTGTTGATGCTAGAGGTCAGAGGAGAATGGGCCGACTGATTCAAGCTGATAGAAGAGCAACTTTGACTGAAATAACCACTCGTTACAACCGAGGTATGCAGCAAAGCATTTGTGAAGCCACAACATGCACAACCTTGAGGCGGATGGGCTACAACAGCAGAAGACCCCACCGTGTACCACTCATCTCCACTACAAATAGGAAAATGAGGCTACAATTTGCACGAGCTCACCAAAATTGGACAGTTGAAGACTGAAAAAATGTTGCCTGGTCTGATGAGTCTCGAATTCTGTTGAGACATTCAGATGGTAGAGTCAGAATTTGGCGTAAACAGAATAAGAACATGGATCCATCATGCCTTGTTACCACTGTGCAGGCTGGTGGTGGTGTAATGGTGTGGGGGATGTTTTCTTGGCACACTTTAGACCCCTTAGTGCCAATTGGGCATCGTTAAATGCCACGGCCTACCTGAGCATTGTTTCTGACCATGTCCATCCCTTTATGACCACCATGTACCCATCCTCTGATGGCTACTTCCAGCAGGATAATGCACCATGTCACAAAGCTCGAATCATTTCAAATTGGTTTCTTGAACATGACAATGAGTTCACTGTACTAAAATGGCCCCCACAGTCACCAGATCTCAACCCAATAGAGCATCTTTGGGATGTGGTGGAACGGGAGCTTCGTGCCCTGGATGTGCATCCCACAAATCTCCATCAACTGCAAGATGCTATCCTATCAATATGGGCCAACATTTCTAAAGAATGCTTTCAGCACCTTGTTGAATCAATGCCACGTAGAATTAAGGCAGTTCTGAAGGCGAAAGGGGGTCAAACACAGTATTAGTATGGTGTTCCTAATAATCCTTTAGGTGAATGTATATATATATATATATATATATATATATATATATATACATGTTTTAATCTTTAGACCACTTCTATTATTGATTACAGGATGTGAAGAGAGGTTCAAACAGAACAACAAAAAAGTGTTTATAAAAAAAATTGCAAAAGTAAAAAGTGAATAAATTAATTAATGTATTAGTGGTGCTTGCCATAGGCAAAGCATCATGTCATAGAGACAAGGGGGTGGGCTCATTTTACTCAATCACTTTCTCAGGATCATCGTGAAGCTATCAAGCCACACCCTAGCAACCATTTAGAGCCCCCTAGCAACAAGTTCCATAGACTTCCATATCTTTGTATTGAAGTGTTATAGAAACATGAGGGTGGGCTCGTTTAACTCACAATCACAAATCACCTTCAGCACGTCCGAGCCACGCCCTGGCAGCCATTATCAAGAACCCTAGCAACCCAAATCCAAATAGGGATATCTTCAAATCTGCATGTCATAGAGGCATTGTGGTTGCTTTATATCATTCATACTGATAAGCAGCCTTTGGAGTATCATCATTGGCAGCTTCCAAACTACTCCCTAGCAACCAAAAAGAGTACCCTAACAACCGTTTAATAAGACCTATATCGCCACATCAGAACATTGTATGGAGATGGGGGTTGGCTCTTTTGACTCAAGCTAGCAAACTGGACTTCCAACCAAGCGGCAACCTCCCCCAGTTTCTCTTGAAGCCAATACAGAAGTGACTTAAACTGCAATTCATCAACTGGCCACTAGAGACAGGCTCCAGAAGGGAGCAGAATCTCGTTGAGCCCCATGTTAAAATGCCCAACTTTACAACAGAAAAATGTTTACAGCCTGGTACAAATTGTGGTTTTGGTCTATACGGGTAATTTTGCCCTTCATGACAACTGTGAGGGGGGTGATTTTTTTTTATATTAAACTCAATTCGTTTACATTATATAAAGCCTTAAAGTTCTGCATAATTAAGGGCGTGGCCACTTTGAGTGACAGGTGGATTGCCGTTTGTCTGCTGTCTGTTAGCCATCACGTCACCTCAGCTCCAGCCACGTCCCACCTCTTTGCCCATTGTCAGTTATCCGGGAGTGACGCGTGGTGACGCACTGCCAAGATGGCAACGGCCGAGATTGAGGCTTCAAAAACTCTCTTCAGAAACCTACGGATGACGCCACGGACCCTATGTCCATATTTTTTACAGTCTATGCTTCCAACATGCTACACATGCTAGCAGTGAATAGCTATATGGTAACAGCAATTAGCTTAAAACATGATAAAAACAAGTCAAAATGTGCTATCATCATGCAAACAAAATGCTAATCATGTTAGTATCATGCTAAGAAAATGCTAACCATGTTAACATAATGCTATCAACATGCTAACTGTGTTAGCTTCTTGCTAAAAATGTGTTAGCAACATGGTAATCATGTTAGCATCATGTTAGCAACATTCTAGCAACATGGTAATTGTGTTAGCATCATGCTAGCAAACAAGCTAATCGTGTTAGTATCTTGTTAAAAACATGCTAGCAACATGGTAATTGTGATAGCATCATGTTAACAACAAGCTAATCGTGTTAGTATCTTGTTAAAATGCTAGCAAACATGGTAACTGTGATAGCATCATGCTAGCAACAAGCTAATTGTGTTAGTATCTTGTTAAAAAAATGCTAGCAACATGGTAATTGTGATAGCATCATGTTAACAACAAGCTAATCGTGTTAGTATCTTGTTAAAAACATGCTAGCAACATGGTAATTGTGATAGCATCATGTTAACAACAAGCTAATCGTGTTAGTATCTTGTTAAAATATGCTAGCAAACATGGTAACTGTGATAGCATCATGCTAGCAACAAGCTAATCATGTTAGTATCTTGTTAAAAACATGCTAGCAACATGGTAATTGTGATAGCATCATGTTAACAACAAGCTAATCGTGTTAGTATCTTGTTAAAAACATGCTAGCAAAATGGTAATTGTGCTAGCAACAAGCTAATCGTGTTAGTATCTTGTTAAAAACATGCTAGCAACATGGTAATTGTGATAGCATCATGCTAGCAACAAGCTAATCGTGTTAGTATCTTGTTAAACAAATGCTGGCAGTGGAGTTGCACACGCCAAGCACCACTCACATTTTCTTCAGGAAATGTACATTCTAGTTTTACTTATTATTTTACAACAAAACGATAAATAAATAAATAAATGACTTTTTTGTTTTTGTTGTTTTATTACATAAAACTTGCTGCTTCCTATTGTTAATAACAAACTAGCTAAATAAATATTTTTAAATGTATTTAATTTCATTTAATTTTTAGAACTACTATTAACTGAACTAATGAAAGAATGAATGAATACATAAATAAATAAATAAACCTTGCTAACTGCTATTGTAAATAAATCTTTAGTTTTTTATTTTATTTAGGTTTTTACAACACAACCAATTGTTTACAACAAAAAAACATGTCAATTCCTGTTATAAAAATAAATGAATATAAAATAAAATAAATAAATATCATTTTATTTGAACCTATTTATTTTTACAACACACAATAATCAAAGTTATATTATATTATATTATATTAAACCTTGCTAATCAGTTGTTTATGGAATATTGTGCAATCATGCAAGAGAACATATTTGACAGACATGAATTTCTGATCTCACACATACATTATGCATGTATGTGCACATCAATGAATGTGATTACACATTTCAGCACATGCATCACATGTCGACTCATCAGTTCCACGTGCGTCCGCCCTGAGGGAACGGCTCTGCCGAGAACAACCAATCATGTCGCTGGAAGGCGCCAACCCACTTCCCCGATGGAGACGCTATTGTCCTCTGGCAGCAGTGACAAGTATTCATTAAAATCTTCTAACATCAGCAGTGCTATTATTTCCCAGCTTTGTCCCATTCAAACGACTCTGCTGCGATTGTCCAAGCCCTATTGTGTAGCGATCGCGAGCTCATGCCGCACACGGTAATAACACACTTAGCATCTCGAGTGTGTAAAGGCTGATATGCTTTCAGGTTGCTGTATGATCTTCATAACATAAAGAAACATGTTCAAAGAGTGGATTTAAGGTAAAGAAACACACAAGGGCTTCTGAATATGAAATTAACTGCTGGGGATTGGTGGCATGAGCAATTAACAAGTTCAAATAATAAAGGCACCTTCAAAGCTGAATAATTAATCTGTGTTTGAATAAAGACAAGCAGCTGTCACACATTTTAATCAATCATGAAAAGAGCATGACTACTTTGTGAGAAATGGCAGATACTGACTGGCAGCACCTATTTTGAAACAAAAATGTTTTGTGTTTTGATGGAAAACTTGTGTCACTTCCAAACTAGAGGTTTTGATGTTGACTCAAGAGATCAGTTTGTGTGAAACCTTTCGTGTAAACGCATATCAAGGAACCGAGTCAGTTTGGAAACAGAGTCCAGAACATTCCTGCAATAACGAAAGCATAGACATACCTGGACATCAAACCTTTTATCACAATTTGAGACGCATAATTTGCATTTATTTGAGTGTAGAAAAATAGATGTTTATACTGTTATAAGCATAACTTGAAGTGAATATTTATAAGTAACAGCAAATGTTACAAGCAAGACAAAAACCTGCACGATTTTATTTAAAAATATTTAATAATAATAATAATAATAATAATAATAATAATAATGTGGATTATTTCATTTTTATTATAAAATATTTTGTTTATTGTACATTTTATTATTGTATTATATATATATTTTTTTATATTTCATTATATTTAATTATTATTTTACTTATAAACGACAACAACAAAAATTTGACAATTATTATTTGTTGTTCTTAACAATAAATAATAATAATAATACTTTAATTAATTTTGTATTATAAAAACATTTTATTTAAAACACTTTTCTTTATTTTATTATTATTATTGTTAATAATAATAATAATAATAATAACAATAATAATAATTTTTTTTAACAATTTCATTAATGAGGTGTATGAATTGTTTTAAAATATAACATTTTATTTAATTTTGTATTATAAAAACATTTTATTTAAAACACTTATTTCTTTATTTTATTATTATTATTGTTAATAATAATAATAATAACAATAATAATAATATTTTTTATAATTTCATTAATGAGGTGTATGAATTGTTTTAAAATACAACAACGTTTTATTTAAAGTATTTTTTATTTAGTTATATTTTATTATTATTATTAATAATAATAATAATATTGGTATTATAATAATAATAACATTTTTCTTTTTTAATATTTCAATATATTGTACTATTACTCCTATTTTTCTACTAATTTAATTAATGAGGTGTATAACAACAACAAAAATATTGTCATATTTTATTATTTTTTTTATAATAATAATAATAATAATAACATTATATATTTTATTATTGTCTATTTTCTAGTTTTTTTTGTCTTTGCTATGTGGCGCAACACAAAACACCATAAAATATCTGCAGCGCTGGTTTGGATGAAACCGCTAGCTCCCAAATAAAACTCAGGACTCCAGCCGGCAGTGCAGATGCTTCCAGTGTGAGTCTGTGTGAGCGTCCCTGAATATGTCTGTCATGATGCGCATGTGTGACTGGAGAAGCAGGTGGCAGACGGAAAAAGAGAGAGCGTTGAGAACCGAAAAACTGCGAAAATACGAGGGACAGACTATTCAGGGAAGACATTTTGCATAGTATCTTTATAGTCAATGTCAAATATATCCCGTTACTGAATACATTGGTGTGCAAATTGGTGCAAATGCTGTTTTACAAAACTGCAATCATTTGGAAAGTTAAAAAAAAAACAGTTGTGTACAGTACGTTTCTCTTTTCAGGCTTGACCAGGCATGATATAATTTTGGACCGAACTTGTGGCCCACTCCAGGGTCAGACAGCTTTTGAGAGGGAGGCAGAAGCACCATTAACAGCCTGTCCAAATCCTGAGGAGTGGGTGGAGAGAGAGAGAGAGAGAGAGAGAGAGACAGCTCTGTGGGTGCTGTGTGAAGAATCATTTGGCCAGCTTTCCTCGACTGTTGCCATTTATGTAACTTGATGCATTTTGGTGTATTTTTCAAGATTTGAAAATCACTATGTAGTTAGTGAAATTTAAAATCTGTGATATTATTAATCATTTCAGTAATTACAGGGATGAGTTAGCCCTAGTAATTAAAACATCATGTTACAGTTTTTAAAGATCTATTTATTCACATAAAAGAAAAATAATCAGACTGGACATTTTCATCACTATTTTTTTTTTTCAGTAAAAAAATCTAAATGTCCTTAAAACGAGAGAAGCTAAAGTACCATATGAAATTAAAGCTAGTTTTCAGTAAATGTATCTTGCTTGAAAAATCATTTTAGGAAAAAGTAAATAAATAAAACAGAAAACATTTTGGGAAAAAAAACAACAAAAAAAAACATTTTGACTGTACATTCTAAATTAATATATATATAAAGTAACCATTCAAAGCCTGCATTTAGGAGTATAAACTACTTTTTGAAGCACAATAATTAATTATTCTGAAAATAAATACACTTTTTTTATATTTTTACAGCATAAAGAACAACATTTATTTTGATATGAATGAATGACAGAACACTATTTTTGACATTTAGTATAAAGAACAGAATAAAGAAAATAAACTGCATAATGCAGGAAATTGTTTGATTTGGAATATTCTTATTGAGCAATCGTTAACGACCCGAGGTGTGTAACAGTGTCAGTATATTTTTTCTGCACAACAATAATTGAATCTTTGATGACTGAATAAGTGCAGTTCACCTTTATTCCACAAGGTGGCAATGTCTGATACACAATGATGAAGTGACGTTTCACTCATAGTTACCGCAGGCAGAAAACAAAAGATTAGGAAGAATCATCAGCAAGACTTGAAATGGCTCAGTAATTTACTGCAGCAAATACTGAATGCAATGGTGGATCTGATGAAGAAGCTGTCAGCGATCAAAATATTGATTTTGAAGATGTTGAAAATGATAGTTTTGAGAATATGTTTGAGATGGCGAATATGAGCCAGATGCTGAATGAGCTCTGACGAGGACAGTGATGATGGTATCAAACATCTGCTCAAACTGAACCCTTCCAAACTCCAAAAGGGAACAAAAATAATTTTATTCTTCAGTAATTGTTACTCTAATATCAGGAGAGTTAAGCAAAACATAATTAAATATAGAAAAAAAGTCCTGAATTCGAGCAATATATTCCGTAACAAGGATTTCTGAGCAAAACTAAATAAGAAATTCAATGACAAAATGTTAAATTATTTAAAAAACTTAATTGAAATTTAAATAGTTGGAGCAAGTTATTACATTTGTATGAAAAAAAAAACAAAAAAAAAAACTGCTAACATTTTTTATATGGATAACAATAAGACCAGGAATGTGCATCAACAAAGTAAATAGAGTCCATTTTGATTTTACGTAGATTTTAATATTAAATAGAAATGGTAAAAATTAAGCATGTTTAATCTTGTAGGTTTTGTTAGTGACGTATGCATTTCGTCTTAAAGAACTGCAGTGGGGAAAAATGATAAAAAGCAAAGCTTAACTTGCTCAAAAAAATGCTGTCTAGACTTGGCCGAAAGCTCTCAGAGGGAATATGGAATAAGAGCGTTGGAAATGAAATGTGAGAGGTAAAGAAATGGTTCTGTCTCCATGGTGAGCCTCATCAGCATGGGGTTCTCATGAGAGCAGTCTCCCTCAGGACAAGCACGAGCAATGTTCTAGCGCTTTCTGCAGATAATGGCTCCCAAAACACACAAATACAGCCATGCTAACCCGTGAGGTTTTGAGGGATGATGACGAAACATGACTCTTTCAGGTGAGCCTGGAGTGAAACCAAAAAAATGCTAGGGATGAGTATTACTGTGGGGGTCTGACCATCCTAATTAACGTTTCTGTAGTTGTTTCTTTCGGCAATCTAAAGAATAAAAGAGTAAAGCATGACCTTATTGAACTGCTGCTTCAAACAGAACATTTAAGCGATCGTTTCTTAGTGGCCTACAAACGCTTCTCTAATTTAATTAATGATGCGTATAAATACATTTTTAAACACTCCCATTGGAGAAATAGTTCAGTGGCTTTATTTCTCTTAAGGTTAACACCACGAACTACAGAGGAAAAATAAAACAAGCGTCCGTTATATAATAGAAGATAGAATCTCCTCTTCATTGAGTCTCAGTTGAGTTTATTACAGTCACTGAAACTGGACTTCCCTCAAGGGTGTTTCCAGCTCATCCACTGGAAATCAATTCCTCTTCCAAGCACTTTTTTTCTGTCAACTTATATCAAGTTCCTTACGTTTTTGCTCACTTGTGAGAAAAGTTAAAGGAGCCCTCGCCTCAAAAAGCTGCATGACTTGCGATCCGTAAGCACAAAAGCAACCGAGGCTCATTGGAGAATTGGAGATTTCTGCAAAATGATGTCACGTTGATTCTTGTACATTTTGTGACAAAAGTGAATGTGAATCTGGCAATGTTTTGTCCAGTGAGTGGCCCTAAAAGGTGCCGATCATGTTTAAAAATATACCAAACCTTAAATTAGGGCTGTTACAATATCAATACGATAACGATACAATATTGATTTGTTGGTAACACTTTATTTTACAGTATCCTTGTTACATACACTATATTGCCAAAAATGGGACGTCTGCCTTTACATGCACATGAACTTTAAAGACATCCTATTCTTAATCCGTAGGAGTTGGCCCACCCTTTGCAGCTATAACAGCTTCAACTCTTCTGGGAAGGCTTTTCACAAGGTTTAGGAGTGTGTTTATGGGAATTTTTGACCATCATTCTTCAAGAAGTGCATTTGTGAGGTCAGGCACTGATGTTGGACGAGAAGGCCTGGCTCGCAGTCTCCGCTCTAATTCATCCCAAAGGTGTTCTATCGGGTTGAGGTCAGGACTCTGTGCAGGCCAGTCAAGTTCCTCCACACTAAACTCGCTCATCCATGTCTTTATGGATCTTGCTTTGTGCACTGGTGCGCAGTCATGCTGAAACAGGAAGGGGCCATCCCTAAACTGTTCCCACAAATTTGGGAGCATGAAATTGTCCAAAATGTCTTGGTATGCTGAAGTATTAAGAGTTCCTTTCACTGGAACTAAGGGGCCAAGCCCAACCCCTGAAAAACAACCCCACACCATAATCCCCCCTCCACCAAATTTTACACTTGGCACAATGCAGTCAGACGAGTACCGTTTTCCTGGCAACCGCCAAACCCAGACTCGTCCATCGGATTGCCAGACAGAGAAGCGTGATCCGTCACTCCAGAGAACCCGTCTCCACTGCTCTAGAGTCCAGTGGCGGCGTGCTTTATACCACTGCATCCGACGCTTTGCATTGCTCTTGGTGATGTAAGGCTTGGATGCAGCTGCTCGGCCATGGAAACCCATTCCATGAAGCTCTCTACGCACTGTTCTTGAGCTAATTTGAAGGCCACACGAAGTTTGGAGGTCTGTAGCTATTGACTGCAGAAAGTTGCTGACTTCTGTGCACTGTGCGCCTCAGCATGCGCTGACCCCACTCTGTGATTTTACATGGCCTATCACTTCATGGCTGAGTTGCTGTTGTTCCCAATTGCTTCCACTTAGTTATAATAAAACTAACAGTTGACCGTGGAATATTTAGTAGTGAAGAAATTTCACGAATGGACTTATTGCACAGGTGGCAACCTATCACGGTACCACGCTTGAGTTCCCCGAGCTCCTGAGAGCAACCCATTCTTTCACAAATGTTTGTAGAAGCGTCTGCATGCCTAGGTGCTTGATTTTATACACCTGTGGCCATGGAAGTGATTGGAACATTGAATTCAATGATTTGGAGGGGAGTCCCAATAATTTTGGCAATATAGTGTGTGTTACATATACTTACCATAGTAATAAGAGTAAATTATGCATAATAACATGCAACTAACCCTGAACCAAACCCTAATCCTACCCTAACCCTATAGTAAGTGCATGTAATTAATATTACTCAAATATATAATTACACTGTAACAATGACACTGTAAAATAAATTGTAACAGATTTTTCACTACACAATTATCATGGCTAAAAGAATTCACAATCTGGATATAGCTCAATATCTATAGAAATTTGAAATATCTATGGGGGAGGAGGGGGGGATAAATGATGCTATCAGTCAAATTCATCTTTATTCTGTTTTGTTTTTTCTATACCATTCACACCAAGAATCACAATTTCACACCAGGAATCACACCATTTCATACAAAAGGAACAATTACGCTTAATTGCAACCAGTTTGAAATAACTTCCTTTTGTGAAATGATGTGGCTTTTTATCACAGAATGAGGCAGAAATTATTTTATGTTATGCCATGGTCTGTCTGAATACTTGATTCTGATTAAATTCAATTCAATTCAATTCAAATGTTATTTATAAAGCACATTTAAAATCAACCTGAGTTGGCCAAAGTGCTGTACATAGAGTTAAAAGAAAAGAAAGGAAGAAAATAAATGCAAAAGAACACATACAAATTACAAAGAATTAAAAGTACAAGAAAAAATATGTTTTTAACATGGATTTAAATTCGGCAAACTAAGAAGCAGTTCTGACAGGTAGTGGCAGGCTATTCCACAGCTTAGGGCCCGCTACTGCGAAGGCTCGGTCTCCCCTGCATTGCAGGCGGGATTGTGGTAACAACAAAAGACGCGCATTTTGGGATCTAAGTGATCTGGAAGGATTGTACGTAACAATCAATTCTGAGAGATATTTAGGGGCTAAATTATTGAGAGCTTTATAGACAAATAACAAAATCTTGTAGTCGATACGGTATCGGACTGGCAGCCAATGCAAGGAACGTAAGATTGGTGTAATATGGTCTCGTTTGTAGTAGACGAGCAGCCGCATTTTGGACCATTTGAAGGCGAGAGATGGAAGAAAGAGGTAACCCAGAATACAAAGAATTACAGTAATTGAGTCCAGTTGAGATAAAAGCATGAATAACTGTTTCGAAACTTTTCCTGCTTAAGAAAGGTTTGACTTTAGCTAACCGGGCAAATATGATTGGCTGGAAGGTGTGCAATAAAATCGTTTAATGCACAGGTAGTTCCAAGTCAGCTGAATCACCGTTCTATATTAATGCGCTGTTTTTATTGAAGTGCACCCACACAGGCCTACGTCACTCGCACACAGAGAGCAGAGATCACGCTGTGCACACACACACAAACATTCATGAGCACAGAAACTTGTTATCAACGCCGCCCGTGACTTTTAGTCATAAAATAGCTTTGATACTGGATCACTACATTATATTTCTCAGCAACGATGGGGTTACATTGCTATTTATAGTAGACGCACATCTTCGTTGTTAAGAGAGACGCTGAACAAATGCAGGTACAAATCTCTCTCTCTCTCTTTCTCGATAATTCAAATAAATGCTATCATTTATTCATTCAAATAAATGTAATCTTACGCACTACTTTATCTCTGTGCCTGATTCAAAGTGGGCAGAATGCTAGATCTAACCAGCCGTAACTGATGAAAATAACCGTACATTTTACCCTTCCGGTCAAATATTGCGCCGCAATATTTTAATGCACTCCGCTGAGGTTCTTCGCCTCCACGTCATGCATTTAAATCCTTTAATGCACAGCTAGCCGTGGATTATCCCTTACTTATAGTATTCTATATAGTGATAAAGGCTATGTCAATTAGCATTGCCTTATAAATATACACTCACCTTAAGGATTATTAGGAACACCTGTTCAATTTCTCATTAATGCAATTATCTAATCAACCAATCACATGGCAGTTGCTTCAATGCATTTAGGGGTGTGGTCCTGGTCAAGACAATCTCCTGAACTCCAAACTGAATGTCAGAATGGGAAAGAAAGGTGATTTAAGCAATTTTGAGCGTGGCATGGTTGTTGGTGCCAGACGGCCGGTCTGAGTATTTCACAATCTGCTCAGTTACTGGGATTTTCACGCACAACCATTTCTAGAGTTTACAAAGAATGGTGTGAAAAGGGAAAAACATCCAGTATGCGGCAGTCCTGTGGGCGAAAATGCCTTGTTGATGCTAGAGGTCAGAGGAGAATGGGCCGACTGATTCAAGCTGATAGAAGAGCAACTTTGACTGAAATAACCACTCGTTACAACCGAGGTATGCAGCAAAGCATTTGTGAAGCCACAACACGCACAACCTTGAGGCGGATGGGCTACAACAGCAGAAGACCCCACCGGGTACCACTCATCTCCTTTTTCTCCAGGAAAAAGAGGCTACAATTTGCACGAGCTCACCAAAATTGGACAGTTCAAGACTGGAAAAATGTTGCCTGGTCTGATGAGTCTCGATTTCTGTTGAGACATTCAGATGGTAACGTCAGAATTTGGTGTAAACAGAATGAGAACATGGATCCATCATGCCTTGTTACCACTGTGCAGGCTGGTGGTGGTGGTGTAATGGTGTGGGGGATGTTTTCTTGGCACACTTTAGGCCCCTTAGTGCCAATTGCCAATGCCATGGCCTACCTGAGCATTGTTTCTGACCATGTCCATCCCTTTATGACCACCATGTACCCATCCTCTGATGGCTACTTCCAGCAGGATAATGCACCATGTCACAAAGCTCGAATCATTTCAAATTGGTTTCTTGAACATGACAATGAGTTCACTGTACTAAAATGGCCCCCACAGTCACCAGATCTCAACCCAATAGAGCATCTTTGGGATGTGGTGGAACGGGAGCTTCGTGCCCTGGATGTGCATCCCACAAATCTCCATCAACTGCAAGATGCTATCCTATCAATATGGGCCAACATTTCTAAAGAATGCTTTCAGCACCTTGTTGAATCAATGCCACGTAGAATTAAGGCAGTTCTGAAGGCGAAAGGGGGTCAAACACAGTATTAGTATGGTGTTCCTAATAATCCTTTAGGTGAGTGTACATTATCCTTATGAAAATACCTTAGATGGCTTGAAGAACACAGTTCTTCTACACACTCATGTTTCAAAATGTCTTTAAACTACAGCGATAGCTGGATGTCTGTGTCAGATTAGGGATTTCCTGGAACGTCATAAATTGTATTACTCCTATGGGTCTCACTTGTGGAGTTTCTGTGCGAGGGTGCCCTCCAGTGTTGAGTATGAATGAAACATATTACATGTGAGAGTTTAGTGCTCCATAATGCTCATATCGCCCTATTTTGAGTAAAACTCGAAAAAAATACTGCTCTCTAAAGATATTTAAAGTAAACATACAATAATCCATTCATTTTTTATCTGAATGAGTGCACTTTTAGACTAAAAGCCCAGAGGGATATAAATATAGGGAATAAAACACAGAAAGGCGTCAGCAGTTAACAGGTTAATGTAACATTTCCTGTTTCAGACTCGCAAAACAGATGGCAACCAGCGTTAAGGTGCAATACCGCCACTTACTGTATGCTGGGATGTCACCCAGGTACTGGTGCTAGATTATTTACAGCCGAAAGTATACTTCGTTTTTTTACGCGTACGCGAGTGTATGCGCACACTCAAACGTGCAGCCTTGCAAAGTATACTTCTTTTAACTCGTACGCATACACAGGCATTCGACACATGCACAGTTTTGAGCAATATCTCGCTGCGAGTTACAACCCATGTAAATACTGCAAAAACATTAAATGTGCATGTGCAACCTGCACGTACAAAGTATGCACGGTTACAAAAATCCGGTGGTGCGCACACTGTACGCTGACCCTCGTGTACGTATAAAATGTGAAGTATATTTGGCCTTTAGCATATGTGTACAAATCATTTGAAATATTACGGTTATCATCAATACCAGTGTATTACGACACCCCTAATTAACACGATAATGATATTTAATTTTTTTAAATATCACGATTATCATCAATACTGGTATATTGCGACACACCTACCCCTAAACATACTCGACAGTGTTAAAGGATTAGTTCACTTCAAAATGAAAATTTCCTGGTAATTGACTCCCCCATCTCATCCAAGATGTTCATGTCTTTCTTTCTTCAGTCAGTTTTTTTAAGGAAAACATTCCAGGATTTTTCTCCACATAATAGACTTCAATGGCAACCAATGGGTTGAAGGTCCAAATCAATGCAGTTTCAAAGGGCTTCAGAGGGTTCTGCACGATCCCAGACGAGGAATAGGGTCTTATCTAGCGAAACAATCTGTCATTTTCTTAAAAAAAATAAGAATGTATATACTTTTTAACCACAAATGCTCGACTTCGATGTTGTGCTTCTTCACAACGTATGACGTCATCACGTCGTGAAAGGTCACGTACGTGATGTACGTGGAAGCACCGACCCAGTGTTAAAACGAATGTGCAACTAAATCAAATGCCCTTTACAAAAATAAAGGTAAGACAACGATGTCGGACAACGTTGTGATGTTATACGTCGTGAAGAAGCACAACACCGAAGTTGAGCAGTTGTGGTTAAAAAGTATATAATTTTTTTTTCTTTTGTAAATGACCTATCGTTTCACTAGATAAGACCCTATTCCTCGGCTGGGATCGTGCAGAGCCTCTAAAGCCCTTCAAAGCCCTTTGAAACTGCATTGATTTGGACCTTCAACCCGTTGGTGCCATTGAAGTCCATTATGTGGAGAAAAATCCTGTTTTCCTTAAAACACTTCATTTCTTTTCGACTGAAGAAAGAAAGACATGAATGAGGGTGAGAAAATTATCAGGAAATTTTCATTTTGAAGTGAACTAATCCTTTAACAAAAGTAAACATGAGATAAAAACACATTTGCTGAAGCAACCATGCCATTTTTTTTTTTTTGCACGCTCTTTTATTATGAATCGCATTTTACAGTTTTCGTACTCAAGTGCAATTCTGTACCAGGTGAGCTACCAAGCAAGTTTACTATGACAGAAAAGTCAATAATCAATAATCTGCCCCTGTAATCATAATTTGTGTGTAAAGGAATTAAAGTTGTTGGTGTTTTATTGCCACTAGTGTTTATTTCAGCAGGAAACTGCAGTGAATTGCTTGTATAGGTAAGCTTTTGTAGTATAAAAACAAATTTACTGTAAAATGTTATGTAAATCTGGCTGTAAAAATCCATCTTAAATTGTGATATTCTGCTAATAAGTTTAGTTTAGACAGAGTTAGTTAGGGCATCCTCTACCTTGAAAATCCTATGACTTGAGATGTCTTAAAGCACAGCTGAAGTCGAAGAGATCTTTTACATGAATACTTCATCAAGGTCTCTTGTCCTTATCTTGTCTTCATGTGGTTTCACAAAAAGACAGTTCTGTGTGCCATTTTGAATGAGTGTGTACAAAAAAGTGGCCTATGTAGGCGGTGTTTGGGCAAGCTTTTATTTCTTAGACCTTGATACTTAAAAAATTATGGCTTACTTTATTGCTTATGGAACCTCATGTACTATTTTTCGCTGTTCCTTGTGAATAATTGCAGATGAAAGCCTCTTCATTGTAAAAAAGTTTGAGTGGTGGAAGAATGCAACCGTTGAATGCATAAGCAAACTTGTAAATGACATATTTCCTACCTGATTTGCTTGCCCTCTCTCAGGTCATACAGAGAGAAGAAGATGTCTGTGTCCTCGCCGATGGTGTTGTACGTGAAGCTCTTTAGGTTGACGAAGAGATGGTGCGGCACAGGCATTCGACACGAATCCCCGTGTCTTTGTCTTCCGCCATCCTGAAAGCACAGTGTGAACAACAGCTTTACATTTTGTCATTATGTTTGTTGTAGTATATGTTAGAGTGTTATGTAATGTAATGTTAAGCTATGCCATATGTTATATGTTATGTCATGCCATGTTATGTTATTGGCATATGTATTGGTAATACGTATATGTATAGGCAAAGTCATTTTATGGTATACTGTGTTTATGTTATGTTATGCTGTGCTGTGCTGTGCTATGCTATGCTATGCTATGCTATGCTATGTCATGTCATGTTATGTTGTTATGTTATTGGCACATGTATTGGTAATACATATATGTATAGGCAAAGTCATTTTATGGTATACTGTGATTATGTTATGTTATGTTATGTTACATTGTATGTTATGCTATATGCTATGTTGTATGTTATGATATATGTTTTATGTAATGTTATGTTATGTTATGTTATGTTATGTTATTGGCATATGTATTGGTAATATATGTATAGGCAAAGTCATTTTATGGTATACTGTGATTATGTTATGTTATGCTATGCTATGCTATGCTATGTCATGTTATGTTATGTTATGCCATGTCATATTATGTCATGTTATGTTATTGGCACATGTTGTTATGTTATTGGCACATGTTATTGGTAATACATGTATAGGCAAAGTCATTTCATGGTATACTGTGATTATGTTATGCTATGCTATGCTATGCTATGTTGTTATGTTATGCCATGTCATGTTATGTTATTGGCACATGTATTGTTAATACATATATGTATAGAAAAAGTCATTTTATGGTATACTGTGATTATGTTATGCTATGCTATGCTATGCTATGTTATGTTATGTTATGTTATGCTATGCTATGTTACATTATGCCATGTCATGTTATGTCATGTTATGTTATTGGCACATGTATTGGTAATACATATATGTATAGGCAAAGTCATTTTATGGTATACTGTGATTATGTCATGTTATGCTATGCTATGCTATGTCATGTTATGCAATGTTATGTTATGTTGTTATGTTATGCCATGTCATATTATGTCATGTTATGTTATTGGCACATGTATTGGTAATACATGTATAGGCAAAGTCATTTCATGGTATACTGTGATTATGTTATGCTATGCTATGCTATGTTATGTTGTTATGTTATGCCATGTCATGTTATGTTATTGGCACATGTATTGTTAATACATATATGTATAGAAAAAGTCCTTTTATGGTATACTGTGATTATGTTATGCTATGCTATGCTATGTTATGTTACATTATGCCATGTCATGTTATGTCATGTTATGTTATTGGCACATGTATTGTTAATACATATATGTATAGGCAAAGTCATTTTATGGTATATTGTGATTATTTTATGTTATTGTGTTATGTTACTAGACATATGTCATCTTATGGTGTATTGCTATATGTTATGTTATATATTATGTTGTATGTTATTATGTTATGTTACGTTGTATGTTATGCTATATGCAATGTTGTATGTTATGATATATGTTTTATGTAATGTTATGTTATGTTATGTTATTGGCATATGTATTCGTAATATATGTATAGGCAAAGTCATTTTATGGTATATAGTGATTATTTTATTTTATTATGCTATTGTGTTATGTTACCAGGCATATGTCATCTTATGGTATATTGCCATATGTCATGTTATATGTTATTATGTTATGTTATGTTATTGGCATATGTATTGGTAATATATGTATAGGCAAAGTCATTTTATGGTATATTGTGATTATTTTATGTTATTGTGTTATGCTACCAGGCATATGTCATCTTATGGTATATTGCCATATGTTATGCTTTATGTTATTATGTTATGCTATGCTATATGTTACGTTATGGTATATGTTATGTTATGTTGTATGCTATGTTATATGTTATGCTATGCTATGCTATGTTATATGATATAGGTTATGTTGTATGTTATTATGTGTGTTATTATGTTATGTTATGTTATGCTGTTATGTTATGTTGTATGTTATTATGCTATGCTATGTCATGTTATGTTATGATGTGTGTTGTTATGTTATGTTATGTTATGCCATGTTATGTTATGTTATTGGCATATGTATTGGTAATATATCTATAGGCAAAGTTTTTTTATGGTTTATTGTGATTATTTTATGTTATTGTGTTATGTTACCAGGCATATGTCATCTTATGGTATATTGCCATATGTTATGCTTTATGTTATTATGTTATGCTATGCTATATGTTATGTTATGGTATATGCTATGTTATATGTTATGCTATGCTATGTTATATGGTATATGTTATGTTGTATGTTATTATGTGTGTTGTTATGTTATGTTATGTTATGTTATTGGCATATGTATTGGTAATATATCTATAGGCAAAGTCATTTTATGGTTTATTGTGATTATTTTATGTTATTGTGTTATGTTACCAGGCATATGTCATCTTTTGGTATATTGTCCCAAGTTAGGTTATATTGCTATATGCTATATCGTTACATGTTACTGTATGTCACATCATGGTACTGTATATGATTCTTATCTAATATTGTTAAATGTTGTGTTATGTTATGTCATTGTTTTACCACAACATAACATGTAACAATATAATACAACATGATATAACAACCCTGCATAACATATAATAATACAACACTATAACATAACATAAAACATATAGCAATATACCACAGCATGATTTAACACAACATTAGATAACATACGTATATCAATATAACTCTATAACATAGTATTTAACAATATACCACAACATGACATGTTATATAATTTCATGTTATGTGATGTTATAGTATGTTACAGTATAATTACATGTTATGTTGTTATGTTATTGTTGTGTTACGTTATACAGTGGCCTCAAAATAAATGTCGAAACTTTCTGGTCATCAAACAGTAAAAAATGTTATGTGATGCAGGTAGATGTGATGAAGCCTGATGAATCTTGACATTGTCATCCTGGAATATGGCCATGATGTGTCTTCCTAGATGGTTGTTTAAGAAATGAAAAGCTACACATTCCATCAGTTATTGTTAGAAGAACTATTGCCAAACATAAAACATGCTAGAAACATAATAATCACTGCAATAATGATCAATCATAGACTGATCATAATATATGTTTCAAAAACAATATTGAGAACAATATTGAGCCAGAGAAGCATCTAAATTAAACAAACAAAAAAGTGCTTAGATAGCCGAGTGCTGCAAACATTTTGGCCTGTTTTACTGACCTATATCTGAACTAGTGCTTTATAACTGTAAAAGGTCTTTTAGCATGGCCAAAACAAGGTTTTTAGCTCAACAAAACATTTCATGTCACATTTTAGCCCATGGTGAAGCATGACCTACAAAAAGTTCTGCACATGTTAACGACCCTAAGCATTTCTGACAAGCCCTCAGATGGTGCTGAGGATGACAAACATACCTGGGATGTGCTTTGCTGGACACTGTGTCTGCTGGATAGGTGCTGTCAACCGAGAGAAAGAGAGAAAGACAACTTAGATCCAGCCAATGTGTACAGTATATACTGAACAAAGCATGCTGACTGCAGTTAAGACATTGGCTGTACCTGCATAAAAGGAATAATAATGAATAAAATGAATGAAATGAATAAAAAATAATGAATGTGATTGAAACTGGAACATAATGTGCACAATACATAATATATACTATATAATTGCTTGCACCTAATCTTCAAACATAAAACAATATCCCATTAAAAAAATTCTTTAGGAGTGCTTTGTATGAAAGCTTGTTTCCGCCACTGAATAAAACATAAAAAAAGGTAATTGCGACTATTTATCTCACAATTCAGACTTTTTTTTCTCTCAATTGCATGATATAAACTCGCAATTGCGAGTTATAACGTCAAAATTAAAAGATATAAAGTCAGAATTGCGTGATATAAAGTCAGAATTGCGAGATATAAAGTCAGAATTGTGTGATATAAAGTCAGAATTGCGAGATATAAAGTCAGAATTGTGTGATATAAAGTCAGAATTGTGAGATATAAAGTCAGAATTGCGTGATATAAAGTCAGAATTGTGTGATATAAAGTCAGAATTGTGAGATATAAAGTCATAATTGCGAGATATAAAGTCAGAATTGCGTGATATAAAGTCAGAATTGTGAGATTTAAAGTCAGAATTGTGTGATATAAAGTCAGAATTGCAAGATATAAAGTCAGAATTGCGAGTTGTGAAGTAAGAATTGCGAGTTATGAAGTCAAAATTGTGTGATATAAAGTCAGAATTGCAAGATATAAAGTCAGAATTGCGAGTTATAAAGTCAGAATTACGTGATATAAAGTCAGAATTACATGATATAAAGTCGCAACTGCAAGTTATAAAGTCAGAATTGCAAGTTATAAATTCAGAATTGTGAGATAAAGTTAGAATTGTGTGATATAAAGTCAGAATTGCAAGATATAAAGTCATAATTGCGGAATTGAAAGTTATAAATTTAGAATTGCGAGATATAAAGTCAGAATTGTGAGATAAAAAGTCAGAATTGTGAGATATAAAGTCAGAATTGTGAGATATAAAGTCAGAATTGCGAGATATAAAGTCAGAATTGTGAGATATAAAGTCAGAATTGTGTGATATAAAGTCAGTATTGCGAGTTATAAAGTCAGAATTACGTGATATAAAGTCGCAACTGCAAGTTATAAAGTCAGAATTGCAAGCTATAAATTCAGAATTGTGAGATATAAAGTCAGAATTACGAGATATAAAGTCAGAATTACAAGATATAAAGTCAGAATTGCGAGATATAAAGTCAGAATTGCGAGTTGTGAAGTCAGAATTGCGAGATATAAAGTCAGAATTGCGTGATATAAAGTCAGCATTGCGAGTTATAAAGTCAGAATTACGAGTTATAAAGTCAGAATTGCGAGTTGTGAAGTCAGAATTGCGAGATATAAAGTCAGAATTGTGAGATATAAAGTCAGAATTGCGAGATATAAAGTCAGAATTGCGAGTTATAAAGTCAGAATTACAAGTTATAAAGTCAGAATTGCGAGTTATAAAGTCAGAATTACAAGTTATAAAGTCAGAATTGCAAGTTATAAAGTCAGAATTGCGAGTTATAAAGTCGGAATTACAAGTTATAAAGTCAGAATTGCGAGTTGTTAAGTCAGAATTGCGAGTTGTTAAGTCAGAATTGCGAGATATAAAGTCAGAATTGCGAGTTATAAAGTCAGAATTACAAGTTATAAAGTCAGAATTGCGAGTTGTTAAGTCAGAATTGCGAGATACAAAGTCGCAATTATCTTTTAAATAGTTTTATTCAGTGACGGAAACAAGCTTCCGTAGCTTTGAGATTGAAGTATCAAAGGAAACAAAATGCCATGTTTGATCTGCAATTGAGTAAATAAGACACTTGCTGAAGGGTTTGAATATTTTCCCACACGACTGTCTAGATGTACAGAACAACATATACATCTTTAATCATATTAATCATATTCACAGAGGCATCATCAGCACAAACCCAAGCAGAAAACATAATCACATGGGGAAACGTACACACACATCTTGCCTAGGAGCCTGGGTGACTTATGAGTCTGTATTTCTTAGCTTGCATCTTTCTCTCCAGTTCTTTTGACTGCATTTAGAATAGATTACCCGGCATTCAACACAACCCCCCACTGGCAAATGCATGGTGGGAATGGAGGCATGCAAAACATGTTAGCGCAAGGATATTAAATAGATTGTGCCTTCCTGTTAAAAAGACAAAGTGCTATGTTGTTCTGGGTGGAGTGACATTGCTATGTGGTTGCTAGGGTGTAGCTAAGGTGTTGCTAAACATTTTGTTGTCCAGTTGCTAGGGTGTTCTAGGTGGTTCCTAGGGAACTGCTCAGGGCCCGTATTTATCAAGCCTCTGAGAATTACTCACAAGAACACTGCTAAGAATTGACTTAAGAGTAAAAAAAAATATTGGCTTAAAGCTGCGCTTAAAAGTTAGTTATCAAGCATCTCAGTCGTAATTTAAGTGAAGTGTAGGACTAAATCTTAAGTGTCAGTCTTAGAGATGATTCATGACACTTTGCTGTGCCACAAACGGGATTTTGGACGGCGATATAAGCATGGACCAATCACTGAATAGATTTCCTTATTTAAGAATATTCTCACATAAATTCATAAATTATTATTTATTTAGATATAGATATTTAAAAATATAAAGATATTTCTAAGAGTTTACATTCAACACACATTTGACAATAAAGAATTTTCAAGATAATACATTATGATATACACATTGAAAATGAAAGATAAACCAGTTTTCCACCATGTCTTAATTACAAATTTAAAACCTGTGTGCTGTTAACTGACCTGCCTATATATAGCCTAGATTTTATAATATAATCAGCCACCATGGATTCCAAAAGCAAACCGAACTGGCGGGAGGAAGAAGCGCTGACAAAGATGATGCCTGCTCTGTCCAAACGATACCGTTTGATTAACTGCTCATCGTCAAACATTTCAAAAACTTTCTCCCTCTCTTGAAAGATGTGCGTACGTCTCTGTCTCCTCAGTGCCATCACAAGCCCCTACTGGCAACTCTTAACCACTTGAGAGACCTCTCGAGCTGTCTTAAATAACTGGGAGAGTAAGAGTGATTCTTAGCTTCAAGAAATTTGATAACTTGCTTTTATACTTAAGTTTGAAAATAGGAGTAAATTTAATGAATTATCAGCACTTAAGACTAAAATGGCAATTTGAGAAGCTTGATAAATACGGGCCCAGGTGTTCTTGCAAGAGTGACAATACCATGCAGTTAAAGTGTTCTCAGTGGTTGTTAGCACATTGCTGTCCAGTTGCTAGGGCGTTCTGGGTGGTTTCTAAGGCATTGCTAAGGCATTTCTGGGTGGTCTGATGTTGCTATGCGGTTGTTAGGCTGTTCTCAGTAAATGTCAGCACTTTGCTGCTCAGTTACTAGGGTGTTCTGAGTGGTTACTAAGGCATTGCTAGGGCCCGTATTTATCAAGCTTCTCAAAGTGCCATTTGCTGAGAATTCATGAAATTTACTCCTACTTTCAAACTTAAGTATAAAAGCAAGTTATCAAATTTCTTAAAGCTAAGAATCACTCTTACTCTCCCAGTTATTTAAGACAGCTCGAGAGGTCTCTCAAGTGGTTAGGAGTTGCCAGTAGGGGCTAGTGATGGCACTGAGGAGACAGAGACGTGCGCAAATCTTTCAGGAGAGGGAGAACGTTTTTGAAATGTTTGACGACGAGCAGAGCAGGCATCAGAATTGTGAGGAAGAAGCGCTGACAAAGATGTCAGCGCTTCTTCCTCCCGCCAGTTCGGTTTGCTTTTGGAATCCATGGTGGCTGATTATATTATAAAATCTAGGCTATATATAGGCAGGTCAGTTAACAGCACACAGGTTTTAAATTTGTAATTAAGACATGGTGGAAAACTGGTTTATCTTTCATTTTCAATGTGTATATCATAATGTATTTATTGTCAAATGTGTGTTGAACGTAAACTCTTAGGAATTTCACCATTCAATGTGAATTTATCCGAGAATATTCTAGGAAATCTATTCAGTGATTGGTCCATGCCTATATCGTCATCCAAAATCCCGTTTGTGGGACAGCAAAGTGTCATGAATCATCTCTAAGACTGACACTTAAGATTTAGTCCTAAACTTCACTTAAATTACGACTGAGATGCTTGATAACTAACTTTTAAGCGCAGCTTTAAGCCAAGAATTTTTTTACTCTTAAGTCAATTCTTAGCAGTGTTCTTGTGAGTAATTCTCAGAGGCTTGATAAATACGGGCCCTGGTTGTTGGCATGATGCCACTATGTTGTTGCTAATGTGTTCTGAGTGATTATTAATTAACTTTTTTTCCTCACATTCCTGACATTTTTCTAAGAATTCTGACTATATATCTCACAATTCTGACTTTATATCTCGCAATTATGATTTTATATCAAGCAATTATGATTTTATATCTCACAATTCTGACTTTATATCTCTCAATTCTGACTTTATATCACGCAATTCTGACTTTATATCTCACAATTCTGACTTTATATCACGCAATTCTGACTTTATATCTCACAATTCTGACTTTATATCACGCAATTCTGACTTTATATCTCACAATTCTGACTTTATATCTCACAATTATGATTTTATATCACGCAATTATGATTTTATATCACGCAATTCTGACTTAATATCTCACAATTCTGACTTAATATCTCGCAATTCTGACTTTATATCTCACAATTCTGACTTTATATCTCACAATTCTGACTTAATATCTCACAATTCTGATTTTATATCTCGCAATTCTGACTTTATATCTCACAATTCTGACTTTATATCTCGCAATTCTGACTTTATATCTCACAATTCTGACTTTATATCTCTCAATTCTGACTTTATATCTCACAATTCTGACTTTATATCACACAATTCTGACTTTATATCTCGCAATTCTGACTTTATATCACACAATTCTGACTTTATATCTCACAATTCTGACTTTATATCACGCAATTCTGACTTTATATCTCGCAATTCTGACTTTATATCTCACAATTCTGATTTTATATCTCGCAATTATGATTTTATATCACACAATTCTGACTTTATATCACGCAATTCTGACTTTATATCACGCAATTCTGACTTTATATCTCACAATTCTGACTTTATATCTCACAATTCTGATTTTATATCTCGCAATTATGATTTTATATCACACAATTCTGACTTTATATCACGCAATTCTGACTTTATATCTCGCAATTCTGACTTTATATCACACAATTCTGACTTTATATCTCACAATTCTGACTTTATATCTCACAATTCTGATTTTATATCTCGCAATTATGATTTTATATCACGCAATTCTGACTTTATATCACGCAATTCTGACTTTATATCTCGCAATTCTGACTTTATATCACACAATTCTGACTTTATATCTCACAATTCTGACTTTATATCTCGCAATTCTGACTTTATATCTCACAATTCTGACTTTATATCTCACAATTCTGACTTTATATCTCACAATTCTGACTTTATATCTCACAATTCTGACTTTATATCTCACAATTCTGACTTTATATCACGCAATTCTGACTTTATATCTCACAATTCTGACTTTATATCTCACAATTCTGACTTTATATCTCACAATTCTGACTTTATATCACGCAATTCTGACTTTATATCTCGCAATTCTGACTTAATATCTCGCAATTCTGACTTTATATCTCGCAATTATGATTTTATATCACACAATTCTGACTTTATATCTCGCAATTCTGACTTAATATCTCGCAATTCTGACTTTATATCTCGCAATTATGATTTTATATCACACAATTCTGACTTTATATCTCGCAATTCTGACTTTATATCACGCAATTCTGACTTTATATCTCACAATTCTGACTTTATATCTCACAATTCTGACTTTATATCACACAATTCTGACTTTATATCTCACAATTCTGACTTTATATCTCACAATTCTGACTTTATATCACGCAATTCTGACTTTATATCTCACAATTCTGACTTTATATCTCACAATTCTGACTTTATATCTCACAATTCTGACTTTATATCTCACAATTCTGACTTTATATCACGCAATTCTAACTTTATCTCACAATTATGATTTTATATCTCGCAATTCTGACTTTATATCTTCGCAATTATGACTTTATATCTCGCAATTATGATTTTATATCACGCAATTTGCGATTTTATCTCACAATTCTGACTTATATAAAAGTCATATAAAAGTCCAAATAAATGGAAAACAATTCTGAGTTTATAACTCGCAATTTGCAACTTTTTTATCATAATTCTGAGAAAAAAAGTGAATTGTGAGATAAAAAGTCGCAGTTACTTTTTAAATTTTTTATTCTCTGGTGGAAAGAAGCTTCCATTGCTAGGGCATTGCAACTGATGCTTTCCTTAGTAAACACCACTAATAATTACCTTCACAATAAGAACCAGCAAAAGAAATCATCAAAGCTGCATGCACATTATCTCGATTTCCTTGAGATAGTGACAAAAAGGGAGTGAAGTAGAGCTTCATTTTCGAACCCAGTGGAGAATTTCAGGCCCAATTGAGAAATGTCTGAAAACAAATATCTTTCCTTCTGTTCTCACTTTCACCATCAGGGACGCTATACGCATGCCTGGCGGGACTCATTAATCTAAAACAGCGCCTTGCGGCACTGTGAGCATGACAGATTTTACAGCCATGTTACAACACATTTCTGTGAGACTTTAGTCTCTGAATAACTTATATCAATATATAAATAAAAAATGTGTTAATCATTTAACAGACACTATTTATGCATACTGTACATTACTACAGGACGCCTGGTGCAAGTGTCTTGCTTAGGGGCACAATGAGGCTGACATCACAATTATGTCAAAATGAATCCTGAAACTTGTGCATTACCATCCCTGAATCTTAAAGGAAGTTTACAACAAATAAACAAATACATTCTTTTAAAAAATAATATATATATATATATTATTATTATTATTATTCCTATTTTCTTGACATTGACAAGCCAAAAAATGACTATGAAATATTGAAAGTAAACAGAAAACAGATTAGATAGACAGAGTAAATTGTGTGAACAGTGCACGTGTAATTCTGAGCGAGCTCGGCTCTTTGATTTAATCTATCTTTTTGCTCCCCTGGAGACAATTCAGCATTAACTTCTAAGAAAACTAAAGGTCTTGAGTCTCTGCAGCTTCACTGCTCTCTGTTGCCCAAGGGCAAATAAAAGTCTTCTCACATCTATGTCTCTATGTTCTCCTCAGAAGCTTGTTTCTTTCTTCTCCTCTTTCTTTATTTTTGGTATTTGTGTGAAACTCCTCCGCCTCCCACATATCGAGCTATACAAATCTCTCCGTGACCTATAACATTTGGCTAGTGCACTTGAAATCTAGTCGAGATTCAGCTACTCTACCCGGAGAGCTTGCTTTTCCTCTGAATTCATCCCAGAAAGTTAGCTAAACCTCTTAGTCAGGCACTTTGAATAGTTCTCCTTTCTCTCGACTAGTTTCTCCAACCTCTTTCAATCTTATAGTTTATAACTTCAGTGGTTGGAGGAAAAATGCAACAGATTATTACTATGATGCCGATAAAAAATTAAACAACACCATAAAAATCGAATTATTTTAATGTGCTTTTAGGAGTTTCATAAAGACTGAAAGAATATTTTACATAAGACAAAGCATATTTTAATAGCATCTCTGTTTTAAACCTATAGTGGAAAAAATGCTGATGGATATGCGGAATTTGATTAATTTCAATATTCTGATTCAAAACATGATCTTTCAAAGCATTGCTTCAACCTAATTTACTTACAAATGGAAGTAACTTTATGATATTTGACATGCTTTAAAAACAAATATTATTAAATAATATGAAGATTAAATACATAATATAGACATTTAATATTATAAATAGAAAAAATTGTTTTTATAAAATGTTAACTTTCACATACAGTACTTTTAGAGCAAGTACATATTAATGAGATATATATTACATATAAATTAAATATTAAATATAAATATCACAATATTTCTCACAGCTATACTAGAATGTTTAATTTTACAGCCCAAAACCAATGTTATTTTCCCACAAACTGCAGTTAGAAACAGATGGTAGTGTCAAAACAGTTTCCAGTAAAGCGTTACTGTTGTTGAATGGAGGTCTAGAGAATAAAGTGAATTATTGAGGGTAAAAATATAATCAAAAGATGAAAAAAGCAGGGTTTTTCATATCCAATATTGTTTCTTATTAAACACCAGCCTGTAACTGTTCCATAAAGCTGAAAGTGCGCTATCAGACTTTCTGGGAAATAAAATATGCAAATGATTCATTCTGATGAGTTGTCTTGGGAATTTGCCCTCTAATGGAGTGTTTAAAAACATTTCTGCTTTCTAACTGTTCAGTTCATTCTACAGGTGTGAACTTGGCAACATCTGCACATTATGCCTACATTATGCACATATGCAAAACAGTTGCAGGAATACATTAAAACGTTAATTCCTGCGCTCGTCTATACAGATGACTCACATATTAATAAACTAATTTAGCATTTAACTTGCAGCAATTCAAAGCATCAAAAACACTAGAGACATACAAACCACAATACAGATCAGTAATCAGAAAACTGTTTCATAACACTAAACATTATGTTTTACATAATAAAATCTTAAACTGTATTTATGGTTACCATTATTCTGTCTATAGGCCTATAGTCAACTCCACAATTATTGGCAACCTTCATGAAAATGAGGTTAATAAAATGAGCTAAATATTTTTTGATAGTTTGGGCTTAAATGGAAAGATACACTGTGTATCTTTATTTTTATTTATTTTTTATTTATTTTTATCTTTAAATGTTTTCTGTGGCACAACATTGGCACCCCCTTAGTAATTGCTTTATTAATTATCTATAGTATATACTGTATATATACACTCACCTAAAGGATTATTAGGAACACCTGTTCAATTTCTCATTAATGCAATTATCTAATCAACCAATCACATGGCAGTTGCTTCAATGCATTTAGGGGTGTGGTCCTGGTCAAGACAATCTCCTGAACTCCAAACTGAATGTCAGAATGGGAAAGAAAGGTGATTTAAGCAATTTTGAGCGTGGCATGGTTGTTGGTGCCAGACGGGCCGGTCTGAGTATTTCACAATCTGCTCAGTTACTGGGATTTTCACGCACAACCATTTCTAGAGTTTACAAAGAATGGTGTGAAAAGGGAAAAACATCCAGTATGCGGCAGTCCTGTGGGCGAAAATGCCTTGTTGATGCTAGAGGTCAGAGGAGAATGGGCCGACTGATTCAAGCTGATAGAAGAGCAACTTTGACTGAAATAACCACTCGTTACAACCAAGGTATGCAGCAAAGCATTTGTGAAGCCACAACACGCACAACCTTGAGGCGGATGGGCTACAACAGCAGAAGACCCCACCGGGTACCACTCATCTCCACTACAAATAGGAAAAAGAGGCTACAATTTGCACGAGCTCACCAAAATTGGACAGTTGAAGACTGGAAAAATGTTGCCTGGTCTGATGAGTCTCGATTTCTGTTGAGACATTCAGATGGTAGAGTCAGAATTTGGCGTAAACAGAATGAGAACATGGATCCATCATGCCTTGTTACCACTGTGCAGGCTGGTGGTGGTGGTGTAATGGTGTGGGGGATGTTTTCTTGGCACACTTTAGGCCCCTTAGTGCCAATTGGGCATCGTTTAAATGCCACGGCCTACCTGAACAATGTTTCTGACCATGTCCATCCCTTTATGACCACCATGTACCCATCCTCTGATGGCTACTTCCAGCAGGATAATGCACCATGTCACAAAGCTCGAATCATTTTAAATTGGTTTCTTGAACATGACAATGAGTTCACTGTACTAAAATGGCCCCCACAGTCACCAGATCTCAACCCAATAGAGCATCTTTGGGATGTGGTGGAACGGGAGCTTCGTGCCCTGGATGTGCATCCCACAAATCTCCATCAACTGCAAGATGCTATCCTATCAATATGGGCCAACATTTCTAAAGAATGCTTTCAGCACCTTGTTGAATCAATGCCACGTAGAATTAAGGCAGT
Organism: Rhinogobio ventralis; assembly: GCA_039654625.1. Classification (NCBI taxonomy): domain Eukaryota; kingdom Metazoa; phylum Chordata; class Actinopteri; order Cypriniformes; family Gobionidae; genus Rhinogobio; species Rhinogobio ventralis. The sequence continues at coordinate 20,703,149 of CM077217.1, read as the reverse complement.
TCTGAAGGCGAAAGGGGGTCAAACACAGTATTGGTATGGTGTTCCTAATAATCCTTTAGGTGAGTGTATATATATATATATATATATATATATATATATATATATATATAAATTATTTGTCTTGAAAACCCTGATTTATATATATATATATATATATATATATATTATGTGGAATCAAAGCCAAAATCAGTAAATTCCTTATGATTCACATCCATAATCATAATGATATTTCAACAAATTCAGCAAACACAAACCCTACGTTAAGCACATATTAATGCATCGTCTGGAAAGCATCATATTTGTGCAAAAACATCTGATAAAAACCAGTCTTCACCGTCTTTGAATAAAAAAGAACCAATTTTCGTTCATTTTAAATTATAAACGTTGCAAAAACATCTACTAAATGTTGTTCTAACATCCATTGTAGCGATTTACTGCTTCAGGGATGAAAATGCACACATCGGCTACACATCTGAATGCAGTCAGTGTACTTACCATTTTGTAGAGATCTGAAACGCTGATCTGGTCCGAATCGACCATTTCGAACTCCTTCCTGGGTACAAGATCTAAGCCTAAGTGTCTGGAACACAGGAAAAGAACAGGACAGAGATTAACTAGATTACTTGAGACTGAAATACTTAGAATGGATAATATTGTGGATAATAAAACACCAGAAAATCTGTCAAGCTGTTGCGTCCACCTGTTGTGGCGGGCATTTAGCCATACAGTATCTTTTTTTATCCATCAGTCTCTACATTGCTACACTCATATCTAACGCTGCGGTGTGATGGCTGCTAGATTGGAAAACATGACATAAGAACATTTCTAGGCAAGTTTTCCACACTACTTTCCTGGTTTGTCCAACAGAGCTGTTAATATTGGGAGGATCATGTGGTTAAGATGCACAGAAAGCTGCTAGCGCTAGCGCTATGTGCAGCTGTCAAATTGTAGATCTATAGAAACAGGTGTTGCCCTCATAACTCAACTAAAGTGATGGCATGGCATACAGTATCTTAATATAACATAAACATTGCCTCTCCCAGACTTCCCAGACGTAAATAAAACTTCAACACCCTAAGCAGCCTAAATCACAGACTAGCATTAAGTGGGTTAGCAGCTAAACACATGAAGGGCCCTATCATACACCTGGTGCAATGCGACAAAGTGTTTTTTGCTAGTTTCAGCCCGACATGGTTATCATTTTCATGTCCAGCGTCACATTGTTTAAATAGCAAATGCACTCGCGCCCATCTGTTCGCTCATGGGAGTGCTGGTCTGAAAACGAGGTCTGTTCAGGCGCATTGTTGCGTTGCTAATTTGAGGAACTGAAAACGACTCCACCATTGACCAACAAAAACCTGGTCTAAAGTCAATAGAGCAGTATTTTTTTTGTTATTTAATAGTGCGTGTTAGTAATATGTGCCTATAGGTGGGTGCACAACGTGCTTATTACAATGTGCTTATTACACACACAGGGACGCACAGCAGCACACAAACATTTTTAAATATAAAAAAAAAGGATTCTTCTCTGGAGAAGCGCTCAGTTTTTCCGCTCGCAAATTCCTCCATGTAAATAGCGAATCCGCCATGGCGCGAGCGCAATTGGCTTTTAAAGGGAAAGGGAGATGAGACTCTGATTGGTTTATTGCACGTTACGCCCCAAAACACACCCATGACTTATTAAGAGACTAGATACAACCCTTTTGGACCATGCGCCTGGCGCTGACTATTTTTTCGTCATTAAACTAGCAAAAGTGCACCTGCACCATGTGCTTCAGACCCTGAGCTCAGATCGTTAAAATAGGGCCTGTGATGTTGAAGATGAAAAGTCACATCAAAAGTTTGTTGAAATACACATTTTTATTATTAAACTTATTTGTTTGGATGTTCTGGGTGTTTGTTAAGTGGTTTAATTAATTCATTAAGAAGAAAATGAGTAAACAATGCTAATAATGCTAAAGTAATTAGCCACACTGCTAAAGTGTTCTGTGTGTTTAACAGCTCATTTATAGGTGGTTGCTAGGGTGCTTGGGTGGTTTCTAGGGCATTGCTAGGTAGCTCGATTTGATTTTGCTCTGGTTGTAGTGCTCTCAATCAAAGCTTTAGCATTAGCATCGCACGACGCCCCTGCCTAGCCAGGGGTATAAATTAGCATCTTTTTCGGAATATCTCAATGCAAATTAGCTCTCCAGAGAGACATCTTGCATCACTGGCTTGTATAAATAAATCTATTTGTTGATGACTTTGTATAAACAGACAGTAATAAACTTATTATGTGACAATTAAGTGTTTTTAGCAATGACAAGCTTGATATACTCCACAACTGCAGTGTGAATGCCTCTAATTTGCTACGTCAAGACGTTGCTCAATATATAAATGTCTTGTTACTGAGGCTGAATTAACTCTCTTGCAGTCCTACACTAAATACTATAACATATATTATATTATATAATAGTAACAGTGACACTGTGCCAAAAAATACAAGATCACTTCAAGAGAAAATTGATAACCCAAGAAAGGCATAATGAAAACATTATTGGATTGTTTGAAAAACACTCGAGATGCTAAAAAGTATTTATAGAATGTATCACTAAGTGCTCGCATCTCAAATCCATTTTATCCCCTTTACTCGATTATATAGTTTGCTGATCTGAAGACCTGGCAGTGATGTACTGCTGAAAGCCCAGAACCACAAAGTGCCTCATCACGGAAGTGAATCTTCAGGTGACCTTCAAGAAAAGGGATGAGTGGTCAACGTGGGCCTGACACAGCAGCTGATACACTACAATACTTGGATCATATGGCCTCTAAAAGATTGTTGGTTTGGATTACTCAGCTTTCATTCATCGCTATTAGAGGTGAACCCCATGACTCTTGTCTTGGAGGTCTGGTAAGTGTTTCTACACTGTAGACAATTGCTGAATCTTTTATTCTACTTTCATAATGAAACAGTGAAAACCATATACTATTAATTAAAAGTTTGGAATAATTCACATTTTTAATGTGTTTGAAAGAAGAAACAGAAGAACAAACTGATTAATTAAATAAAATTGTCAGTATATTTTATAGTAAATTTAATACAATGAACTTTTTCGCCACTAGAGGTCGCTTATTCAAAACAAAGGCGTAGCTTGATGACGCCTTGATTTCGCTGAATCATGAGAGTTGTTGTCTTCACCTCTACAGCCTCTAAAAGAACCTGTCAGACTCGGGCAGAAATCATATTCATGGATGAGCTAATGTATTAAAGATTTATTAACGTTACTGTAGTATGAAGCAGGGTGGGACTGAACGAGGCAACTGGAGCGTTTGCTAATGAGAGAGACGAGCGCGACACACGGCTCGAGAGCAGTGGAGCTTTTATTATGCCTCAGGCGAGCACTTTCGTTCTTCCACTCATGCGTATGTGGGGTAACACAGAGCTGTTTTATCATATTAGAGACATTATTTGAGTGTGTTGAAAGTTGTTTTAATGCTCCTCTATGCGTCTGCTCTGCGGCTACTATGAGACACTTGTTCACACTGCAGTGAGCTAGACTGATATTAGACATAGTAAAACATGGTACTCGTGGTAAATCAAGAAAACCAGATTTAAACAATAAGACTAACTGTGTTGAGCTATATAACAATGATTAGTTTCTGTCGATGAATGTATCCAAACAGTTGCTCACCTGTCTAATAAAACACATAATATATTAAAGCGTCTTTGGTGTTTCCATGGTTTCTACAAAATAAAACTGGAAATCGAGGGTAACGCGGGTATGATGTCATTGATAGGCGACGCATGGACACGGCCCGTGTCCTGGTTAAAATTGCTTATTTCTCTGAATTTAAACATTTTTGGAAACATTTGGGATCATGTAAGTATACAAGTCCACAAAAAAAATTCTAGTGGGTTTTGGATATATTAATCCAAAAATCTTACATATTGTGCCTTTAAAAAATTTCAACATTAATTATATATATATATATATATATATATATATATATATATATATATATATATATATATATATATATATATATATTTTATTTTATTTTTTTTTTATTTTTTTTATTTTTTTGTAAATATCATTCGTAGCTGACTGGAAGTTCAGTTTGCAGTATCAGCAAATGCATATTGGACATAAAACTTTTGAAAATCTCTGAAAAAGATGAAATAATGATGCAAGAACTGTAAATACTGACACTCAAAACTCAAAAACTGTGAAGAATTGCACAGTTGTGTAGGTTAGAAATGGGGGCGGTATCTGAAGGACAGACACGATCGCCTTTCATTGCAGTGAAAAGTCAATTTACTCAAAAGAACTCATCCTCATGTTGTGTTGGTTTGTTTGGCCTCGTTGTTTGCATTTGAAATCTCAATGTAATTCACATTAACCAGGCAGTGAATGACATATGTTCCTGTTATCCTCATTTCTTCACTGAGTTGAGCCAAGTCGGTTTAGGGTGTCAAGAAAGGCGCAGCAATCCATCTCTAGCATTTCAGCTCTGTTGACTCCATGCTCAGGAGGCCTTTAACACATTAAAGGCATCTTTGCTGGTTCTTCCACAAGAGTTAGACCAATGGTGGAAGTTAGCATGATGGCTAACAATGCTAACAACACCTTAAAGGCATCTTTGCTGGTCCTTCCACAAGAGTTAGACCAAAGGTAGAAGTTAGCATAATGGCTAACAATGCTAACAACACCTTAAAGGCATCTTTGCTGGTTCTTCCACAAGAGTTAGACCAATGGTGGAAGTTAGCATGATGGTTACCAATGCTAACAACACCTTAAAGGTACCTTTGCTGGTTGTTCTGCCAGAGTTAGACCAATGGTGGAAGTTAGCATGATGGCTAACAATGCTAACAGCACCTTAAAGGCATCTTTGCTGATTCTTCCACAAGAGTTAGACCAATGGTGGAAGTTAGCATGATAACTAACATTGCTAACAACAGCTTAAAGGCATCTTTGCTGGTTCTTCTGCAAGACTTAGACCAACGGTGGAAGTTAGCATGATGGCTAACAATGCTAACAACACCTTAAAGGCACCTTTGCTGGTTCTTCCACAAGAGTTAGAGCAATAGTGGAAGTTAACATGATAGCTAACATTGCTAACAACCGCTTAAAGGCATATTTGCTGGTTTATACATAAGATTAAGACCTATGGAAGTTAACAATATGACTAACATTGCTAACAACACCTTTAAGGCATCTTGCTGGTTCTTCCTTACGATTAAGACAAGGTTTTTCAGTTGAATTTGTGCAGGGCATTTTCTTGGAGGTAAAAGAGAGTAACTCACTCATTGCCCCAGTCCAGTCGTACAGTGATGTGACGTTTGACTTCACGGACTTGATCCTGCGTCAGGTGGCCTGAAAGCAGTTGTCGCCTCAGATCAATCAACTCGTTCATCACGTGACGGAGCTTGTAAAAGAGGTCTACTTTATGCTTCTGTGGAGGAAAAAAGACAAACAAGAAAGGCTAATATTCATTTCATCCATCCACTCATGACAAACTAGTCTTAAATTTGACTAGGCAAATGTACAGTAGCTGTATGTCACACATACCATAGTGTCAGAAAGTTATCATTCAGTAAGTACATACTGTGCACATTGCGATTCAAACCTACTGAGGTTTGGATAAAAAAAATAATTTCCTGACATTGTACTACAGAATAGCTTAATACCTGAAATTCACTCCAAACACAGCCATGGTATGGCAATCCAACAGCATCAGACGCCGAGGGGGTAACACACTAATCCAACAAAACCAGACAAACATGTCTGTTGATTCAGTGTGAATTAGCCTTTAAGGGACAGTCACACTAGCAGCATTCACATTTGTAAATACTGTTCTCAACTCTGCTCAACTTTGTTTTTGTGTCACTAAAATAAATGACTTCAGGTCGCCCTGCTACAAATCACCGTCAGTGAGAATGGTGTTATGCTGCCTTCAAATGATGTTAGAATTGCAGTATTGTAGATAATCAAAGACACAGATAGTCAAAGAAGTGGAACAATCACTGAGCATCATCTAAGCACATGTCCCAAACCGCAAGGCTTTCCCTCCAAGTTTGTGTAATGATGGTTGATAACGACTCCCTCATCTGCCCTCAGGGAGACATGCAGCAAACAGATCTGTGCGTCTGTCATACCGACATGCTGTGCCGGCTGTGCGTGCTGTCTCCAGCGCCCTCCATCACCGAAACATCTCAGGACTTTGAGTTTGACGTGCTCTTGGAAACAAAGAAGGTTTGTCTGGAGTTTTCACAAGAATGTGCCCCTGGATACCCACATGTGCATGAATTATCTGTCAGTATTTAATTCCACAGTGTGTTATTGTTAAAACCAGATGGGATTTGGACTTCTCTCATGAAACCACATCCATCAAATTCCCTGTTATACTCACTTAGGCTTTTGTACTGGATGTAGCCTTTTCCCCTGACAGTTCCTGGCTCTAGGGACTGATAGCTCTGATTCCTTTCCTACTAGTCTCAATGGCAAGTATCTTGGAGAAGAATCTCAATGACCAGCTGCAGATCACAAGTCCACTTTCTGTTATGATGTCGCTTAGTGCAGATTTGGGGTTTCTCTAGCTGGTGGAACAGCATAAGCCCCGTTTCCACCAAAATCACCTGAATCAATTTGTCCCAGGAACTTTTTTCCCCAGAATTGTTGCTGTCTGTATTTCCATTGTAGTCTGAAGTACTGTGAAGATTAGTCAAATTAGTCCTGTAACGTAGGACCAGTTCCCGCTGGATTTCGTCCTCTGCATATAAGCTTGATAAAGCCTGAACCTCAGTCTATCGTCATATTTTTTAAACTCTATTGTTGATTCGAATAACAAACAACTCTTACTGCACGCACCACAACAGACTTTTAAATGGTGGTTGAAATAAAATGCTGCGTGGAGTCAACCAATCAAAATGCTGCGTAAACTCAACCAATCAGCTTGTTCAGCACAAGTTCCTGAACTTTCAAAAAGTACTACCTCGCGAGCAGGGACTTTTTGAGGGGAGAATTTTTACCCGGAACTTCATTTAGACCCTGGTCCCTGTGGTCGAAACACACTGAATACCACCCCAAAATCCCTAGTTCCTGGGGAAAGTTCCTGCAGTGGAAACGTGGCTATAGTCTTTTTGATGAAGTTGGCTGACCTTGGTGGGGAAACTAGCATCCCATACTAGCTAGACAAGCAAAGATTCCTACACTGGTCCAAGCTGGTTAATGCTGGTTAGTGCTTGTTTGGTGCTAGTCTAGCTGGTGAACCTACAAAGTGCTGAAGCTGGTTGGGCTAGTTAAGGAGCATTGATGTACTCTCTAAGGATGTTTTGAATGGTTGATTATTCCTCTAGTTACCCAACATTCAACTAGTCTGCTAGTGAAGTTCTAGGAGGGCAAAGTTTAGAAACCTAACAACACTCTCCAAGATGCTGCATCTCTAAGTTCAGCAACAGCTATCAAAACATCACTTTTGTAACAAATTTACTGCCTTCAACAATTAATTTCAAGACAATTACTGTCAAATTTAATGTCTCAAGATGCTTGATGCTCTCCCCTGTGAAGGCCTCCTTCCCTTCCCCTCTGTACAGATAAAAACACATATGCACACATACGTATTCAAACACCCTTGCCTATGGGCTGAACGCGTGGTGCTTACGTGCATGTCGTCGCCATTTTCACGGATTCAACTTTTTGGGGGTTTGCGCGGGGATGGTATAGTTTCAGACTTATTTCAAACCTATTTCATGGTTTGCATTCTCGGGCCACCGGAAGCTGTTGCCATGCAGATGGGCGTCCGGAAGGCATTGTTTTTTCTAATTGAAGATGGTGTTGTTTAAATGGCACCAAATTAAATAACTAATCAGTTTTTACAACAGAAATTAATAAAAAACTTTTCTTTAACCCTCTGAACCCGAAGAACACGCACACATGTTTTGCTGGATTTTTCCTCATGGCAGTGTAAAACAACTTAAAATACTCCGTCATTTTTGGCCTCACAGACATGAACGATATGTCTTTACAAAGCTTAAAGTGTCTTTTTTTATTTATGTACACTCAAAATAAAAAATAAATGTCGTGCTTTTCGCTAAATAAAGAAAACAAACAGGATGCGCGTTCTCCCGTCTGTCTCCCTGTGAAGTCCATTCTGAAATGCGTCTGAAAATGAACTCAGAACTCAGAGAAAACTTGCCACACAGACACGACAGATATCTCTTTATAAAGCTTGGAATGTCTACTTTTAAATGAAGTAATTTATATAAAAAACAAATATTCTCTGTTTATGTAATCCGTACGAAAACAGCAAGAGGTACAGTTCCTCCAGCGGAGCCTCATTATCTTTAATGTGACCACACCCACGTGAAGGAACGCGAACCTGTAAACGCCCCTAATGACCTCAAAACAAAGAATCAGCTTCATCATTCTTCTGATTTTCATCAAGTTCGGAAGACACGATGTGAGTTTACCTTGGATTTACCTCTGAAGAAACAGAACGTGATTTTAACATGATAATTTTTAAGGTAAAACATTTCTTCTCACTTATATTAGTGTTATTGATGCATAAACTTCACATTGTAGGCTACTAGTTGAACTATTGCCAGACTAAAATGTGTGAAATCAACTGAAACATGTTGAAATATGAAATAGGTAGGCAACCTTTCAATGCTAAATAAAGATACACGTACGACATGGGGATATTTTTATGCTCTATAATATTAAACACAGCATGATATAAAAGTAGGGTTGCCAACTGTCCCGTATTCATGTAAAGAAAATGTATAGTCAGATTACTTCTTTTAAATTAAATGTGATTTTGTGACTAAGCTACAAACAATACATTCAACCATTAAGTCTCCTCACATTCATTTTCTATAGTTCCCTCTGTCACATTCCTCATTGATATTCAGGTGAGGAGTCGTTGACGCCTCAGGTGTGAATCACAGCATTATTCATGATGATCCACACCCTCCCCGCATACAGCCATTCTGAAAATAAGTGTCTTACAAAAGTTAAATGACTATATTGTTTTGTATGAACAAGTAATCAAAATGGTTTTTACATTGTTTTGAAGAAAAAACTCTAGGCAACAACAGCCAGTTCTGAAAAGCCTTGTGAACAAATGTTTAAAGTGTGTTATATGGCCTGATTTCAGTGATTTAACATTTTAGTTTTTCCAAAAACTACGCATAAACATTATTTTCTCAAAACTACAAACTTTTATGTACATGTTGCTCACATATTACCGTAGCCCTGTTTGTGCTGAATACAGTGTAATAAGCCAATAATATGCTTTAAAGCAACTGAAAAAAACACAAATGTCAGAGCATGTCAAACTTTTTCAGGGCCACAAAATAGCCTTAGGGTCCAGAGGGTTAAAAACAAAATTAATTTCCTATTATCACTGTGAAGCTGCTTTGAAGCAATCTGTGTTGCAAAAAGCGCTATATAAATGAAAGTGACTTGACTTGTATTATATTGCTGCCATTGTCTTTTAATAACCCTTTACTCTTTTGTAACTATTCTAACAACTTTTCACTATGCACTGTGGAAAAATTCAGACTAGGTCATTATGGGTTTAGGACCAAACCCAGCAAGCAATTTTGCGTTTAAAATATGTCTAATAGCCTTCCAAACACAGCCCTGACGTCTAGGCTAAAACAAGGCAAAGTTTCGTCAGACTAGTCATCTACAACATGAACATGAAATGAAACCAAACACCTTGTAATCACATGATGGAATATCATACATCTCGCAAGTTCTTTTGGCAAAAACGACATGTATCCAAATTCAAGGTTATTTTGGCTAGAAGTGGGTTACTCATAGTAGGTAGTACAATATCGGGTCTATAGTTAACAGAGACGGTGAAATGGCGGCTATTGTTTGCTGGGAAGTAGCATTGCATTGCTCTACATTCATCTTAGCAACCCAAACACATCCAATCATGTTGACTGATATCAAACTGAACAATCCAGTCAGATATAACCTACTCAACTAATCTGCCACCCATTGACTCATTTTAGTACAGTTTATCAGCCTTCTGACAGTATTTCAATGAGAGGACTCAATCTGACCAACGAGATTTGCCCAGATCTGTAGCACGAAATGAATGAAAGATGTAAATATATCTACTCCACACTTCTCTAAGCCTCTACACAGGATTTCATACATGAGATCTAGTTTAAAAAAGACATGATGTTTCTCCTTAGCTTTTCTCCATGTCTGCCACGTAAGATATTTCGGGATCTTGGCACAAGTATATTTTAGTACACAGTGTGGGGTCATTCACCCTCCAGTGCTCTTGCTCTCTCTCCTTCCATGAATGCACGAACAAGGCAATCCATTTACCCCAATGAAAAACAGATTTATCAGCCTCTGCAGTATAATGCGATTATGATTGTTTTAAGTTGGCTGTCGAGAGACCTGTATCAATCCTTGAGCTTTAACTGAAATAAAAGCTCAGGTTGACAGCCTCCCCCACACCCCAACAGCAAGAACCTCGCCTCCTCTGCGTTTTCTGAAAGATGGATTGAATCCATTTCACAATCCATCAGGATCCTCTACCACTTAAAGGGTCCCTAGTCAATTAACGAGTATTTCAACGACTGACATTGATATTTCAGTAGGGTATTCAGAACAGAGACTTCAAATGTCAACAAAGCTTTTGTGTTTGGAAAAGAATCCTCATGACTGCCGAGTCTGTTTTAGCAGCTAATCTCTAGTAGTTATCCACATAATGCATTTGAGACTGCGAATGATAAAACCAATAAGCACCAAAGTTATGGGAAATGTTTCGAAAATATTAAGTGTTTGGGCGCCTACAAACTAGATTTTACCCTGCAAGAATGCTGTGAATCCATTGATTTAGGATTATTTCACTTTAGAATTAAAATTATCTGATAATTTACTCACCCCAGGTTATCCAAGATGTCTTTCTTTCTTCTGTCGAAAAGAAATCTATTTTTTTTAGGAAAACAATCCAGGATTTTTCTCCACATAGTGTTTTTTTAACTGCAAACACTGGGTTGAAGGTCCAAATCAATGCTGTTTCAAAGGGCTTCAAAGGGCTTCGAAGGGCTTCAAAGGGCTCTACATGATCCCAGACGAGGAATAGGGTCTTATCTAGCGAAACAATCTGTAATTTTCATAAAACTCGACTTCGGTGTTCTGCTTTTGCAGAATTATTAGACCGACCCCTTGTTAAAACGAACGTGCAAAGACTAAAGGCTGATTTATACTTCTGCGTCGGACCTGCGCCGTAGCCTCTACGCACTGGGCTACACGCCGATTTTCATTTATACTTCTGCTGACGTGCAGTTACACATGCAGAGGGAGCATGTGTATCCCTGAGGGAGGGGTTCTGGCAGACCAATCGCAGCGCTTGCGTTCTGCGTAGAATCGACGCGTTGTTACCACAGACTGTAAAAAAATATGGATGTAATGTCCGTGACGTCACCCATAGGATTCTGAAGAGCAGTTTTAAAGCGTAAAGTAGGGTCGAGCTGGCCGTTGCCATCTTGGCAGCGCGTCACCGCGAGTCACACCCGGATAACTGAAAATGGGCAAAGAGGCGGGAACTTTAAGGCTTTATATAATGTAAACGAAAGAGTTATAAAAAAAATCACCCCCCCTATATATTTAGCTATATAGATCAAAACCACAATTTGTACCAGGCTGTAAACATGTTTTTTTCTGCTGTAAATTTGGGCATTTTAACATGGGGCTCAACGAGATTCTGCTCCCTTCTGGAGCCTGTCCCTAGTGGCCAGTCGATGAATTGCAGTTTAAGTCACTTCCATATTGGCTTCAAAAGAAACTGGGGGAGGTTGTCGCTTGGTTGTTACATTTTTGGTGAGGTGCACGCCAGGGTACGTCGTAATCTACGCGTGCAACACACAGCCTACGGCGTAGCTACGATGTACACTCGATGCAGAAGTATAAATTGGGCTTAAATCAACGCCCTTTACAAAAATAAAGGTAAAACAATGATGTCGGACGATTTTGAAGTTGGAGATGGAAAACTTGATTTCTTTTCGACTGAAGAAAGAAAGACATGAACATCTTGAATGAATCTTGAATTTTAATTCTGAAGTGAACTAATCCTTTAACTGGGACTTTAATACGACAATTCACCATGACGTCACAACAATAATAGACGTTCTTCCGGGTGGCAAAAGCCGAAGTGTTCCTATGGCAACACTAGTAAGTTGCTTGGAAGGGAGACTCGGCAGTAGCCTAATCTACATTTCAGGTAAGTTGATTCAAAAACAGATGTGGTGGAAATTCAGACATAGTTAACATGATCATTGAGGGACTGATTAACTAATTCAGGAGATAGCAATACATGAAATGCCTAACCTCGGTCTAGTAGATGTAGCGCTAATCTACTACCATCATTTTTAAATGAGCCTCAGCCTACCATTGAGTAGTTATTTTAGTGACTGTTGCTGTTTGACTAACAATATGTTAGGCTATGGTAGATGGTCTATTTCCCTGTTATCTAACTAAAAAGGCTATGATCGTTTTCTGTTGCTCGGATCGGATGGCACAGACGTGAGCTTTTGACGGTGAAAAGGATAGCGCGCTGTAGACTAGCGCTACTTAGCTAGGCATTCACTCAAACTAAACGCACGGTGATGATGAAACCAATGTGGTACACGCATCAATCATCCATCAGCAGTAGCCTACAACTATGTTTTGCTTTTCCTATTTCTTCCATTGACATTTGATCAGTAGCCTACATGACACTAGAAGTTCTGTCTCTTCCTTGTATAATACTTTTACTTCAGGCAGTGACTGGCAATGAGTTTGATCTTCAAAAGAGACCTTAAGTTTACTAATATTAGTCTCGAATTTCCCCAGCTGAAGATAATTATGCTCTGCTATGATTTTGTAGATGGACAGTTTTGAGAGTACACGAAGTCCACTCGCTTTAACCTCCTCACCCACAGGTTCTGCTGGATATATTTACTTTTTTCTGAAGGAAATCGATAAAATCCTACACCTTTTGCAGTATATCTGGCGGCGCAACCCCAAACACAACACGTTTTCGTCATAGTTTCAACTTTGATCAACAACAACGTTTTTAACTATGTAACTGTTTACAGTAGCCGGCTGGATCTCTTCAGTTGGTCAGTAGAAGCCGCTCGCATTCTGCCACCCGGAAGTATCTTGGTGCCTATTGTTTACAAACATTCTGAAATGCCGTATTGAGTCACAAGGTCCTAGAGAGGGGGAAAATGCCACCAAAAGTGGTTGTGATCAAAAGTTAAAATAGATTCTACCCACTGCTTTTCAATTGTTCTTTAAAGTAGACACCCATTGACCAATGAGAAGTTCAGGAAGTCGGTTGTGGTTTCGGAAATCCAATATCAGTGGCTATGTTTACATGCACAACTTTTGTTTCAAGCAGACTGAATTTATTCCAATTGATGAATCTGAATGTAGTATTTACATGAACGCCAAACAAAGTGATCGGGGTGATGTGCACGTTTATATGTCACAAGCTTCAAGTCGGAATTTATTTTTTAACATGCACACACTGCACAAATATAAACGTTTCCTGCTGTTTGCGCATAATAACTATTCTCCTGCATTGGTTCTTTATTTGTTTTAAACAGCAGACTTAATATTTATCCCTTTCTGGTCATAATTTGGAGACAATGAGCATAGTTGTGCCGTGCTGCTTATATTTATCACGCAGTAAAAATGCCCCTCCCTGTGCCCAAAACCGTCGTCTGTGGATGAGTGTCTGAAACAAGTACTGGTGGGACGTTGTCCCGTTCCACTTCACAGATGCTGAGCGAAAGGAGAATTTTAGAATGACAGGACACTCATTTATATGACAGAAGATTGACAAGAAGAACAGCTCGTTACGCGTCATACGTCATTCCACTAATTTCTACGTCATTGCACATGCGCAGTCCTTTCAGTTACAGTTTTCAATCCGATCAAGTGTTTACATATTCTCTCGATCGGATTAGAAGATGAATAAACCACCCCTTTCACTTTTCAGTCCGATTGAGCCGTCAATCTGATTACTAATGGATAATTTTGTTGCATGTAAACGTAGCCAGTGCTGACAAATCGATTAATCGCGATTAAACGGATCTAACGTTATCATCTAATATTATTTTTACTGCTCTAATGCCAGTGATAATCACACAATGACTTTGGGACTTTCCCCATGGTATTCTTTATATTGGAGTACCATGTAAATACCATGGAATATACTGTAAATATAGCGATCATTCATTACCATTAGTTTTTGTTACGGGATGAAGACACACATGCAAAGCACCATTTGTGGTCTGTGCTTTAGAGAATACAGCTGAAGAACACTCAGTTTGTGAGTGTGTGGGAAGAGGAGCCACTGAGCACTGAACTGTGTGAAGAACATGTATTTCCACAACTGCATGACTCACAGGCTTTAAATACAGAGACCGAATTGAGCTACAGTACAAGGTGTCTGAAACACATTTTACCATGTCCAGCTCTCAGCCAATGCATCCACATATCGTAGAAAAATATACATAAGAAACCATATTAAATGAATGCTTGACTCTTGTGCATGATCAAGCAGCTTGATTATTAAAACAAAATTTTAGCCACTCACTTCTAAAGTCGGAGTCCTCCAGAAGGACATGCAGATTGGCAGGTGCAACACAGCCAGGATAGTATAATAGTATATTCTTCTTCTGGTCCGACCGTAGGAATAATAAAGTCCATAGTATTTCAATGACTTAGCAGACCAAGTTGACAGAAGTCAGTGACGTCAATACACGTTGTAATGGCCACCTGATGTTAAATGCTGTTTATGACATGAATGTTGATGTGCTTTTAAGATGATGACTTCTATGTTGCATTATTTTTACTGTGCAAATGCATGTTGTTCCTGTGTTCAGATTTCAGAGAGAGATTGCATGGAAGAGAGAGATGGCCGCTTGTAGAGTTTATCAGTGTTTCTTTTCCTGTTTTATGTCCGCTCTTTTACATGTATGTGAAGAGTGCGGTTTTCCTTCTCATCTCCCCGTCTGACAGACGTTACAACGTGTCGTGACTTTCAGACATCAAAATCTGAGCCCTTTTTGCAGCTTAGTTGCAATGAAGGGTCATCCAGGGCTGGGGAGGAACTTACAAAATGTTTACATGGCATGTAAAACACAAACATCTAAAAAATTATTCACATAAATAATTATATTCAAAGCAATATATATATATATATATACTGATCAGGCATAACATTATGACCACTGACAGGTGAAGTGAATAATACTGATTATCTCTTCATCACGGCACCTGTTAGTGGGTGGGATATATTAGTCAGCAATTGAACATTTTGTCCTCAAAGATGTGTCAGAAGTAGGAAAAATGGGCAAGCGTAAAGATTTAAGCGAGTTTGACAAGGGCCAAATTGTGATGGCTAGACGACTGGGTCAGAGCATCTCCAAAACTGCAGCTCTTGTGGGGTGTTCCCGGTCTGCAGTGGTCAGTATCTCAAAAGTGGTCCAAGGAAGGAACAGTGGTGAACCGGCGACAGGGTCATGGGCGGCCAAAGCTCATTGATGCACGTGGGGAGCGAAGGCTGGCCTGTGTTGTCTGATCAAACAGACGAGCTACTGTAGCTCAAATTGCTCAATAAGTTAATGCTGGTTCTGATAGAAAGGTGTCAGAATACACAGTGCATCGCAGTTGTTACGTATGGGGATGCAGAGCCGCAGACCAGTCAGGGTGCCCATGCTGACCCCTCTCCACCGCCGAAAGCGCCAATAGTGGACACGTGAGCATCAGCCTGGTCTGATTTATCACGTTTTCTTTTACATCACGTGGATAGCTGGGTGCGTGTGCGTCGCTTATCTGGGGAACACATGGCACCAGGATGCACTATGGGAAGAAGGCAAGCCGGCAGAGGCAGTGTGATGCTTTGGGCAATGTTCTGCTGGAAAACCTTGGGTCCTGCCATCCATGTGGATGTTACTTTGACACATACCACCTATCTAAGAATTGTTGCAGACCATGTACACCCTTTCATGGAAACGGTATTCCTTGGTGGCTGTGGCCTCTTTCAGCAGGATAAGGCGCCCTGCCACAAAGCAAAAATGGTTCAGGAATGGTTTGAGGAGCACAAAACGAGTTTGAGGTGTTGACTTGGCCTCCAAATTCCCCAGATCTCAATCCAATCGAGCATCTGTGGGATGTGTTGAACAAACAAGTCCGATCCATGGAGGCCCCACCTCGCAACTTACAGGACTTAAAGGATCTGCTGCTAACATCTTGGTGCCAGATACCACAGCACACCTTCAGGGGTCTAGTGGAGCCCATGCCTCGACGGGTCAGGGCTGTTTTGGCAGCAAAAGGGGGACCAACATAATATTAGGTCATAATGTTATGCCTGATTGGCGTATTTATATATAATTTGAAAAAATGTATAGTACATAAGTACATAAAACTCAATTATTAAGATAATGTATTAACTCAATATATTATAATTTTAAAATGATAATTACAATCAAATTATAGATATATTGAGTTAATATATTAAATGAGATAGGGAAGTGGAAAGTAGGGCAGGACTTCTATATAAGAATACATATTCAACACCAGCCATAAAGGCGATATTAAGCCATATTAAGACCAGCCATACGCTCTATATACTGCTCTCACTCCCACTGAAGTCATAGAGAGCAACGTACCTTTGAATAGCATCAAAGCGTTTCTCATTAAAGCCTTGTTTGTTTAGCTGGCTGAATGACCCATTATGACCATTAGCTCTCAGGAGAACACAAAACTATCAAGTTCATCTCTGGCTTTTAGTTTACAAGACTATTGTGTGAATGCAATGAGCACTTCTGAGGAAGAACCAATAACAGGATCGAAGTTTATCAGTTCGGTGGCATTTAACCATTGCTAGATACTCAGAGTTACCACATAGCACCAGAATATGCAAAACATAACATATGCTAGTCAGCATGGAATAATGTTTGCAGTGGACATTTTATAGAAAGTATTAAAAAGCTAGTGCTAAAAACAAACAACATTTTTTTTCTAATTTAACGTTTGTCTAACAGGAAACGGACATATTACACAAAACATGAATTTGTAGACCATGAAAAAGCCATTTTTTAGCTTTCTATGTCCTCCATTTGAGACTCTTCAGTCAGTGATGGAGTGTGACTCACACTGTTTCGCCCACACTCTGTACAGTCACTGCTGATCCTTCAGGTGCTAATGCTAATGCTCACCTGCGCTAGACTCATCTCACCCCACACACAGGGGCTCTTCTCTAACCACACATTTGACGTTCAGGTTACGGGAAGAAAACAGATGGTAAATTGTAATCTTAGTCAGACTATTAGTTAAGAACATGCTAGCAGGCGTAAAAGAAATTATATTACTCTGGTGACCAAATGTCCTGTTTTCCCAGGACATTTTGGTTATAGATAGTATTTTGTAATACAACAATTTTCTATCCATACAGAGGGGGCATACTTTAAATGAAATTAATAAGGCATCTTTGAGTAAACTTCGAGTATCATTTGAGTATCTCATTGTCAGGCCGAGTGTCCTGGTTTTCGGTAATCAAAATATGGTCACTCTAATATTACGCAACTTATACTATAGGGGCTTTCGCACCGGGTGGTTCTAGGAACTAGTTATACCACCAGGGTAGTTCCCTGAGAACTAAATGTTCCCCTAGGGCCATTTTCCTGGTTGCATTCGCACCGCCTGTAGGAACTCTGAAGTGACTTTTATTTTGACGACGTGGCGGACTGTTATTTTGACGACGCTGAGAACACCAGAGCCTGAGCACACAGCTCTCGCATTCTCTGTCTCATTAGTTTACGATCTGTTTAACAGTCCTGTCTAATATGTTATTAGATAGAACTGTTATACAAAGAAAGTAGACAGTATATGAAAAAGTATTAGCGTTTGCCGTGTGGTTGATGCTAAATGTGGCTAGCTGAGCAGAAATACATAATCATGTTTCGCTTGGTCCCCTCAAAGTCGCATTGTATTTTCTCTTTAGCGTAAAGGTTGAGAGGTCCATCTATCACTGTTTTCTATATTTGTAGAGTTAGTTTGTGGAGTAAATATATAGGCTATAATCTGTGTGTGTAGATGGCTTTTTTAAAAATGGCGGGTGCTGGTGTTTCGCATGCGTTCGGCCAATCAGCGTACACTTACATCACTGGTAGTTCCTATTGTGCTGGGTTAGACCCGACTCCCCCAAAAGGTGTTCCTAGAACTAAAATCGTTCCTAGTTCATGCGTTGCGAACACGCCAAAAAGCGGGTACTTTCGCCAATAGTTACAGGAACTATAATAAGGTTCTTCCGGTGCGAAAGCCCCAAATGTGGGCAAATCGGTGAAAGGCCAAATGACAATACTGATGCAAAGTAACAGGACTCTCACTTGAGTAAGTTCTTTAAGGAAAAAGCCAGTTTATCTTGTCTGAATGCTTCATTTAAAGTACAACTCATGGGAAAGCTGCCACATCTGAGACTGAAATGCTACATTAACTTTAGGGTTGAAGGTTTGAATCATTTTCAAACAGTATAACTGTTTTGCTATTTTTATGGTTAATACTTCAGGGTCCTGCCTGGAAAGCTTTAGCTCTTTGATATCATTATTAGCAGTATCATGTTAGCTCAAAAAGACCATGTGCGTGAGTATGCTGTGGAGGTATTAGGTAGATTGTGCATTGGATATAAGAGAGTGTGTGTGTGTGCACTAACTGGCTAACACACTAGCGTCAAACCTCTCATGACCTTTGCTCAGGGCACGCAATCTCACTTCCCTTGCAGTTCCACGCTGCCAAGCATGACTGTCAGTCAGTCAGTGTGTGTTTGCGTGTCTTTGCTCTGGGTCAACAAAGGCCGGTGAAAATGACAGACCATATGGGAAGGTCAGACAGTATTGTGGGGATTTTGCAAAGAGAATGCAATATGC
Organism: Rhinogobio ventralis; assembly: GCA_039654625.1. NCBI lineage: Eukaryota > Metazoa > Chordata > Actinopteri > Cypriniformes > Gobionidae > Rhinogobio > Rhinogobio ventralis. The sequence goes on along the minus strand of CM077217.1, from coordinate 20,684,221 downwards.
AACAAACTGTTCAGAGACATGCAAAAAAAATCATGTGATCTAGATGATTTGATTTAGTTGAATGAATAGGCTACTGTCTATACTGTAATCATTTACAGTCAATTAATTTATATTGTAAATTGTATTGGTAAAAAATGATGTACAACAGCATTTCACACAATCATTTTACAACAAACATCAAAGCAAGTTTGACAAAAAGTTCAGATTAGACTCTAACAAAATTATTAACTAATTTTGTTTTTAGAGTTATTAACAAAATATCACTATGACTTTTCCAGAAACGGTCTAAAGAACTGATTCATTCTTTCAATGACAGTGATGATGTTTGATTCTTTTGAAATGATTTTATTTTATCCGATTCTCTTTTAATGGTTCAAACTGAAAAGCTTTTGGAAATCCCTATTACTATTACTAATGGTTCTGCGCTATAAACTACCCACAACACTCTGGAAACCATAAAGAAATGGCCCTGGCAACTAACTACACCCTAGCAACCACAAGGACTGCCCTGGGAACTACCCATGACCCAAGCAGTCTGTAGCCAAGATCTTTATGGGTAAATACATCTTCAGAAATTATACCTACTAATCTACTTCTACTTGTAAATTATTATATTTCTACTTTTCATGCTTCATTTAATATTAGTGCCGTCAAATTGATTAATCGCGATTAATCACATCTAACATAAAAGTCTGTAAATTATATATAAACTATATTGTCAAAAGTTTTGAGACGTTTTTTGAGACGTCTGCCTTTACATGCACATGAACTTTAATGACATCCCATTCTTAATCCATAGGGTTTAATATGGAGTCCCTTTGCAGCTATAACAGCTTCAACTCTTCTAGGAAGGCTTTCCACAAGGTTTAAGAGTGTGTTTATGGGAATTTTTGACCATTCTTCAAGAAGTGCATTTGTGAGGTCAGGCACTGATGTTGGACGATAGGGCCTGGCCCGCAGTCTCCGCTCAAATTCATCCCAAAGGTGTTCTATCGGGTTGAGGTCAGGACTCTGTGCAGGCCAGTCAAGTTCCTCCACACCAAACTCGCTCATCCATGTCTTTATGGACCTTGTTTTATGCACTGGTGCACAGTCATGCTGGAAGGTGCCATCCCTAAACTTTTCCCACAAAGCATGAAATTGTCCAAAATGTCTTCGTATGCTGAAGCATTAAGAGTTCTTTTCACTGGAACTAAGGGGCCAAGTCCAACCCCTGAAAAACAACCCCACACCATAATCCCCCCTGCACCAAACTTTACACTTGGCACAATGCAGTCAGGCAAGTACCGTTTTCCTGGCAACCGCCAAACCCAGACTCGTCCATCGGATTGCCAGACAGAGAAGCGTGATTGGTCACTCCAGAGAACACGTCTCCACTGCTCTAGAGTCCAGTGGCGGTGTGCTTTACACCACTGCATCCCACGCTTTGCATTGCACTTGCTGATGTAAGGCTTGGATGCAGCTGCTCAGCCATGGAAACCCATTCCATGAAGTTCTCTACGCACTGTTCTTGAGCTAATCTGAAGGCCACATGAAGTTTGGAGGTCTGTAGCTATTGACTGCAGAAAGTTGCTGACTTCTTCGCACTGTGTGCCTCAGCATGCGCTGACCCCGCTCTGTGATTTTACGTGGCCTATCACTTCGTGTCTGAGTTGCTGTTGTTCCCAATTGCTTCCACTTTGTTATAATACCACTAACAGTTGACCGTGGAATATTTAGTAGTGAGGAAATTTCACGAATGGACTTATTGCACAGGTGGCAACCTATCACGGTACTACGCTTGAATTCACTGAGCTCCTGAGAGTGGCCCATTCTTTCACAAATGTTGGTAGAAGCGTCTGCATGCCTAGGTGCTTGATTTTATACACCTTTAGCCATGGAAGTGATTGGAACACCTAAATTCAATGATTTGGAGGGGTGTCCCAATACTTTTGGCAATATAGTGTATACACACACACACACACACATTATATATTTACAAACTTTTATGTTATATGCTATTACTTGATTTGACAGCACTGTTTAATATTAATTATTAATTAATACTGTCAACCATAATGTTCAGCCATAATATACAACAGCATTTGACACAATCGTGAAATGTCAAGTGGGGACTTCTGGGAACACTTCTGAGTGAAAACGAAAAAGAAGACGAGTCTTTAAACATGTTCACTGAAATGAAATGAATGCACCATGAATCAGATGTCCCAATGTTTCTATGCTAAAGATCCAGTCCAAGAACCTGAAGAAGGTGAAACATCTTTCCACCTCCAGTAGCCATAAACACTTTAAAGTGATACTCTATCTTCTGCTTAACAGAATCTTGGAAACATGAGGAGAAGAAGCTGCTAACCTGTGCAACCGCAAGACACTTTGGATAAAAGCTTCGGCTAAATGAATAAATGTAAAAAGCTCTTAAAGGAACAGTTCCCCCAAAAAACACATCCTTGTGTTCTTCTAAGTCAGTCAGATGTTGATTCAGTAACCAGTAGATTCAGCCAATTGATTCAGTTCAGTTCAAGGATTCATCAGATTTATTCAAAGGTAACTCATCTTTTTGAATTATCCATTAAATCAGTAATTGCCAAACCTTTTTTCCACTGAACCCCTTTGCACAAAAATATTTATTTGAAGTACCATCTGAGATTTTAAGTTAAAATCATTTGCATGTTCATGGTTCTCTGATGTCAGTAAAAGGTCAACAAGTAAACAAATGAAATATTTCATCTTTTTGAGTAAATGATTCTTTTACAGTTATTTATTTGACATTTATATGATTTAATTAATTATTGGCTTTTCATCACCTCACAAACTCCCTGCCTTGAACTGAGTCATGAATCAGACTAAACTTTTGTCTGTTTTTTTAGACTTGACAGTCCCAGTCCACATTGACTTTAATTATAAGGAAAAGAACAGCCAGGTTTACACGGCATGAGGGAATGGTCATTTGTCAGCAAACAGCAAAAAAACAACATGACCGCTTCAAAACATTTTACGAAACAAGCGCAATTGACTTCAAAATGAGCAAATACTGTGTTGCGAAATCTCTATGTTTTCAAACAAAAAAGCAACTAAATTTGATGAAAACTAGTTTAGAATGACATGAGCATGAGTAAAAGATGACAGAATTGTCATTGGTGGGTGAACTATTCCTTTAAACAGAAAAGAAAACAACATAACCACTTCAACACATTTTATGAAAGTAAGGAAACAACCATAAAAGACATTTAGCGAATACTGTGTTGTGTCATTTAACCATGAAAAAGAGCAACTAAATTTGATGAAAACGAGATTAGAACAACATGTGGGTGAGTATAGATGACAGAATTGTCATTATTGGGTGAACTATTCCTTTAAACTGCAAAAAAACATGACCACTTCCGCACATATCACGAAACAATCACAAAAGACAAAAGCAAATACTGGGCATTCACTTTGCAAAATGCAAATTTTTCATACGAAAGTGCAATTAAACTTTATGAAAAACGAGAATAGAAGATATCGCAACAAATGACAAACGCTAATGTACCACAGCAACCCTCAGAAAGCATCATGCTCTAAGGTCGTAACCCCGGTTCTACCTGAGGGCCTGAACGCAACTGACACAACTACAAGAACAATATCTACACTGTCTAACAAGACCAGCATACCTTGCAATCCGCATCAATGCACTATATGGTCTCGAATTACTTACCGCTACAGACCGACATGTCTCTTCTCAAAATGCTCCCGTGCAGCCGCTCTAAACATGCAGAAATCATAGGCTGTCAAACACCTCGATCCCTCTTCCTCTGCAACCGGTCTCTCCCCCTCTCTCTCTCTCTCTCTCTATCACACGCTCAATCAGACACACGTTGCCACCCACGTCAACCAGGAGCGCACGCATTCCCGAGGAGCGCGCAGTATACATGTAGAAACTCTCTCTCTTGCGCACTCTAATTTATCGCAAATCTATTTTGGACAGCGCATGTGATTGCGCTCCCTCTTCCTGAAGTCTTGCCTTTCTTTCCCTCATTGTATTGGAGTTACCTAACTAGCGCTGTGTGAAGCTCTCAGCAGCCCACACGCACACACACACACATGCTCCCTCCCTTGCCGTCTCGGAAGAAACGCAGAGGCATGCCAGGGATGCTTGCCATTGGAGGAAACCGCTGCCAGTTTGCTTTCCAAAGCCGTGCCTCCCAAACATGCTGTCTTTAGCTGACAGGGATGAGAGCGAATCCATAGCCTTCCCACTGAATCAGTATCAGTAATCAGTAAAGATTAACTTTTAGTGAGCGTTAGATGATGATAACGGTAGTCCAAATGTAAAAATAGGGGAGTTTGTATAATAAATATCCAAAACTGAGAAAGATATGGACAAATACTGTTAAATTATGTCCAAAAGAAGGTGTCTTAGCAAGCATTATCAATTACGCCTTGTTGACAAATGCTATTTACACTAACTCCGCCCACTGACGTCTGAAATTACGGAAGACACGGCATTGGGCGGTAAGGCGCGTGGCATGAAGCTTCGATCCAAATCGATCCGAGGTTCCATTCCGCCTTTTGCCAAACTCACTCTACTCCCTTTTCCCATCACATCAGATCGGAAAGGCATTTATTTTTGATAAAAATTAAGAAAATATTTGAAAAGTGGATATAAAGTGTCTAACGTGTGTTTAATAATAAAGTGTTTATCGGTTAGGGTTAGGTGTAGGGAGGGCTTCATTGTCCCAGTAAGGCGGCATAATAAATATAATAATTTACACTCTATGTTATTATTGCATACCATTTCGTGTACAACAACACTGAGGTGCAAATAGTATCTGCCACTATTTATAAGTATAAATATTATCTAACTATAACATTTATTGCAAAGAAAATACTGCCATTTTTACATAGTGTAAATATTACCTATAGCTTAGAAAATATGCTAGTTTCCCTTACTGCAAATAGCTGCTGCCTTATAAATATGCTCATCATTCATGGTATCATTCATGTTCTAACATCTCTAAATACATTCCTCAGCAAACACCTAGGCTCAAACATTTTTCACGACCCCTCTAATTTCACAGAGATGAGTGGCAAATGTGTCGTCTTGGCAAGCTGACAATATTCAAACAAAACTGCCGTGCGCCACCTACAATCATACTGTGATTAGGCACATGTTGCTGCTCTAAAGCAATGCATCAAATCCAAGCCCACAATCTCGGGCTATTCAGTCCAGGTGCAGCTATCAGATTGTTTAAATATGGATTCCAGGAAGGCTTTGTCAGATCGTGAGGCTGATATTCTCACTCATGGATGGGCATTACAAATTGTGTGAGTCCTTGAAAACAGTGAGAGATCCGCAAGAAGCCACACTAGCTGAGCGAGGCATCTGTGCGGCCATATTGTTATGAAGGATCAGTCAGTCTGTGGTACTGATGCTGAAACTGATCCATATTGTGGAAGTGAATTTCCACATGCAACAAAGCAACTTTTTGTGTAGTAGGTAGTGTTGGGGAACTTGGGAAAAGAAGTACGGGTAAGGATGAGTTGAGAAAAGTGACGAAAAGTGAGTCCATCCTAAAGTGGTGTGGCAAAAGGACAACAATGTCATCAAACATTAGGGCCCTATTTTAACGATCTAAGTGCATAGTCTGAAGCGCATGTCACAGGTGCACTTAGGGCATGTCCAAATCCACTTTTGCTAGTTTAACGACGGAAAAAAATGGTCGCCGCACCATACGCATGGTCTAAAAGAGTTGTACCTAGTATCTTAATGAGTCATGGGTGTGTTTTGGCATAACGTGCAATAAACCAATCAGAGTCTCATCTCCCATTCCCTTTAACCCCTTGACTGTCACCCCCCCAACCCCCATTTTGGAAAGTGGGGCATTTTGACATACCCAAAATAAAAGGGCTGCTGCTCATAAGTCATTCTGAACAGACACATAAGTAACATATATCTAGAAAGTCAAACACTTTGAGAGTTTACAGTTCAAGACTCAGAATTACTCAGACAATAATATGGAGATATATAGGCTCAAACATTTAAAAAAAAAGAAATTTTTAAATTAAGAATATATTTTTAAATGTATAAAAATATTATGTGAATGTATTAGGGCTGGGCGATATGGCCAAAAAGTGAACTCGATAAAAAATGCTCATATCAGTCGATATCGATAATTATTCTGATAAATATCAAATATTTCTTTCTTTCAAATTTAAAGGCAGATTTTTGCTCCTAATTGAAAGTTGTAGAAACCAGACTGTTAATTGTGGTTTTAAACTACTCTTTATTGTCAGAACATGACAAAAACTTCACGTTTTTGAATTCCTTACCCTTTTCCAGTTATTTTCCTAGAAAAAATTATGTCTTAGTTTCTGCATGTGTTATGGGTGATATTGTTTCTAGTCATGAAACAGGTTTGTGTTGCCTGACTTTGGCATATATCTTCGGCACAGTTTGCAGTGCAGGCTGCGGTATTAATAATATTACGTGTTGTCTTAGAAATGCACATTTGACAGTGAGTTGACAGTAGTAGTAGCTTGAGTTAGGAGGATTCAGATGTAAAAACTCATTTTTTTAAAACAAACACAAATGCGACCAAATTTCATGAGAGGCCACTAAAAAATTATTTAATTAGCCAATGGCTAATAAATTGTACAATTACAGTCGCCTGTAATTGAGTTAGAGGCAAAAAAATAAGTTTAGTGCAGAAAGACATGCATGGCTCCTTCCTGATCAGACCAGTGCTGCGTCGTCATGAAAGTTTAGCATTTGCACGCGTTTTAAGCCTCGCCATTTTAAACATTCAAACGCAAGAAGACGCGAAAACTTCTGTTTGAGAAGTTTTTTTTGTGTGTACAAACTGTACATCCGAAGCATACTGAATTGACCATATGCACAGTTACTTTCTGGTTTCTGATAAGCCAACTTAGGCATTTCCGGTGAGAGCTGTCATTCTACACTCGCTGTACATGGACACAAAAACACCAATGTCGTGTTTATATTTTAATGCAGTTATCACACTTACCTAACTTTGCCAATAAACCAGTTTTATTGATTGCAATAAAGACGAAGCTAAGGGGAACACTGTGTCTGTAATTGGACACGCACAAAAACATTTTTCCAGCATTTCAAATGTTATTTTTAATGTGATGACCAAAAACATTATTTGTTTATCCTTCTGAGATTATCCCCATTTGTAAAACTGAACGTTTCAAGATGTAGGAAATACAACATTTGATAGAACACACTTTTATTTAAAAATAAAAAAGAAATTAATTACCACTATAACCAGTAGATGGCGGCAGAGGAGCATTTATTGGCTCATATTAGCCATTTCCAGTAATATTTTTTCCACACGTTTTGATTTTGAATAAATATTAAACATTCTAAAATCACTAGGTTTTATAGTACACACAAAGTCTTAAAACAAACTTTTATTGCGAATGAATTGAACTGAAAGCGAGGACTACGTGCTGCCTTTATGATCACTGACAGAAGCAGTGAGCTTGCGCTGCACTGATTTCGGCAAACTTTCATCTTTAAAACTTTAACAATAAATACTTAATTTACAGTATGTTGATGTTTTTTTCACACGAAAGTGTGAAAACTGTTGGTCAAATTGAATTTTGCTGAGGAGGAACACTGAGGGACATCTTTTTTATGTCGTTTTATTTTTAAATGACTAAATTAATGCTAGGCCTAACTATTTAAGTGACTGTATTCTGATTATAAACTAAATATTACACTATTTATGCTGTTAAAGCAAGCCATTGAAGATACTGCCACACCTTGACATTTGACCATAAGTTTTATAGCTGGCTTATATCATCAAGTTCTTAAGAACGTTCGGTGCATATGGTCAATTGAGCTCTCTTTCACGTCTTCTTGCGCTTGAATGGACAATTTTACACAAAATGTATGTCAAAATGCCTTCTTGGCAAATATCCTAGTAAACAGTCGGTTATGAGTTAAGTAAACGTAAACAGTCAAGAAATAAAACAGATGTGTACAGTATCAACATATTGGATCCGTGCATTATATCTTAAAGTGACAGCAGCCTAATATTCATGCTGCTGTCTGTGTTTTAAAGGAACACGCCGACGTTTTGGGACTTTAGCTTATTCACCGTATCCCCCAGAGTTAGATAAGTTTATACATACCATTCTCATCTCCGTGCGTGCCATAACTCTGTCTGACGCACCCACCGCTAGCCTAGCTTAGCACAAAGACTGGAGCTAAACGGCTTCATCTAGCCTACTGCTCAATAAGTGACAAAATAATGCCAACATTTTCCTATTTACATGTTGTGATGTGTATAGTTACATCGTGTACTAAGACCAACAGAAAATGAAAAGTTGCAATTTTCTAGACTGATATGGCTAGGGACTATACTCTCATTCCTGCGTAATAATCAGGGAGCTTTGCGGTGCTGCTTTGGGTGCAGCGGCGCAATGATATTACACAGCGCCTGAAAATAGTCCCCAGCACGCTCTCTGTGCAAGCAGGTTGTCACGTTGGTTATGTTGACGGAAGTTAGCCTGTTTTCAGGCGCTGCGTAATATCATTGCTATCAAAGTTCCTGGATTATTACGCAGGAATGAGAGTATAGTCCCTAGCCATATCGGTCTAGAAAATTGCAACTTTTCATTTTCCGTCTTGTCTTAGTACACGATGTAACTATACACATCACAACATGTATATAGGAAAATGTTGGCGTTATTTTGTCACTTATTGAGCAGTAGGCTAGATGGAGCCATTTACCTCCAGTCTTTGTGCTAAGCTAGGCTAGCGGTGGGTGCGTCAGACAGAGTTATGGCACGCACGGAGATAAAAAGGGTATGTATGGACTTATCTAACTCTGGGGGATACAGTGAATAAGCTAAAGTCCCAAAAAGTCGCGTGTTCCTTTAATGTTAATCAAACAACAGACTCACTGAAAAAAAAATCACTCAATAACTTTTGTGACTTTAATAAGGATTCATCTATTTAATTTATACAGTGAAGACTATGCAGTGTTTACATTTTACTTTATTCAATTTCTGTGCATAATCTGTATCTAACTACTGTTAGATCTACCAGAAAAACTGTTTATTTCATTTGCATCTTTGTTCTGTTGTGTTTATTTGTGCTTTTGCTTGTATTTGATTATTTGTCCTTATTTTATTACAGATTGCTTACTTGACTTTAATACACTGTAAACAAATATTTTCATTATTTGTTATCACAACATTTTATCTTTTGTCAAATCAACTTAGATAATTAATGTGGTTCAGATAATATTTTGAGTTTCTATTTATTAAACCAATCTCCTTTATTGTATTAACTCAATTTTTTTATTTCAATGAACTCCAGGTACCCTTTACAACCAGGCAACCAGGTAACTTACTGACAACAATGTAGTGTTTGAAATGTATATTTTATATTCATATTTATATTTAAAATTATATTTATGTAGAACATTTTTAAATTTGCATTCCATGTAAAAAGTCTGGCGATTTAAAAAAGAAAAAAAAAAAAGTACTAGCCAATGTCGAGCTTCAGTGTGTCCGCGAGGGTTGCCTTCAAAACTTTGGGTATGTTTACACGACAACGATGTACTAAAAACAGACGATAACGTTGTCAAAACTATCCCCATTTACACAAATCTGCAAAAATGACTAAAAAGTCTGTATTATGCATGCCAGGCCAGTAGTTGGAGATGTCGATTTGTCAAGAAACACCCCGCGAACACGTAACACGCATGCGTGAAGATGTAATACGCATGCGCATGACATCACCATTTTCACAGATTTGCGTTTTTTTTGGTTTACATGGAGACGGTAAAGATATAATTTTCAAAACCTTGCATTTTGAAACCCGTTTTCAAAAGCTTGCATTTTCAATACCCCAAAATGCCATCGTTTTATGCAAAAATGCATAAAATGTTTTCCATTTTCAGTTGAAAACGGTGTCGTATAAACATACCCTTTATCTGACAGACTGGAAGAATAATTTCTGCACCAATGGCTGCATCAAACAGAACTGCAAAAATAACTGTTCACAAATTTCACTTTCCCCATCAGCCATTGGTTGAACAAACAGGTAGTCCTGCCCTAAACTCACACCATACGTTGAGCAAGTCAGGTGACAAAAACAAGCAAACTGCACTTCTGTTTAATGCCACTAGAGCCAAAGGAAACACTTGCAGTTTAGAATCCAGTGATTTCTTTGGAGAAAATTAGACAGCACGCTTCAACTTCGACTTGGAACATTGTGTTTCAAAATATGACACATAATGGTTGGACTGAAACAGCTTCCAACAAATATGCTCCAAATGGCTTTGGATAATAATGCGGTGGGTGAGGGCGGAATGAATCGCAGCGCATTATGGGTAGACTGTGAGCTGTCCTTTGAAAGAGAAAAAATAGATTAAAGCAGAAGACAATGAGGTCTCCTTCTTGTTTGTCCATTTCTGTGTGTCTCTTCACCAAGTTTACAGCATGACACCTTCACAAAACTTTAAAACTGGAATCTTCCTGCTGTGACTGGATACACCGAGCTCACTAAGAAAGAGATATCTGCAATTTCACGACACAAAAGGGCCAGATAATCCAGGGTATTGTGGGTAGGAGTTGAGGTCACTGAAACACAATACCAGAATCTCTGATGGAAAAGCTCAAAAATCAGTGATCATTTCGAACGGGTCACACATATCTTCGCTAATGGATTAAGACGTGACTGATGAAATTAAAGCTAAAAATACAGCCCTCCTCCATCCTACCTTTGTCACCGTGACTCTAAATATAAAGCGCAGTCGATCCCAGATCTGCTTGTTGTAAACCTGTTGGACACGCTGCTCCTTTATGCCAGAATTCACCGGAATGTTCCAGCTGAATGAGTCACTCTGTGAATCATCATCCCGAGTCTCGGAGCAGCGCGGAGCCCAGAGAGACTTGGTTAACACTGTATTACACACCTTACATCCCGCTGGCACACACACATACAGCCATCATCTGTCTGTCCCTGGTACAATATTGGGGATCTTTGCACACATATATACTTTACATGTGTATTTGACGTAAGCATTTGCATCTGGAAGATGTTGTTTTTAGCATTTTTGCTAATTAGGGAATATCATATGAGCAAAAGATCAGCATTCGGTTGTGATTTGTTCGTCGATACAACACCACCAGTAATTCACACCTATTGATATTCTGACCAACAGCATGATCGCAAGTGTTATCTTGCTTTTATACAACAATTTAAAAAAAAAAAGAAATTAATATCATTTAACTAATATAATTAATATATTTTATTTTAAGATAAAATGTTATATAATATTTTGAAACTAATCACATGTAAGAAATGATAATATATATATATATATATGTACAGTACTGTGCAAAAGTCTTAGGCTCGCTAGTATTTTTACACACAAAAAGTGGGTTTAAGCCAGTTATTTATATATTTTGCTGTAGTGTGTCAGCAGGAAATATCAGTTTACATTTATAAATTAATTGCCATTAATTTGAATGATCCAGTGAGATTTTTGTATGCATAAAGAGTCTGACAATAGTCTCTATGCTCCACATGGAGATCTGATCTCATCTTCATTGAGTCTGTCTGTGATTACATGAAGAAACAGAAAAAACTGAGACAGACTAAATCCAGAAGAACTGTGGCAACGTCTCCCAGACACTTGAAGAAACCTTCCTGCAAAACTACATGAATAGGTGTAGGAATAGATGCAGGTGACAAAAGCTGTTTTAAACGCAAAGGGTGGTCACCCCAAATATCGATTTGATTTAGTTAATAGAAGTTAATTCATAAATAAAAGCTATTTATGTTATTATTTTTGACAGCATTCTGACAAGTGTCTAAACTTTTCACAGTACTGTAGTTTTGCAGGAAGGTTTCCTCAAGTGTCTGGGAGACGTTTCCCTTAGTTTTTCTGGATTTAGTCCGTCTCAGTTTTTTCTGTTTCTTCATGTAATCACAGACAGACTCGATGATGGTGAGATCAGATCATCCCGGCTGCTATCAGACTTCTTGTGCATAAAAAATAAAAAAAAAATCTCACTGGATTATTACAATTAATTGCAAAATGAATGTTTGGAAATGTAAACTGATATTTCCTACTGACACACTACAGTAAAAGATATAAATAACTGGCTTAAAAACATTTTTTGTGTGAAAATACCAACGTGCCTAAGACTTTTGCACAGTGCTGTGTATATATATATATTACAGTAATAATTATGTATAAATATATTACCAATATAATTATTAATACTTATTCGTTATTAATTAATTAAAATAGAATTGTTAATCATTTAATAAAATGTCTATAATTTCTTTTTATTGACACTCTGTCATTCCTGAATGAATCTTTTTTTTATTATTGGTTGAGGCAATGATTCAATGATTTGTTCATAAAAACAGTCACATGTTTTGTCCCTGAACGAATCTGTGTTTTTGAATGGATTAATGAATCAGTGTTTCAATTGAGGGATTGATTGATTCATTGATTCAAACAGTCATTTGTTTCATTCATGAACAAATCGGTGTCCGAAATCGCCCCCTAAACCCTAAAAAAGAGCACTATTTGAGGGGACAGCCATGTGTAGTGGTGTCCGAAACCATAGTGGACGTTATTGAGTGCACTCATTCAATCCCACAATGCACTGATGTACGCTCAACAGCTAGAGAATACCCACAATGCACTGTGAGAGTCACGCGCTGAATGAATTCCCACGTCTGACCAGAAGATGGCTCCCGCAGCTGAATCAATCATCCATCCATTTTCCAAACCATGCTGGTCCATCGTAACAACATACAGGTATAAATTCCTTTTTAATTGATTATTAATTGTATAATTACGGTTTATACATGCTAGTTTCCATGGCAGAGTTCAAGATAAATATTTTCATTACTACTGGAGCTGCCAGTTTGCTGAGCTTCAAATGATTATTAAACAGCGAGCACAAACTATGCAAAAGCGAAAGCCCTTCCAGCGCACTCGTTCATTCACTGCTTCAAGTGGATTATATTAGTGGAGTAATGTTGGGAATAGTGAATGAATGGTATAGTGAATGGTATAGAGGGCGATTTCGAACACAGCAAGTGTTTTTGAATGAATCGTTTGAAAGAATGATTCAATTATTCACTCATAAAGAGAATAATGAAATAAAACATAAATAAAATGCCTTTGAACAAATCAGTTAAGTAAATGATCAAATGGTTCACTCATAAAGACAGTTGCTTGTTTCATTCCTGAATTATCCAGTGCTTTAAACAAATTGAGTCAATGATTCGCTCATAAAGACAGTCACATGTTATGTTCCTGAGCGAATGAGTGTTATTGAATGAATCAGTTGAGTCAATGATGTGCTCATAAAGACTTGTTTCATTTCCAAACAAATCAGCATTACTAAACAAATTAACTGAGTGAATGATTAAATGATTCACTCATAAAGACAGTCACATGTTTTGTTTCTGGATCAGTCTTTTTGAACAAATCAGTTGAGTCAACAAGTCAATGTTTTGCTCAAAAGCATACAGAGCTGTCTGATCTCTAATCGCTCTCGCAGTACTTGTTTCATTTCTGGACAAATCAGTGTTACTGAACGAACAAATTAAGTGAATAATGAGTCACTTGTTTCATGCCTATATGAATCAGAGCTTGAGTTGAGGGAAGGATTCAATGACAAGAGTATGCCAAAAGTCCCCGGATGGTCTAATATTTCCGGTAGATTTTTGAAGTGTGGATCCGTGCACACTATAAAGGCTAATATTGCCCACAAGCCATTGTGCTTTAGAGGATGATTCAGTTCAGAACTACAAACTGGAGTAAAATGTTTTAAAAACTACAAAATATGTTGGATATGCCCGACAGACGGTGAGAGTTTTATATAAAGGTTTGAATGACTAATGATCAAAGTTTAACCTGATAAAAAATATTTATTTAATTTTATCTGTGTTATATTTCATCTGCAATAACAATGTGTACTTGTATAATGATAAGATGATTAACAGGCGAGGCTTACTCATAAAGACAGTCACAGTCAGTTTATTTATCCTCTTACATTGATGCATAATAATTCATTAAGATTTCATTTTCATTATTTTGGGAGGCTCAATTCAAAAATACCAAAAATACATATTATTACTAAGTATCGTCTTTGGTGATCAAGTGTAAGAATTCCCTCTTATTTCACTTCCTCCTTTCTTGCACATTTTTTTTCCTCAACAAAATGCACTCAGGCTATCTGTCAGGTCATCTCCGGGCGTCTCCTGTTCTCTTGTTTCGCTCATCAGTGATTGATAACACAACTGCACAACTAGTTGCTTAGCAACCTTTCAAAGAACTGCAGGGCAATGCAGGAGAATTTCTGATGCTCCACAACAAAACTATCTGCATTAGCAAACACGTAGCACTTATTATCAGCAAAGTGTTATGTTGTATACATTAAAGACTGTAGATACATTAAACATGAAAATAAAGTGCCATTTTGAATGCAATATGTAAATTATTAGGACATAAGTGTGCATGTGTTCAGTCAGTAAATGAGTCTGATTCAAACTGACTGTCTTTTTGAGTCTTGAATCAACCAATCAGATCGAGCCATTCTCAGCAGTGTTAAAGGAGACGACAAACAGGCTAAAGCATTATCATTAAGTCCAGTTAACAATAGTGCTAAATGTTAAAAATACGCAGGAAGTGGAGTAGGATTGCATTGGGAAGGTGGTAATATGCCTCATTCTGAGTACAAGCTGTGCGATAAGAGTTCTTTGGATCCTCGTGGCTCCGGAAAATTCCGGTTTGTCTTTTTGCGATCGAGACGCCCCGCTGCGGCCATTTGTGAAATTTGCTTTGACAAAGTGGGCACTATAGTGGGCGACAAAATAAGAGAAAGCGAGACAGACGGAGGGAGGAAGAGAGGGAGGGTGAGGAGGAGTAGAAGAGAGATGTAGCTAAAAAAGAGAAAATTGACATTGCTGAAGAGCTTGTGGCACTGATTTTTTAAACTTCTGTTCCTATTTTAAACTGGCAGAGAGCTGATGGATATTAAATGGGAGCTTGTGCTGCGGGTTTCTGTTAATTCCATAAGTAATAATGTTTATTCATATTCATATCATATTCTACACTGTAGTATCAGTTTCCCCCGAAGCTCACTTATAATGTTATTCAAGCTTGCTTGCACAAAAGACCATTTCCAAGAGTAAAAAAGTTACCAAAATTTGGGATATGTTTGAATACTATGGGTGGACAAATTATACAAATTAAATATATAAATAAATATTTAAGTATTTAAACTAATCATTAATACTTAAATTATGAATGGACGCATAATCAAACAAACTAATGTCCAATGATTTTTTACATTTAAATTAATTGTATCATTAAGTAATAAATCAGTATTAATTTAATTATGTATTTAACAATTCATTAAGGAATGAAACAAATGACTCTTTTTGAGCAAATTATTGAATCATTCACTGAACTAATTTGTTCAAAAACATTGATTTATCCAGAAATATATATATAAACTCTGATTAATAATTTAATCTTCAAAAACAAATTACTCAAAATTAAATCATTACATATACATTAAAATATTTAAACAAATCTTTAAATAATTAATTAAGTTGTTAAGGTAAAAAAAGATAAAAATCATTAAATTAATTAAATATTAAATTACCATTAAAATTATGTCTGTTTTAATTCATAATCTAATTCTTTATTTAATGATTAATTCAGGAATGAAACAAGTGACTCTCTTTAAAAGTAAATACTTTACTCAACTAATGAAAATCGTTAAATAAATATTTAAACAAATACTTAAATTATTTTATTAATGAATGCAAATTCATGTATTTAACAATTTGCTGCCAGTTCTCGATCCCCGAAAATTGCATTGAATTTGACACAAAACTATAATTAATATAATATAATATAATATAATATAATATAATATAATTAATATAATATAATATAATATAATTAATATAATATAATATAATATAATATAATATAATATAATATAATATAATTAAGATAATTAATATAATATAATATATCTTTTTTTTCAGATTTTTTCCTTTTTTTTTTATATATTTATAAAAATTATATTTAAATATAATTCAATAAACTAAAGAAAAAAATATTGTCTAGGACATTGAACTCAAATGATTTCAAAACCACAAGAAAAATATTGTTTACATCATTTGGCTTCTAAAATAAGAGTCTGTGTCGTGTTGTGTGTTTCTCTGCAGACAGCATCAAAGGAACGCTCCAGTGCATTGGAACAGGACACTCCGTTCACGAGGGTCTGATACACTGACGTCCGCATGATTCCAGCCCTTCTGTGTTACCTAAGATCTGAGGTAGGCTGGCTGATCCGGACAGAGGTCCGGGTGCCGAGCGTATGCACGGATCGCCCCCTCACCTCTGCGGCGACTGCCATTGGAGAGGGGGGTTGCCTTAGTAACAGCAATTTGGCAGGCTAGTCAGACACTATGCGCCAGCCCACACAGTTCACTGACACTATGATTCCTGCTTTAGGGCAGACAGAGGCGTTAGTATGGAAAGAGGCCAGTAATGACCAACAATCTGCACAGTCACGGGAATATCATATCAGTATTTGAGTTTGTTTTTGCTCACCAAGGACTTGAGACTAATATGTGAGAATTTAATGTTTTGAGGATCATTTTCTGAAGTGAAAAACCTTCATGTTGTTTCAAACCTGTATAGAAAGTAGATATTTAGCAGAATGTTAATGCTGCTCTTTTCCATATAATGCAAGGGAATTACAAAATGTATTTTGTTATTGTAAAAAATATATATATATATAAAAACTGGCAAAGTTATTAAATATAATTTGCAAAAACACATCACACATCACAATGTGCAAGAAGCAATGAAGTTGCAATTTTCAGTGAAAATGACTATTCTGTTATTCTGTAAAAAGGTAAAATCTTCAAAGCATAGCACAAATTTTTGGTTGGACTTTTCCAAAAGTCACACAAGTCTACTTTAACGGCATTTTTTGGGAAAAGAGCAGCTCGGAAAGTCGGTGAAACTTTTGTACTCAACGTAAGAAAGAAAGTCATACAGTTTTGGAACATGAGAATAATCTATATATTTTTTCTTTTTTTAATTATGTGATGTTTTCATGTTATAACATATTAGTATTGATAAAACAACATTTTATTAACAACAATAAAATGAAATATATATATATATATATATATATATATATATATATATATATATATATATATATATATATATATATATATAATTTTATTTTTATATCTTTGAAAATTTAGTTTTTATATCATGTTCTCACATTATTATTATTGTTACTTGAAATATAATAAACGTTAACTAAAATAAAATAAATTAAAAAAATGATTTCAGCTTATACTTATATATTTTCATACTAAAATAACTAAAACTATAAAAATGAATAAAAAAAGACATTTAAAAAATCTAATAAAAATGGCAAAAATGCACAACAAAACTACTAAAACTTTAAAATTAAAACATAATTAAAAATCTGAATTAAAAACTATACAAGTATCTCAATGATACTAAAACAACACTGTCACTAATTAGCATTAATTTGATGGTATGTTATTTTATTGTAAATTGTATGTATACCAAAGATACAATAATAAATTTAATTCAAATAACATGTACAAAATATTAAACAATATGAATTATTTCACTTCTTTTATTTTTGAAAATTATGTTATCATATCCCATATTACAATTAAGTTTTATATGCACAACACACACACACACACACACACACACACACACATATTCCCTGTCAAGTGTGGCGGGAGCAGTGAACACTGCATAGGGACCCTATGAACTGAACAGCAACTAATATAGAGTTCTGCAGGTGTGATGTCAAAACTAATTATCCCCTGGTTCCCTCAAGTTTTTCCTATGGGTTTTGTATGAAGGGGTTTTTCTATTTGAGGAAAATAAGGTCTGTGGTAAACATAACTTGACGATACTTTTGAAGTTTTGTTCTACAACATAAATTACACAACCATATAGAAAACACAGAATTTGAAGCTGCTATGTTTACTTTTGTTTATTTTGTAATATTGTATATTTCTAATAAGTAACTAGATAAGACATGCAAGTGTGTGCAGTTTACATTGTAGAACAAAACGTTCGAGTTATGTTTACCACAGGCTTTAGTTTAATCATAACCTGAAAAACCCCATTATAAAACCCCATAGGAAAATCTCGAGGGAAATGGTTAATTAGTCTTCCGGGTTCTGACATCATCCCTACACCACTCTATTTATTAGATATTTAGGCCACTAGTACAGTTTAAACATTTGTCAATGCCTTTTCTATGGTTAATCTAACTGACAAATGTGTCACGCCTAAAGAAGCACTTCACAAATGAGTGTCTCGACATTTAGAAACATTTTGCTGTCAACAGGAACACCAATTAAAATGACAACCAATCAGAAACCACAATCAGGCCTACAGCCATCTGACAGATAGGCTAATAAGATCTGTAGTGTTTCTTCAAGATACCCAGGGTAATGTTGTCTATTTAGCATCTGGCCTTTCTTAAACACTTTGTCATGATGCTTTCGAGTCATGAAAGAATTATCGTATTTACAACAGTGTCATAATTATCAATGGGTAAATAATTGGTATTGGTCATAATGCAAGTCAAAATTAAGCCAACCAAACACCCTTATTCCAACCAATATTGCATTATGACTACCAAATTGTAAGGAGATGGTATCCACCAAAGCAGAACTGTGACTCAATAATGACTGTGACTCAATAAAACCAATGTATAAGTATCAAGCCAATCACATTACAGTACGTGTACTTGGAGACATTAAACGTGTTGTTTTAGACCTGTGGTGTATCCTTGTTTTGCACATACAGTTGACAGCTGACCTCCTCGATAAAGTTGTTGATGATGGAAATACGGTGCGAGTTGTCTTCAACACACCGTCACATTCAGAGACACTTTGACCCACGCAGATCACCTCTATCTTTCCTGGAAACACGACGCAGAACGAGTCAATGTGTGAATCCGTGCAGAACACAACACAACCTGGCAGCACGATTTACCTCAGGCTGTGTCACCACACATTACACCTTCCCGGGTCATGACCCCTCACCATCTGTACAAGTCACATTCAGTATGTGTACCGTTCAATGTCGGCTAATGTATTAAGAAGTATTGGAGGAAAACCAACTGGAGGTAGAGAAACTACTAAAACTATTAGTAAACAACTAATAAAACAGCCGAACTATGCTTACTACAAAAAATTTTTTTGTGTAAAGCTACATCCACGCCACTTGGTGTCAGTATTTGTGGCTATCAACATTAAGCCATAAATAAATGCTGACAGCTGAGCTTAATCATTTGAATTAAACTCGGGAAACTGCAGTTAGCTATTATAGCTCAAAAAGTTATTTGGCTACTTAACATTATTCAATAGCCCACATGGGACTGGGACAGGGACTGTTCAAAAACAATACAAGTGCAATAAGAAACTAAATAGGGTCCATTTTGATTTCATGTTTCTTTGCAAACAACAGCAAGAAAACAAGCTAACCATTTAAAATCCTGTACAAATGAAACATGGCCAAAAAAAAACACAAAGACAAAACAAAGAACAGAACAAAACAAGACAAGACAACACAAAAAAACTAAACAAGACAAAACAAAGACAAAACTAAAAACCAAAACAACACAAGACAAGACTAAAAACAAGACAAGACAAAACAAGACAAAACAAAGACAAAACTAAAAACCAAAACAACACAAGACAAGACTAAAAAACAAGACAAGACAAAACAAAGACAAAACTAAAAACCAAAACAACACAAGACAAGACTAAAAAACAAGACAAGACAAGACAAAACAAAAACTAAACTAAAAAACAAAACAAAACAAAACAAGGAAAGACAAAACAAAAAAAACAAAAACAACAAAAGACAAAACACAAACAAAACTAAAAACCAAAACAAGACAAGACAAAACAAAGACAAAACTAAAAACCAAAACAAGGAAAGACAAAACTAAAAACAAGACAAGACAAAACAAAGACAAAACTAAAAACCAAAACAAGGAAAGACAAAACTAAAAACAAGACAAAACAAAACAAAGACAAAGCTAAAAACCAAAACAAGGAAAGACAAAACTAAAAACAAAACAAGACAAGACAAAACAAAGACAAAACTAAAAACCAAAACAAGGAAAGACAAAACTAAAAACAAAACAAGACAAGACAAAACAAAGAAAAAGCTAAAAACCAAAACAAGGAAAGACAAAACTAAAAACAAAACAAGACAAGACAAGACAAAGACAAAACTAAAAACCAAAACAAGGAAAGACCAAACTAAAAACAAAACAAAACAAAACAAGACAAAACAAAACAAAGACAAAACTAAAAACCAAAACAAGACAAAAACAAAAAAAACTAAACAAAAACAAAATGAGACAAATCAAAAAGGAATTTTGCTCAAATAGTGCACTATAAACATGACTATTTACAGCTGTCTTTCTTTGCGAACAACAGCAATATCACATGCTAACTATTGAAAATCCTGTACAAATGAAACATGGCCGTTCTGAAATGGACCAGGTCTAGATGGAAGGTGAGAGGATGAAAAGGTTTTCTAGTGTGTGGACTGTGGAGGGGGGCATGAGTGACAGTTAACCAGGATGAAGTGACAGTGTGACATGAGGTTTCATCACATTGACGGAACGAAAATGAAAAAAGCTTTCACACATGTGATCCTACATCTTTGTTGGTTCGCCCTGCAGGCAACATCGCAAATGGGGGCTGCACCAAACGGGTCTTGATGTGAACGAAACAACTGCCTGTGTGTGAAAGAAGCCCAGCTGAAGCATTTAAGCGGCATGTTACATGTGCATGAGTGCATCAATAACATGCATTGAAATAAAAACAGCAAATAAAAACCATTTAGATTTTGTGATTTGTTCAGACAGACAGCAAAAAATCGTCTCGGTTACGTATGGTAACCCTCGTTCCCTGAAGGAGGGAACGGAGACGTACGTCGGACGTCACCGACGACTTGGGATCACTTCAGGGAGCCCCTATCAGCTTCGAGATATAGAGAACCGGCCAATGACTACTGGCGTGCGAGATTTGCATCTCGCGCTCCGCCCCGCAGCGCGGGTATAAAGCGGAAGCGAATGCAGCGCACTGTTGTTTTTCACTGAGGAGCCGAACTAGTGACTCGGCCGTTGCAGTGATGGTACAGCAACTGTGGCGACGGGACGTACGTCTCCGTTCCCTCCTTCAGGGAACGAGGGTTACCATACGTAACCGAGACGTTCCCTTTCAGTCGGTCACGTTCGACGTACGTCGGACGTCACCGACGAATTGGGATCCCTTTGGAAAACGCCACAGTTACTACCACTTCCAGCGCCCAGCGAGAGCCCCTCAGACCCCGTCTGTTCCGGGCGGGGAATTCACGCAGGGAAGTCACACTGCTGTTCCGCAAGACCCACTTCAGCAGACTATTGGATAACGCTGGGAAAGCGTGCCCAGAGGGACGCTGCGGAAGCCACATCATGCCCGAAGGGAGTTACCATGTGGAGAATACACGTATGGACTGGCCGTGGGCAGTGCAACATACGGAAGTCCCAGGGGTGGCCCCGGCCAAACAGGCGGGGGAACAACACCTAACTGAGACGGCAGAGAGCTCTGCCGAGGGAAAGACACGGGCTCGCCGTAGGGAGCCGTACCGTGGAAGAATACACATATGGGACCGCTGTGGGGGTCACAACATATGGAACCCAGCCTAACACAAGTTCCACCAATGCATACGAGTGTTAGACCTGGCGTCGGACGCTCCGCCACATCCGACTGCCGCGGGTTGCAGAGGACTCAACAGGGTTCGCCGTTCTGGGGAACTCGACTGGAGCATATAAGCGCACGTATCCGTTCCATAGGGAAGGGAGTGGCGCAGCAAGCCGACACTTAGAACGGGCACTTCGGTGTTACTGACTATGGGAAGTGAGCACACAGGAAGATACCAGCTCTACACGGAGGCTATAAAATCTAGCGAACGTGTTAGGTGTCGCCCAGCCCGCAGCTCTACAAATATCTGTCAGCGAGGCGCCACGAGCCAACGCCCAGGAAGAAGCTACACCCCTAGTGGAGTGGGCTCTTAACCCGAGCGGGCAGGGCACGTCTTGGGTTAGATACGCCAAGACGATGGCATCCACTATCCAGTGGGCCATCCTCTGCTTGGAGACAGCCTTTCCCTTCTGCTGGCCTCCATAACAGACGAAGAGCTGCTCTGAGGTCCTGAAGCTTTGCGTTCTGTCCACGTAAGTCCGCAGAGCGCGGACTGGACAGAGAAAAGCTAGGGCTGGGTCTGCCTCCTCCGAAAGCAGCGCTTGCAGGCTCACCACCTGGTCCCGGAAGGGAGTGGTGGGAACCTTGGGCACATATCCGGGCCGGGGTCTCAGGATTACATGAGAGTTACCGGGCCCGAATTCCAGGCACGATTCGTCGACCGAAAATGCCTGCAGGTCCCCTACCCTCTTGATAGAGGCCAATGCAGTCAGGAGTACTGTCTTCAGAGACAGGATTTTTAACTCAACTGACTGCAAAGGCTCAAAGGGCGCCCTCTGCAGTGCGGTTAGCACCAGAGTTAAGTCCCAAGAGGGTATAGAGGGAGAGCGAGGCGGTTTTAGTCTCCTCGCCCTCCTCAGGAACCTGACGACCAGATCGTGCTTCCCTAGAGACTTACCACCTACCATGTCATGATTAGCGGCGATAACGGCAACATAGACTTTGAGGGTGGAGGGAGACAGCCTTCGCTCCAACCCATCCTGTAGGAAGGAAAGCACGGAACCGATCGAACATCTCCGGGGGTCTTCTCGGCGAGAAGAACACCAGCCGACTAACAGGTTCCACTTCAACGCATAGAGGCGCCTCGTGAATCGCAGATCCAAGATCGGCCGTAACCCGCCGCCTTTCTTGGGTACAATGAAGTACGGGCTGTAGAAGCCAGTCTTCATATCGGCTGGAGGTCCTTCGCCAGTAGGACTTCGATCTCCGCCTGAAGCACAGGGGCATTCTCCTTCGACACAGAGGTGAAGTGAACGCCCCTGAACTTGGGGGGACGCCGGCGGCGGGTGGACGTCCTCGGCGACGGGCAGGCGGAGGCGCTGCGACCGGCGGCTGGGTGGAGGCAGCAGCTGGCCGCCGGGGCAGGATGTGTTTGATCGCCTCCGTCTGCTTTTGGGCGGCCGAGAACTGCTGGGCAAAGCTCTCGACCGCGTCGACGAACAACCCGGCCGAAGAAACGGGGGAGTCCAGGAACCGATACTTGTCGGTCTCCCTCATGTCGGCCAGGTTGAGCCAGAAATGCCGTTCCTGGACCACTAAGGTGGACATCGCCTGACCGATAGAACGGGCGGTGACTTTCGTCGCCCGGAGGGCGAGGTCCGTCGCCGTCCGGAGCTCCCGGAGGAGCTCTGGGTCAGGCCTACCCTCGTGCATGTCCATGAGTGCCTGGGCCTGATGCACCTGGAGCAACGCCATGGTGAGCTCCTCATGCACCTCCGGGAAGAAAGGCCACCAGCGCGACCCGCCCCGAGAAACCAATCATCCAACCTAGAAGGTTCGGGACGTGGTGGAGGGTTCCACTCAAGCCCGACCTTTTCGGCGGCCCGGGAAAGCATAGCCGTCGGCCTCGGCCGTTGCCACTCTCCCAGAGGGAGGCAGTACAGCCGAATCTTCATCCTCCGAGGACCGGAACTCCCCCTCCGATGCAGCGATCGACATCTGTTCGTCTACTGGAGCCCCGAAGGTCACCACTGGACGCCCATGGGAGGGGCCAGCGATTTCCTCCGGAAGCCCTACCGGCTGCGGCGCTTGTGAGGGATCAGGGGCCTGCGGAGGCTGGCTCGGCGGGTTTGCCCTGAACGTAATCCTCAGGTCACCCCGGCCATCCGTCGAAGTAGGTCTATTCTGCTGGGCAGGAATAGCACTAGATCGAGGTATAGCGACTAAGCGCAGCGATAGTCATGTTCCCGCGGTGGGAACATGAACTATCCACAAAAGCTGCCTCAGCGTGCTGAATGCCCAGGCACGTGATACAGCGATTGTGACCGTCAGCGGGCGACAGGGAATAACCGCATCCAGAAACGCACGGGTGGAATGACATCTTGAAAAAGACGCAGTGTCACACCCGTGTTGCTCTTTTTGTGAGGAAACGCTCTTTTAGTGCTGAAGCACCCAGGGAAGACCGCGGCAGAATACAGGAGATAGTGCAGCCTGTATCTGCTCTCAAGTGAAACACTTCACGAACCAGCAGTTTTTTTTTTTAACTGTTGCTGTGAAAACAGCAGTTGGTTTCTGCTTCCAGCAGCGGTGAGCCCGCGGTCGCGCTGTTTTGTGCCGTCTGACCAGCACAAGAACGATCCTCTGCCAATTCTCTCTCTTTCTCGCTGAATACAGGCAGTCTGTGCTTCATCAACGCCGTTCGGCTCCAAAGTGAATGACAACAGTGCGCTGCATTCGCTTCCGCTTTATACCCGCGCTGCGGGGCGGAGCGTGAGATGCAAATCTCGCACGCCAATAGTCATTGGCCGGTTCTCTATATCTCGAAGCTGATAGGGGCTCCCTGAAGTGATCCCAATTCGTCGGTGACGTCCGACGTACGTCGAACGTGACCGACTGAAAGGGAACCTTTGTTTCTGTTTTGTGTTTGCTTTTTGTTTTGTTTGTTTTGTGTCCAACTGAAAACTGCTTCATTTGTGGAACGTATTTCAAACTATCATTCCTTTGAAAACAACTCCTTTAAATATTTAAAATACTACAGTCTGTAATAAGTGAACCATGTTGTTGTTTCAAGTAATTTTCTGATGTATGGAAATTATTTATTGTTTTGGCTGTTTATAATGTGTTTTGTGTGTTGGATGTTAATGTGAAACTTTGGTTTGGCCATCTTGGCCAGAACTCTCTGGAAGAAGAGATTCTTTTCATCTGAAACATGGCCAAAAAAAAGCCAAAAAAAAGACAAAACTAAAAACCAAAACAAGACAAAAAAACTAAAAAAACAAACAAATCAAAAACAAAAAGCTGAAAACCAAAACAAGACTAAACAAGACAAAACAATACAAAAACACAAAGCTAAAAACTAAAACAAGGCAAGACAAAACAAAACAAAAAACTAAACGAGACAAAAAAGAGACAAAACAAAAACAGAAAGCTAAAAACCAAAACAAGGCAAGACCAAAACGAAACAAAACGCCCCCAAAAAACCCAGACAAATCAAAAATACAAAGCTAAAAACAAAAACAAACACAAAACAAAACAAAAACCAAACGATACAAAAAAACACAGACAAAACAAATATAGAACTAAAAAAAACAAAACAATACAAAATGAGACAAAAAAAGACAAAATAAAGCAAAATGATACAAAACAAAAACACAAAGCTAAAAACCAAAACAAGACAAGACAAAACAAAACACAAAATAAAACGAGACAAAAAATAGACAAAACTAAGATAGAATTAAAAAAACAATGCAAGACTAAACAAAAACCAACACAAAACAAAAGAAGACAAAACAAAAACAGAAAGCTAAAAACCAAAACAAGGCAAGACCAAAACAAAACAAAACAAAAAAAAACAAAAAACCCAGACAAATCAAAAATACAAAGCTAAAAACAAAAACAAAAACAAACACAAAACAAAACGAGACAAAACAAAAACCAAACGATACAAAAAACACAGACAAAACAAATATAGAACTAAAAAAAAAAAAAACAATACAAAATGAGACAAAAAAAGACAAAACAAAGCAAAATGATACAAAACAAAAACACAAAGCTAAAAACCAAAACAAGACAAGACAAAACAAAACAAAAAACAAAACGAGACAAAAAATAGACAAAACTAAGATAGAATTAAAAAAACAATGCAAGACTAAACAAAAACCAACACAAAACAAAAGAAGACAAAACAAAAACAGAAAGCTAAAAACCAAAACAAGGCAAGACCAAAACAAAACAAAACAAAAAACCCAGACAAATCAAAAACACAAAGCTAAAAACAAAAACAAACACAAAAAGACAAAACACAAAGGATTTTTCATTAAAAAATTTAGGTTTGGCCACCTTGGCCAAACCTTCCTGGTAAAATAAAGAATGAATAAATAAAATCTGTTTAATTGTTTGTACTCTGAACAGAAAAAAAAAAACTAAATTTCTGCAAACCTGACTGGATATATGTGCATTTTGAAATTGGTCTGAATAGTCAAATCAATTGTGTTATTGCCGTTTGTTTTGTTTTTTTTGTTTTTTCTCAGCAGAAGATTCTCAGTTTTCTTTTGAAACTCTTGGAGAAATTAGATATTAAGGGGCCTTATAGATAAAAAGTCTCAAATAATGCTCTGTTTAATTCCACTGCTCTCTATGAGAAACAAATGAGATTCCTACTTTCTAATTTCCCTTTTCCTTTCTACAGTTGGGTTAATGGCACATGACACACTGACAGCTGCATCCTTCTGCATGAGTAAAGATCATTTACTGTAAAGATGACAGGCTGACCGAACACTTAAGTGACTGTGAGAGAACAGCGGTTTAAAGCATGAGGCATTAGAAAATGTTCTCAAAATGATCTTTCATACACTATCAGTTTATGAGAAAAGCAGTGATGTTCAATTCTTTTTGACAAAATAATTATTTTGATTTGAATGTTGCTGAACAAATATTTCTGGCGAGTTTAGATATTTTAATGAGTGACGTACAGTACAGCTCATTTCATGAAACATCTGAGAAACTGAGCACTTTCCCATAATCTGATTTCCCATAAACTGAGCACTTCCCATAATTCCCATAGTCATGTCATAAAAGTTGGTATACTTATAATCGCAGTTGGTCATTTTAGCTTGGCGCCTCAACACATTTAGCAAATATATGCATGACTAAGCCTTAAAACACATAAAATATGCACATATTTGGCTCAGGTCACTCGTACAGTATGCTCTGTGACAGGCTTCAGCGGAAACGGACGCTTTGAGGATTTTCATATCATGACACAAAACTTCACTGTCACTCTGCTCTACCCAGAAAGGAAGCTCATCCCAATCCCACAGATTTATGTCCGTATGCCAAGGGTGCGGATCAATCACAAGTCTTTCTGTGACCGTCTCCTGACCGGGTGTTGCATTTTAAAAGCGGTTGCCGATAGGGAAACCTGTCAGTCAATGTAAAAGGCAAACTCAGCATGATCCATCAGTTTCATACAGAAATAGTGAACACAACAGACCTGAAACAGACGCTTCTAGCTTTGCGGTCTTAATTAGTGCTGTCAATAGATAAAAAAAAAAATAAATCAATCACACATTTTTTTCTGTAACTAATCACGATTAGAAACATCAGAGTTTTTAATATTTTTATATTGTAATAATTGTATAGTTAATCTCCAAATTAATGTAGAAACAACTTATTGACAGTATATTTTAAATATAAGTTGTAATGGCATTTTTTTATGAATGAAGGCCAGTATCACTTATACTAATACTGCTACTGATGTCTCTGTGAAATAGATTTTTTGTAAACATTAGTGATAGACATTACAGTATAATTGAAAGCTATCAATTTCAACATTTATTAGGCTTTAAAAAAATTACTTTTAATTTAAGCGAACTTAAAACAGTCTTCACATAAACCCATTCTAATAAATGTCATATTTTCACGTGGCCTTCCTTACCTGTTAGACATTTACTGGAATCCGGTTGTTAAGTCTGACGTCACGCGGCAGCGCTTCCAGGTCCAAACGCAAATCTCATACCACAAGAAAAACAACAAACGGTGCTAATATACACACACAATGTGGTGTAATACTACAAAAAAAATTATAATCATAACCTTTATCTCCATAGCAAAATTCCAGATGGCCAGACAGTGATTCATCTTTTATAAATCGTTAAAATATTAATGTCTGTGACACTGTGAGCACAGAGACTGTTGTGTAGACTGTAAGTATTTAAAATGTTTAACTTTTTAAAATGTTTGATGTTTAATATGAATAAATAGCGCTCATAAATGGCCGTCAATGGCATTCTCAAGTGAAACGAGTTGAGGCTTGGACCCAGAAACGGCGTTCCTTATAAAGTTATCAAACAGTCTGCACTGCATAAATAACAAATTAAATATAGATTAATCCTTATTAAAGCTAAATTTAACTTTGTTACCTTTGTTCTTTGATTAACATTATTGACCCACATCACAGCCACTGGTTTATTAGGCTGCTGTCACTTTTAGATCTTCCGCTGCCGAACATGACGTGGATCTGACACGCTGTCACGCATCTCATTTTCTCTTTAAGTTCATTTAAGACAGTATTTAACTATTTAAGGCCATATCCACACAAAGCCAGCGCTTTCCCTATCCAATCTTTTTTTCCCCTCGTCTCAAGAAATATCTGCGTACAGAGAAGAAGAGTTGTGGCTAGAAGGGGTACAGCAATGGTCGGAAGTGAGGCAAAATCTCACGATAAAATAACAATAAATAACTTTGCAACTTACCAGATTGTGTTTTATTAACGCCTACCACAACCCTAAACAATAACAATAATGCAAATACAGTAATTAAATGATGCAATATTGATGTGCACATGCCCAGTGCCTGTAGCTGTATCCCTTCTAGTCTTTACCGTGCGGGATGTGGTGTGATGACATCACCGTTTCACAAAATATACGGACTGTACACACGAAAACGCAAGGGTGTCGGTTTCAGATTTATCCACTCTGGGACCTGGTTTCCAAAAATATCGGTTTCAGGCTCCTAAAACGGCAAATCCGTGTGGACGAAACGCTGATACGATACAACATTTTTACGTATACAGCTAAACCTGCCCCGTGTGGACGGGGCCTGAGACTGCTCTTATGAGAACCCTCGACAAAACGGGCATTTTGGCATAATTGTGTTTGTTATTGTTTGTTTAAGCGGGAAAGAGAACTCGATTCTGGCGCGCTGTCTGTGCTCATGATACTGGCGCGCGTCTTTCTGTGCGTCGCGTGTGTGTGTGTGTCAGGACATTCACAGACAGCGCATTCTCTTTTGTCTTGTCGCTCTTGAATAGTTTAAAAGCATTTGCATGAATAAGAGTGTGATCATATAATGTAACGTTAGCCCAAGGATGACAGAAAAAAACAGATGCTGAGTTAACTGCGTTAAATATTTTTAACATGTTAAACAGAAAAAATGTACGTTAATTTCTACAGTGCTAATATACACTCACCTAAAGGATTATTAGGAACACCTGTTCAATTTCTCATTAATGCAATTATCTAATCAACCAATCACATGGCAGTTGCTTCAATGCATTTAGGGGTGTGGTCCTGGTCAAGACAATCTCCTGAACTCCAAACTGAATGTCAGAATGGGAAAGAAAGGTGATTTAAGCAATTTTGAGCGTGGCATGGTTGTTGGTGCCAGACGGGCCGGTCTGAGTATTTCACAATCTGCTCAGTTACTGGGATTTTCACGCACAACCATTTCTAGAGTTTACAAAGAATGGTGTGAAAAGGGAAAAACATCCAGTATGCGGCAGTCCTGTGGGCGAAAATGCCTTGTTGATGCTAGAGGTCAGAGGAGAATGGGCCTACCTTTAAATGCCACGGCCTACCTGAGCATTGTTTCTGACCATGTCCATCCCTTTATGACCACCATGTACCCATCCTCTGATGGCTACTTCCAGCAGGATAATGCACCATGTCACAAAGCTCGAATCATTTCAAATTGGTTTCTTGAACATGACAATGAGTTCACTGTACTAAAATGGCCCCCACAGTCACCAGATCTCAACCCAATAGAGCATCTTTGGGATGTGGTGGAACGGGAGCTTCGTGCCCTGGATGTGCATCCCACAAATCTCCATCAACTGCAAGATGCTATCCTATCAATATGGGCCAACATTTCTAAAGAATGCTTTCAGCACCTTGTTGAATCACTGCCACGTAGAATTAAGGCAGTTCTGAAGGCGAAAGGGGGTCAAACACAGTATTAGTATGGTGTTCCTAATAATCCTTTAGGTGCGTGTATAATAATATATTATGATGCAATATATATATATCCAGGCAGATGGATTGTCAGTTCAAACTCAGCCAAAACTAACAGCTAATATGAACATACTGCTAATAACATCCACGGCAATGTGAAAATGACAACATGCATCTGCCAGACCAGAAACAGCCAAACTGCAAATTCTGAAAATACTGTTCATTCATTAGTCAAATACATGTATCGCCTGCGTAGACTTCTGATAAGAGCGGTGGCTTTGGTCGCAGATACATTGAGATCTTAATTGAGACAGTTGCTATTACAAGCCATTACAAAACTATTTCCACGTGACTGCGTGTCTGCTTGTTGTCCTGCCCATGTTTCTAGCCAGAGCCCCGGAGCGTGAATCTTCGCTATCTGCTGAACCGCAGCCTTGCAATGCTCTGTGCCCGCCTTCTTACGCAATCTAAATCAGTACGAATTAGTCATCCTTTATTCAGCTGGCCACCAAATTAGCGTTTATTTTCTGAGCGGCATTACAAGTGCTGTCAGAATCCTGGAAGCCTTATTACAAGCTTTCATGTCTTTGAATTGGTGAAATGATTGAGAACAAAAAAAGTGTTTGAGGAACCATGTTTCAGTTTAAAAATAGTCCTCGGAGGAAAATGCAAAAATAAGCTATTTTCTGTGCTGTGATGGGTGCTGGTACACCGCAAACACTGTTTTAATCTTCTAAAATACTTTAGAAAAACATTTTAAGCAAAACAAATAATAATTAAATAATAATAATTTCTTACCCCATTGGCAAATTGTTTTATTCTTGTTCTATTATTGTTAATAATAATAATAATAATAATAATACTTATTATTATTATTATTATATATTTATTATTATTATTATTAGTAGTAGTAGTAGTATTGTGCATGTCCATAATTTGTATTATTGATTTTCTTGTTGTTGTTGATATTAATCATTATTAATTTGATATTAATCACTATTATATTATTAATACAACATATAGAAGAAGATTATTACAAGAATATTATTATTATTATTATTATTATTATACCTGTCCATAAGGCTTTGGTTTTGATAACTATTATTGTTATTTGTTTTATTATTGATTTTCTTCTTGATGTTGATATTAATCATTAATTTGATATTAATCAACATTATATTATTAATACAACAACAATAATTACAACAATAATAATAATTATTATTATTTTGTTTTATTATTATTATATAATTAATAATCTAATAAATATAAATAAATAATAATGATAATATATATTATAATATATGATAATATAACAGATATAATAATAACAATTATAATTGTTATTATTATTAAAATAATAATAACAACAACAACAAAATGTAAGAACAGTAAAATTCATAAAGTGTATTTGCAGCTAAATTGAGTGTTAATAAATGTATAATGAGCATGTGTATAAAAATGCTGTGTCATCTTCTCTGTGCTGAGCAGTAGATAGTCAAAATGGCAGTAAGCAATGACGAATAATACAAATCAACGGTTAAAATCTCTGTGGTTACGTCATGTCTGACATCCCAAAAGAGAGAGAGAGAGAGAGAGAGAGTTCCATTGTCATGTCATACACTAATGCTTGGTAATCCTCAGTACAGGCTTACATAAAGGGCTCTGTCAGATCTCATAGTCTCTCTGTGTGAGGAGAGCACCGCATTCACCGCTTCCACAAAGCCTCTCCTGCCTGAGAATTATTCAAATCATCTTCATGTGCCTTTGCATAGGTCACTTAAAAGTGGTCTTTGATATTCATCAATTAATCTAAAATAAAGAAGATATAAACTTCAGAGGGAGGGCAAAGAAAAATAGACAATAAAACATTCTTCTATAGGAAGATTCATAAATGCTAGAAGCTTCTCAAACACTGCTACCAAAATATTGCACACTGACACTGTCTACTACATCGAGCAGGTCCATCACTGCCAGTACTATAATCCAGCCTCTCCTGTAATATTTGTCAAGATGGAGGAGGAGGAGTGGGTCAGACGGTTCGGTACTTACCACATACAACTGCTTCCACAGGACAGACCACTCTTGCAGTGTAGAGGTGACCTCTGTAATGATGGGGTCCTCCAGCGGGACCACTGTCTCATATTGCCTGTACAGAAGCAAAAAACAACAAACATTAAGACAGAGGTTAATGTGATTACCCACCAAATAGTAGTAGTATTTTGGCTGCTTTGTACTTTGACTATCAAATATATTAGCAACTTTTATTCTCTACTTGACTACATTTTTAAATAAGTACATGTACTCCTTACTCCAATACATTTATGATGCATTTATAAATGCATTTATAATGCAATTACTCATTACATTTTGCACCTAACTTTTTCTGCAGCAGTTTATTTCTGCTACAAAAGAAGCAATATCACCCTCTACAGGGCATTGAAGGTACTATATCTTGTGTGTTTTGCTTAACTGAGACTGGAGTGTTTAAGAGGCTGTTGTGTCGATTGCAGTATAAAATAAACATGTGATTGCTCTCCTCACAAATCAACTGATTTTTGTTTTTCACTGACATATCTCTTGAGTGTTGAGGACTAGTGCATCTTTGAGCCTACACTCTAAAAAATGCTGGGTTGTTTCAACCATGTTTGGGTCAAGTATATACAAACTAAACCGTTGGGTTTAAAAATTTGGTAACACTTAGGGTCCAATTCTCACTATTAACTAGTTGCTTATTAGCACGCATATTACTAGCATAATGTCTGTTTATTAGTACTTATTAAGCACATATTAATGCTTTATTTTGCATGACCTTATTCTACATCCCTTCATCCTATCCCATACCTAAACTTAACAACTCCCTTACTAACAAATAAGCAATGATTGGGAGTTTATTGAGGCAAAAGTTATAGATAATAGTTAGCTAGTGAGAATTGGACCCTAATCTAAAGATCAAAAATGTAATAATAATTAAACCAGTATTTGGGTTTGTCCATATTCAACCCACACATGGGTTGAAACAACCCAGCATTTTTTAGAGTGTACGAGTAAAATACTTAAGTACTGTTAAAATCAGATACTCTAACCACTGGTTTCACATACAAGGCTTAAAACTAGTAAAGACTTAAATATCCTAATTGAACTACAGCCTAATCCTGGCTTAATCTAAGCCCTTTTTGTGAAACCAGGCCTAAGACTTTTACTCAAGTCGTATTGAAATTAGTGACTTGTAGGGATGTGATGGTGAGGAAATTTTCCCACTGGTTAATCGACGTGTGCCGGTATCACCGGGAGGGGGGTGACTTGCTTTTAAATCGTTAATTCGCAAAGCAAAAGTAAAATGCGTTCATGACAGTGCGGAGAAAAGCGAGTGTTTTCAGTTAATTCCTTTGGAAGTTGAGTTTCCATAGGAATGTACTGAAAATGCTTGGTCTGCTCCATACCAATGGACATGCACGTTCAGTTTTTAGTTGTAGTGTCTGTTCTCAAAATTCAAAACGCCGGTGGGGGGGTGGGGGGGGATGGGGGCAAGTGATGTTGCGACTGAACACCGGTAACACCATCAACACAGACTTTTGCAGCAAGCCTAGTGACTAGAGTCATTTTCGCTGTAAGGTATCTGTACTTTTACTTAAGTATGGTTTTCAGGTACTCTTTACACCTCTGATGATTGCTTACTATATTTAAATAAAAAATTAAGTTTAAATATTTTTGTTTATTTTTTTACAGTTAACTGAAGCAAAAAACAACAAACGTTCACCAGGGTTTAGTGTGATTCCCAAAAAGAAGTTAGTAGTAATGAATGCTTGCAATATATAAATAAAAAAGAATACAAATAACATAAATAATTATTTATAAATAATATTGTTTAAATGTATTTGTTTTATTTATTTTAAAGATAAACATACATTTATTTATTTACATTTACACCTTATTTATACAAATAATGACAAGCCCTTTGAATTGCTTGTTGTTTACCATAAATCTGGAAGAAAAACAAATGTTGTTCGTTAAAGCATCCCATGGGGTCTTTAAATAACAGTGTGCACAGAGGTATATCATCACAAATCAATTTCATCAAATTCTCCCTGCTTCATCTTCCTGCTGTCTCTTTAGCTCTTCCAGTCCATTCATCTCTCCATACTGTTTTACCTCCATTGTCCTTCATCTGTCCTTTTCTGACACTCGGTGAAAATGGATTGATCTCTTTGTTCTGCTTTATCATCACATGTGTCCAAAGTAACAGCTTTCACAGAGTCATTATCCTCCAGGTTTTCTGAAATCTGATGAGACGCTATAATTTGATCGGGACATGCCACCCAAATAATTGAAGGTAAGTGACAAAAGCATACCGTCATATACACATACCGTTTTAAAACTTTTTCAATTGGTGTAAAACTTTAAGCATAAAAAAACGTCTGGGTTATGACTGTAACCTGAAAAGGGAACGAGATGCTGTGTCGAGAATGACACTGTGGGAACACCTCTGCGTGATTGCATCTTTAAGCACTTGTGAAATCAGTCCAATGGTGTGACGGAACTTAACTGGCTAATAAGCTGTAAAGTGTATCTAGACAAAACAATGTCAGCTCCTGATAGGCTGAAGCAATTAGATCACAAGCACGCCAGAAATATGGCAGGGCGATGCAGCGCCTTGTTCCCTTTTCAGGGAACCAAGGTCACAGTAAGAGATGTTCCCTTTAAAGTGAACTTGCATTGCATCTAGAATGATGCTGTGGAAACGTTTATACCCACACCGCTGTACTGACCAGTGCCTGTCTTGTGTGAAACCAGGCGAATAAACTAAGACAGAAGCACCTGGGACTTGTTGAAAACATGATGTGTGTGGAGAGGAACAGCCCACCACATTACACACATCTTGTAGGGATACCCCTTATTATAAGGCTTTCGAAGCCACCATACTCCTCCTGATCCGATGCCCCATGGAGCAAACAAGGTACCAACGGGTTTCATCTCAAAGACACTATCCAAAGGTGCGTGGTAAGCAACTAGGCCGCCACAAAAACCTTTAGAGTGGAGGGGGATAACGCTGTGGAGCATCAATTCTGCAGGAATTCCAGCAATGACCAACCGGGCAGTTAACTGTATCAAGCTGATGATTTCCACCAGTTTCCTTCTGCAGGGAGCTCTGGAGTGAAGCATGGTCTCAACAACCTTAGTTGAGAGACCTGAGTCTAGGATTTGGGCCCACTCAGAGGCCAAACCCACAGCATCCATAAGTCTGCTCTCCCGAACTCCTGGCAGTAGAATGACTGGGGAAACCTTGTACAAACACAACCTCAGCCATGTCTGCACCATGGCATCCAACCCAAGTGGGCTGGATATGAGAGGGAGAACCAGAGTGGACAGTGTGTCATTTACTGAGACTCAAAAAGATACACTTCCTCCTGGCCGACTTCTCTCCATATGAGCTCCACCACCTCAGATTAGAGTCTCCATTCCCCGGGCCTCAGAATGTCTGCTCCCTGAATTTGGTGCCCAGGGATGTAGAGCCTGAGCCATCACCACCAGGCAATTAAGTGATACTGAGACTAGACCTCGCTGGAGACTGCTGCACCCCGAAGCACACAAGGTGGCAGGGTTGGCAGAACGGCCCCCTGTGGGCACCGAAGGAATATGGGCACAGTATGATGAGGCGTTATCCATTACCCCCCAGAATTTCACCATTGAATTCCTCAGAATTAAATGCAGCCAAAGATCAACCAGACAAGTAAACACGGTCTGGATGAAAGGCTGAGTATAGTATATTATTACAGACATCTAACTTCTCAAAATCAGATGAGTATTTGCCATTTAATTCCTCAAAATTAAATGCAACCATAGATCAACCAGACAAGAAATCTCTGTCTGGATGAAAGGCTGAATACAGTATTTTCATACAGGCATCTAACTTTTCAAAGCCAGACAAATATTTCATTTAATTTCTCAAAATTAAATGAAGCCAAGAAACAACCAGACAAGTATACACAGTCTGAATGATAGGCTGAATATTCATATTAGAATAGTCTCAAGAATTATACAACTATAGCAACATTATAAATATTAGGGCTGTAAATCGATTAAAATATTTAAATGCGATTAATCGCATGATTGTCATGAGTTAACTCGCGATTAATCGCACATTTTTATCAGTTCTAAATGTACCTATACGTTTCACATTTTTAATACTCTAATCAACATAGGTATGGACAAATATGCATGATTTATTATTAGTGAAACCATACTCAAAAGAGCATTTTAAAGAACTTGTTCATGTCTCTTAAGCCTAAACTTAAAAAATTCAGAATAAGCAGTACTTTCTCTTATTTTAAAAATAGAAATAGGCGTTTTTACACTGGCAGTTTAGTTCAAAACGGCACGGTTTGCATGAAAAATTGGTAATGTGAAAGCTGTCATGTGGACCTAGGAGCGCACCAGGGTACCACACCCGAGCCTACCCGGATGAGGTGCTCTGAGTTAGATTGCACTCGAACTGTGCCGCGATTTGCTTGAACAGTGTGAGAAACATGGACTAGGGAGTGCTCGTTCAGAAAAGTAACCTACGCATTCGTTTTAGCCGATTGTAATGTATTTAGTTCAACAAAACATGTGTAAGTGGTGATGGTGTTAATGATTTACCTCGGAGGCTCGGATACGAGCGAGAGCGAGCTAGCAGTGTATTCTCGCATTGCGCATCTCCTCAGAGTCCCTTTGCAAGCATGCAGCAGAAAGCCCCCTTCATCCGACACACATAGCCTACAGTAAACCCAAATGTCATTTACTCAGCTGCGCATAATAGCACTAAATTCAAAATAATTATAAAAAAAAACAATATATTGACCCGCGTTCTGTTTTCTATAATGCCCTGTGCATGTTTGTGATTATGTAAGATGCACACAAATACACCAGGGTTCAACAGAATCAAGTTGACCAGCGCTGCGGGGGAAACCGAGAACTATAGCGCTCAGACATGGACTGCAGCAAACATGCTCAGTGTAAAAACGCCCTTTTCTTTTATTTCGACCTGGAGTCTAATAAAAGTTAAACAGAAAAAATGGTAGCTTACGTAGGCTATATAATGTCACTTGTTTCAGAATAATGTTAATGTTAGCCCTTTTCTTTCCCTATTTCTGTTTGCTGCTGCATCCTTTACGTCTATAGCTGCTCTCGATTTCTCCAACTACGATAGTGCATTATTTTCTTTATACGTCGGAACATTTTATGAACGAACACTCTGCCCCCTCAGGAGCTGACGTGCAAGATCCGCTTCCAAACAAACAAAAATGGCGTGTATCCCCATTTGTAATGTAGCGAGGGCAGGGAGGGAAACGCAATTCAAATTGCTGTTTGCTCGCCATTATACTCCTGTCCTGTCTTGATATATATAACAAACAAGACAGACAGAGACAATACCACACAGAGCGCTTGCTGAAGGCACAGAAGCTGACATCGCTTTATAACTTCCTGGTCATAACGTCACCCACCTATGACGTTCAGTCACGCCATTGGACAGATTTCACATGTGCTTCTTTTACTGTATACTTACAGACCCCAACCTTTTGAACGATAGTGTAATTCATTGTTACACTCTCAGAATTTTTATTTTTTTACATTTTACTTTTAGGGGTACAACAGCTCGTCACTGGGGCAGTACCCTTAAAAGGAAATTTGTGTACCTTTTTCACCCTTAAAATGTACATATATTAGTACCTTAGAGTAGCAATATGTACCTTAAAGTACTACTATGAACCTTTTAGGTGTAAAAAAGGTACAAAGATGTCCTTTTAAGGGTACTGCCCCAGTGACAATGTGTCGTACACCTAAAAGTTAAATTTTAGCAAAGAGTTTATGAGCTAATTAAACATAAATAATGGCTTTTGTAAATAATAATTATTTATCATAATTAATACAATACACATGCAGGCTTGTATAATAAAAAAACTACACAAAAGAGGATTAAACAAAATAATATAAATGTGTAAATAATGCTACATTTAATATTAAAAAAAAAAAATATATATATATATATATATATATATATATATATATATATGTACAGTACTGTGCAAAAGTCTTAGGCTCGCTAGTATTTTTACACACAAAAAGTGGGTTTAAGCCAGTTATTTATATCTTTTGCTATAGTGTGTCAGCAGGAAATATCAGTTTACATTTATAAATTAATTGCCATTAATTTTTGTATTCATAAAGAGTCTGACAATATTCTCTATGCTCCACATGGAGATCTGATCTCATCTTCATTGAGTCTGTCTGTGATTACATGAAGAAACATAAAAAACTGAGATGGACTAAATCCAGAAGAACTGTGGCAACGTCTCCAAGACACTTGAAGAAACCTTCCTGCAAAACTACATGAATAGGTGTAGGAATAGATGCAGGTGACAAAAGCCGTTTTAAACGCAAAGGGTGGTCACCCCAAATATCGATTTGATTTAGTTAATAGAAGTTAATTCATAAATAAAAGCTATTTATGTTATTATTTTTGACAGCATTCTCACTTTAAAGCATTCTGACAAGTGCCTAAACTTTTCACAGTACTGTAGTTTTGCAGGAAGGTTTCTTCAAGTGTCTGGGAGACGTTGCCTCAGTTTTTCTGGATTTAGTCTGTCTCAGTTTTTTCTGTTTCTTCATGTAATCACAGACAGACTCGATGATGGTGAGATCAGACCGGCTGCTATCAGACTTCTTGTGCATAAAATAAATAAATAAAAAAAATATCACTGGATTATTACAATTAATTGCAAAATGAATGTTTGGAAATGTAAACTGATATTTCCTACTGACACACTACAGTAAAAGATATAAATAACTGGCTTAAAAACATTTTTCGTGTGAAAATACCAACGTGCTGTATATATATATATATATATATATATATATATGTAAAATATTATGATATAAATGTATAAATATAAATAGTATTTTACTGTTCCATATCATTTTATCCAAGCTTATACATTTGTTTAAAAAGCATTAAAAGGCAATAATAGATTTTATTGTCCTAAATTCTGTATTTTTATTTTATGTTGAACATGACCCCTGGGATCTGATCTACCCTTATGCCTGACCACAATAAAGACGTGTGTGCGCATGTGTGTGTGTGTTGTGGGAAGACTGTGAAGTTCTACACGCGCAAACACCTGTGAAAAAGTTGGAAAATATCAAAAGCTAGAACAAACAGGAGAAGCTGTCGACTGACAGTCCCTAGTGTGCAGTTTTCCCATGTGTTTTCAGAAGTGAGTTCCCACTGGGAGCGGCAACCCAGAGTTTCTTTGTTCTTTTTTTTTGCTCACTCTTTCCCGTTCTCTCTCTTTATACTGCACATGTGCAAGCACACATAGGCAACGTCTACATTAATCTGAATACATTCGAAAATGGCATTTCCTTTTCAAAACGCTTTTCATCCACTAGCATCTAGTATTTTCCTAAACTTTCTATGTGTTTTCTTCTCAAACATATGTTCTAAGAACGTTTTGCCCAATGTTCATATTGGGTTATGAAAACAATATTTCTGAATGTTCAAAACATCAAGTATTTGTTGACAAGTGTTTTTTCTTGGTTATTCTAAGTTAACATTAAGGGAACATTTTATCAATTTGCAAACATTATGGGAATGTTACTTTTTATTGTTCTGAACATTTCCGAAA
Source organism: Rhinogobio ventralis (assembly GCA_039654625.1). Taxonomy (NCBI): domain Eukaryota; kingdom Metazoa; phylum Chordata; class Actinopteri; order Cypriniformes; family Gobionidae; genus Rhinogobio; species Rhinogobio ventralis. The sequence goes on along the minus strand of CM077217.1, from coordinate 20,644,538 downwards.
CAAGTAGTAACATTTAAAAACATCCAACTAAAACATTTTTAACCTTCATCCGTTGCTCACATCCTGTAACAAATCCTTCCATCGCGGGTCAAAATGACCAGAGGCTCTAAAATGATACTTTTTTTTTGTCCAGAAAGCTTGTATCATTTCATTTTTATAATATGTTTTCTATTTTTAAATGCAATTCATTTGGAGAGTTTTTTTATTTTATTTACATTTAAATTATTAAATTTGATCAATAAATAATATAATTTAAGAACATTCTTCACATTCGTTCAACTTAAATTCATAATATCTCACATTGGGTCAATTTGGGTGTCTTTGCGACCTCTTGTGGGAAAAAACTCTTGGCACTCGATGGCCTTATAGCTCTATATGGAGCAAATGAGCTGTTCCGCTGGGTCCTAAAGTCGGTTCTCGAGTTTATCTCTTCAATATGCATTCAGACACACGTAGGCATTAAATAATTTTTTGGCAAGGTTTAGTTTTAATTTTGAGCATTTTTTTTAGCTTATCCTATGAATACTGAAGCATTCCTCGCATTCTATTAATTCATAAGGGGGTCAAATTGACCAGCGATGGAAAGATTTGTTACTTTTTTTTATTACAACCACATAAACTCCTTGAATCCAGTCAAAAAAATGTGTGCGTGTATTCGTGGTTCAAGTGCGACAAAAGACTTGAGTTCTTGAACTGAATCGTAAATATGAAGAAAAAATCTGAAAATGTTTGTGGTCAACATTAACTGGAATTTTGAGTGATATATCTAGCCTTACAATAACTGTTCTGTTAATAACCCTGTGCCGACCCGACTGTCCGTGGGCGATGATACAAAATATACAAAAAAAAGTATAATCTGTAGTTTTCATAAAAGCCCTGGAGCTGTCAAAAGTATTTTGCTGACAAATATACGTGTATTTTTCAGTCTAGGTAACACAGAGAACAATTAAACATTGTTCATTTACATATCCTACCGACACTGTAACAATACAAAGTGGTTTGAAAATCAGCATATACACTTTAAGTGGCCTTTCGTTTCATTAATATTATCTGCAAGTACAGTTTTTTTTTCTTTTCAGATTTTAAGTGCACATTCAATACAATTAAGTGCACTTATTTTTCATAAGGGAAAGATTATTATGAATCAATTATATAATATCAAAATATAAACCATTCGATATATGAAGCGTTTGAACCACCTAGAGCTCACACCAAGCTCAATATCTGTGGCAAATATTTGATAGAGAGAAAAGCGAGTTGAAGAGCTTTCAAAAGATGAAACCTCAGCATTTCAGACATGTGACGAAACTCATGAGACGGTAGGATAGGAGAAAGGGAATCACAGGATTGAGATAAATAAATAAATAAATAAAATGTTTCTCTACCATCCGTTTCTCTCTGTGTCACCTTTCCTCATCCAACCCATTTGTTCTCTATTGAGGAAACAGCTTGACATAATTCAGTATAAAGACACTTACCCCCTGTTAGTGACGACAGCCTTCTTCAAGTGGACGTAGCCGGCTGGGAAGATTCCCTGCAAAACAAGAGGGAAGAAGATTACCTCTCTGCTTCTGCGACTATAAGCTTCCATGAAGAGAGCGAGTGGACGCTCAGCCATGGGCGTCTCTGGGAATGTGTCCAAGCAGAAGATAATTCAGTGGTCCTGCTGGATGCAGATCATGTCAAAATCTTTACTTGTTGTGCTTCTATTGCTATCAACCTCGGGAAGTTCCTGATTCCTCGACTAGACGCGTCAAAGCTCAAGTACCTCCGAAGAAGAGTTGTTCTTCTCAGACTGTTCATACTTGCCTAAGATCAGTGTCAAGAGTGCAGTGGAAGTAAGACAGTTGAACATGAATTATTATGGTTCACCCAAATATAATTTATCAAAAAGTATACATTTTCTCATCATCATGTCATTCTAAAAATTACTTTCTGTGAAACACAAAATAAGGTATTCTAAAAACTTTTTAAGTTTTGTTTTATGTTTATTTGTGCATTTTATTTTTGTTTGTTTCGCTTTGTTTTGTGAATTTCATTTTGTTTTGTGTTGTTTTGTTTGTTTCGTGCTGTTTTGTGAATTTCATTTTGTTTTGTTTATTTCGTGCTGTTTTGTGAATTTCATTTTGTTTTGTGTTGTTTTGTTTGTTTCTTGCTGTTTTGTGAATTTCATTTTGTTTTGTGTTGTTTTGTTTGTTTCGTGCTGTTTTGTAAATTTCATTTTGTTTTGTTTTGTTTATTTCGTGCTGTTTTGTGAATTTCATTTTGTTTTGTTTTGTTTGTTTCGTGCTGTTTTGTGAATTTCATTTTGTTTTGTTTTGTTTGTTTCGTGCTGTTTTGTGAATTTCATTTTGTTTTGTGTTGTTTTGTTTGTTTCGTGCTGTTTTGTGAATTTCATTTTGTTTTGTTTTGTTTATTTCGTGCTGTTTTGTGAATTTCATTTTGTTTTGTTTTGTTTGTTTCGTGCTGTTTTGTGAATTTCATTTTGTTTTGTTTTGTTTGTTTCGTGCTGTTTTGTGAATTTCATTTTGTTTTGTGTTGTTTTGTTTGTTTCGTGCTGTTTTGTGAATTTCATTTTGTTTTGTGTTATTTAGTTTGTTTTGTGCTGTTTTGTGAATTTCATTTTGTTTTGTTTTGTTTGTTTCGTGCTGTTTTGTGAATTTCATTTTGTTTTGTGTTGTTTTGTTTGTTTCGTGCTGTTTTGTGAATTTCATTTTGTTTTGTGTTGTTTTGTTTGTTTTGTGCTGTTTTGTGAATTTCATTTTGTTTTGTTTTGTTTGTTTCGTGCTGTTTTGTGAATTTCATTTTGGTTTGTTTTGTTTGTTTCGTGCTGTTTTGTGAATTTCATTTTGTTTTGTTTTGTTTGTTTCGTGCTGTTTTGTGAATTTCATTTTGTTTTGTGTTGTTTTGTTTGTTTCGTGCTGTTTTGTGAATTTCATTTTGTTTTGTGTTATTTTGTTTGTTTTGTGCTGTTTTGTGAATTTCATTTTGTTTTGTTTTGTTTGTTTCGTGCTGTTTTGTGAATTTCATTTTGTTTTGTTTTGTTTGTTTCGTGCTGTTTTGTGAATTTCATTTAGTTTTGTGTTGTTTTGTTTGTTTCGTGCTGTTTTGTGAATTTCATTTTGTTTTGTGTTGTTTTGTTTGTTTCGTGCTGTTTTGTGAATTTCATTTTGTTTTGTGTTGTTTTGTTTGTTTCGTGCTGTTTTGTGAATTTCATTTTGTTTTGTGTTGTTTTGTTTGTTTTGTGCTGTTTTGTGAATTTCATTTTGTTTTGTTTGTTTCGTGCTGTTTTGTGAATTTCATTTTGTTTTGTTTTGTTTGTTTCGTGCTGTTTTGTGAATTTCATTTTGTTTTGTGTTGTTTTGTTTGTTTCGTGCTGTTTTGTGAATTTCATTTTGTTTTGTGTTGTTTTGTTTGTTTCGTGCTGTTTTGTGAATTTCATTTTGTTTTGTGTTGTTTTGTGCTGTTTTGTGAATTTCATTTTGTTTTGTTTTGTTTGTTTCGTGCTGTTTTGTGAATTTCATTTTGTTTTGTTTTGTTTGTTTCGTGCTGTTTTGTGAATTTCATTTTGTTTTGTGTTGTTTTGTTTGTTTCGTGCTGTTTTGTGAATTTCATTTTGTTTTGTGTTGTTTTGTGCTGTTTTGTGAATTTCATTTTGTTTTGTTTTGTTTGTTTCGTGCTGTTTTGTGAATTTCATTTTGTTTTGTTTTGTTTGTTTCGTGCTGTTTTGTGAATTTCATTTAGTTTTGTGTTGTTTTGTTTGTTTCGTGCTGTTTTGTGAATTTCATTTTGTTTTGTGTTGTTTTGTTTGTTTCGTGCTGTTTTGTGAATTTCATTTTGTTTTGTGTTGTTTTGTTTGTTTTGTGCTGTTTTGTGAATTTCATTTTGTTTTGTTTTGTTTGTTTCGTGCTGTTTTGTGAATTTCATTTTGTTTTGTGTTGTTTTGTTTGTTTCGTGCTGTTTTGTGAATTTCATTTTGTTTTGTGTTGTTTTGTTTTTTTCGTGCTGTTTTGTGAATTTCATTTTGTTTTGTTTTGTTTGTTTCGTGCTGTTTTGTGAATTTCATTTTGTTTTGTTTGTTTTGTTTTGTTTCACTTTGTTTTGTGAATTTCATTTTGTTTTGTTTTGTGAATTTAGTTTTGTTTGTTGTTGGTTTTTTGTTTTGTTTTATGAGTTTTGTTTGTTTTGTGAATTTCATTTTGTTTTATGTTGTTTTGTGCTGTTTTGTGAATTTCATTTTGTTTTGTTTGTTTTGTTTTGTTTCACTTTGTTTTGTGAATTTGATTTTGTTTCGTGAATTTAGCTTTGTTTGTTGTTGGTTTTTTGTTTTGTTTTATGAGTTTTGTTTGTTTTGTGAATGTAATTTTGTTTTATGTTGTTTTGTCCTGTTTTGTGAATCTCATTTTGTTTGTTTCATTTTGTGTTGTTTTTTGAGTTTTGTTTTGTTTGTAGTTTTTTTGTTTTTTTTGTTTTATGAGTTTTGTTTTGTTTGTTTCGCTTTGTTTTGTGTTGTTTTTTGTTTCGTTTTGTTTCATGAATTTCATTTTGTTTTGTGTTGTGTTGTGTTGTTTTGTTTTTGTTTTGTGAGTTTCGCTTTGTTCTGTGAATTTCATTTTGTTTTTTGTGTTGTTTTGTTTTCTTTGTTTCCCTTTTGTGAATTCTTTTTTGTTTTACAAAACAATGCGTTTCATTGTTTTGTGTGTTGTTTTGTGTGTTTTGTGAGTTTCGTGCTGTTTTGTGAATTTTATTTTGTTTTGTTTTGTTTGTTTCGTGCTGTTTTGTGAATTTCATTTTGTTTTGTTTTGTTTGTTTCGTGCTGTTTTGTGAATTTCATTTTGTTTTGTTTTGTTTATTTCGTGCTGTTTTGTGAATTTCATTTTGTTTTGTTTTGTTTGTTTCGTGCTGTTTTGTGAATTTCATTTTGTTTTGTTTTGTTTATTTCGTGCTGTTTTGTGAATTTCATTTTGTTTTGTTTTGTTTGTTTCGTGCTGTTTTGTGAATTTCATTTTGTTTTGTGTTGTTTTGTTTGTTTCGTGCTGTTTTGTGAATTTCATTTTGTTTTGTTTTGTTTATTTCGTGCTGTTTTGTGAATTTCATTTTGTTTTGTTTTGTTTGTTTCGTGCTGTTTTGTGAATTTCATTTTGTTTTGTTTTGTTTGTTTCGTGCTGTTTTGTGAATTTCATTTTGTTTTGTGTTGTTTTGTTTGTTTCGTGCTGTTTTGTGAATTTCATTTTGTTTTGTTATTTAGTTTGTTTTGTGCTGTTTTGTGAATTTCATTTTGTTTTGTTTTGTTTGTTTCGTGCTGTTTTGTGAATTTCATTTTGTTTTGTGTTGTTTTGTTTGTTTCGTGCTGTTTTGTGAATTTCATTTTGTTTTGTGTTGTTTTGTTTGTTTTGTGCTGTTTTGTGAATTTCATTTTGTTTTGTTTTGTTTGTTTCGTGCTGTTTTGTGAATTTCATTTTGGTTTGTTTTGTTTGTTTCGTGCTGTTTTGTGAATTTCATTTTGTTTTGTTTTGTTTGTTTCGTGCTGTTTTGTGAATTTCATTTTGTTTTGTGTTGTTTTGTTTGTTTCGTGCTGTTTTGTGAATTTCATTTTGTTTTGTGTTATTTTGTTTGTTTTGTGCTGTTTTGTGAATTTCATTTTGTTTTGTTTTGTTTGTTTCGTGCTGTTTTGTGAATTTCATTTTGTTTTGTGTTGTTTTGTTTGTTTCGTGCTGTTTTGTGAATTTCATTTTGTTTTGTGTTGTTTTGTTTGTTTTGTGCTGTTTTGTGAATTTCATTTTGTTTTGTTTGTTTCGTGCTGTTTTGTGAATTTCATTTTGTTTTGTGTTGTTTTGTTTGTTTCGTGCTGTTTTGTGAATTTCATTTTGTTTTGTGTTGTTTTGTTTGTTTCGTGCTGTTTTGTGAATTTCATTTTGTTTTGTGTTGTTTTGTTTGTTTTGTGCTGTTTTGTGAATTTCATTTTGTTTTGTTTGTTTCGTGCTGTTTTGTGAATTTCATTTTGTTTTGTTTGTTTCGTGCTGTTTTGTGAATTTCATTTTGTTTTGTGTTGTTTTGTTTGTTTCGTGCTGTTTTGTGAATTTCATTTTGTTTTGTGTTGTTTTGTTTGTTTCGTGCTGTTTTGTGAATTTCATTTTGTTTTGTGTTGTTTTGTGCTGTTTTGTGAATTTCATTTTGTTTTGTTTTGTTTGTTTCGTGCTGTTTTGTGAATTTCATTTTGTTTTGTTTGTTTCGTGCTGTTTTGTGAATTTCATTTAGTTTTGTGTTGTTTTGTTTGTTTCGTGCTGTTTTGTGAATTTCATTTTGTTTTGTGTTGTTTTGTTTGTTTCGTGCTGTTTTGTGAATTTCATTTTGTTTTGTGTTGTTTTGTTTGTTTTGTGCTGTTTTGTGAATTTCATTTTGTTTTGTTTTGTTTGTTTCGTGCTGTTTTGTGAATTTCATTTTGTTTTGTGTTGTTTTGTTTGTTTCGTGCTGTTTTGTGAATTTCATTTTGTTTTGTGTTGTTTTGTTTTTTTCGTGCTGTTTTGTGAATTTCATTTTGTTTTGTTTTGTTTGTTTCGTGCTGTTTTGTGAATTTCATTTTGTTTTGTTTGTTTTGTTTTGTTTCACTTTGTTTTGTGAATTTCATTTTGTTTTGTTTTGTGAATTTAGTTTTGTTTGTTGTTGGTTTTTTGTTTTGTTTTATGAGTTTTGTTTGTTTTGTGAATTTCATTTTGTTTTATGTTGTTTTGTGCTGTTTTGTGAATTTCATTTTGTTTTGTTTGTTTTGTTTTGTTTCACTTTGTTTTGTGAATTTGATTTTGTTTCGTGAATTTAGCTTTGTTTGTTGTTGGTTTTTTGTTTTGTTTTATGAGTTTTGTTTGTTTTGTGAATGTAATTTTGTTTTATGTTGTTTTGTCCTGTTTTGTGAATCTCATTTTGTTTGTTTCATTTTGTGTTGTTTTTTGAGTTTTGTTTTGTTTGTAGTTTTTTTGTTTTTTTTGTTTTATGAGTTTTGTTTTGTTTGTTTCGCTTTGTTTTGTGTTGTTTTTTGTTTCGTTTTGTTTCATGAATTTCATTTTGTTTTGTGTTGTGTTGTGTTGTTTTGTTTTTGTTTTGTGAGTTTCGCTTTGTTCTGTGAATTTCATTTTGTTTTTTGTGTTGTTTTGTTTTCTTTGTTTCCCTTTTGTGAATTCTTTTTTGTTTTACAAAACAATGCGTTTCATTGTTTTGTGTGTTGTTTTGTGTGTTTTGTGAGTTTCGTGCTGTTTTGTGAATTTTATTTTGTTTTGTTTGTTTTGTGAATTTTGTTTTGTGCTTTTCACTGGTTTGTGTTGTTTTGTGATTTGTGTGTCGATTTGTTTGCGAATTTAGTTTTTTTTGTACATTTTGTTTAGTTTTGAGTGTTTCATTGTTTTGTGTGTTGTTTTGTTTGTATCATTTTGTGCGTTTCATTTTGTTTTGCTTCGTTTATTTCTGTTTTGTGCATTTTGCTTTGTTTAGTTTCATTTAGTTTGTGTAGACAGTGAAATTCAAAGCTATTTTGAACCCCACTGACTTTCATTATATGGATGAAAACAGGTGAAACATTTAAAAAATATATTATTTTGTGTTCTGCAGAAAAGAAAGTTATAAATAAACAAACAAACAACAGTTCTGAGATTTTATTGCACTACAGTATTGTCTGGCTATCACCAGACCAAACTCAATCTTTTAAGATTGAACATTAGTCTGGGGAGTCTGCTCTGTATTTTCTACTGCACAAGAGGCATGATCAACGGCCATAGTTCAAATGACTCTGTACGCAATTGGATAGTCCTTCAACAAATCAGACCAGCGATCCGGGTGACGTACAGCTGCAAGGTGAAATCAAATCGCTGGCAGATCTACATTAATCATATACATTAATGTGCAAATGTACTTGTCATGAAAATAATCTTTTACACGTCTTTTAAGCCAAATGTAGTTCACATTGAGATTTCTGACTTTTGATTGCAAATTGTGGTATCTAAATCTGAGCACAGTCTGAGACATTTAAAATCCGTTCTGAAACTATTGACTGATATTATCATTATCAAATGATCATTTACTATACATACTGAGACATACTGTAAAGAGATCTCTCTTGTGAATTGAGTCTTACACAACAGTGTTTGCCTTGAAATACATTAACTTAATGATTGAACAACTCATCACCTGCTTGAATCTTGACCAGGAAAACTATAGACCTTCTCAGTCTAATGGTGCAAAGCTTGAATTCATTTATTCAACTTAAATTCATTCATTCATCTATTCAAGTTATTCAACTTTATTCAAAAAGTGATCAAACTAAGGGATTTAGGGGGTCTAAAAAACATAATTAATCACATAATGTGCTTAAGAACAGTGAAACGGATGGATGCACAGAGTAGCGCAAGGCAAGAATATGCCACAAAAACATCTCAGCTAAAGCATCCAGATGGTGGAGTTTCCTGCAACATACAGTTGTTGCCTAATTGTCTTCGCTGTTCACTTTCAAAGGTCAGAATGATTAGTAATTGAGGACACCAAATGCTCTCGAACAAACCTCCATCTGCTGGAAGAAGGATTCCATGTGCATGGATGACAAACCAGCATATGCTAGTATTCATGAGATGGACGGTCACTCGCTAATCGCCTCTTACAGTCATGTATGAAGACCTCCTATTGAATGAGGAGAGCTCATTATACATTTATTACATTAAATACATTTAATTGCAATTAATACATTTAATAAATGTATTAATTAAAAGCTAAATCATTCACACAATAATCTTTGGTAATTATGTCGATGAAAACGTAAAAAATGTATCTTTATGTATGTATATATGTATGTTTGTTTGGTCACCCCAAATCCTCATTACTGTAATGTGTTTAGACATTACATTTATATATATATATATATATATATATATATATATATATATATATATATATATATATATATATTCCTATTTTCCACATAAAAGTGATAGGATTTTGTTGCATTATGGTAATAGTGTAAAATGTACAATTACTACAATGATACTTTACAATCTAAATAATATATATTATTTTACCCCTTAGGAGAAATGTCAATTATGTCAATAAAAAGATTTCCAGATTTAATCGCAAAATATAATATATATAATATTTCATCCCTAATATTTATTCTTTTTAGGCTTATTTTCAACCCAAATTCTCATTATGGTAATGCATCAGGAAATTTTACTTATTTTTTCCCCCAATTTTTATTTTATTTTATTTCAATTACTACTATGATACTTTTTCCACATAAAAATGAGATTTTGTGCATTATGGTAATGACAGTTGTGTAAAATGTGCTTCATTGGAATGAATGATAAATAATATTATTGTTACGATAATTCCACAAATTACCATAAAATCAGGCAAAAAAATAAAGAAATAATGGAAAATATAACAGCAAAAAAAGAAATTGATTTGATGGTGAAATATGACTTTGACATGTTCTTCACAGCTTTTATGAGATTTTCTTCAATGCCAAAAACCTACTTTTTTAAATCAAACAGTACATAGAAACTTAACAAAAAGAGTAACAACAGAAAAACAAAAAGACTTGAAGACGACTCGTGGGTTTAATCAATAATTCAAGCTGAAGGCGTGGTGTGTGGCATTTCCAGACTGCGCGTGAATCACGTGCTGATCCACATAAGGACTCTAGCACTGTCATTTTGTCCTGCGTTCAGCATCCATTTTTGAGGCAAATAATATAGCTCTATATGAGCTGAACTGAGAGGAGATGTTAGTGTAGGCCCTGCGGCAGCACAGATGTGCGTCCGTGTACACATCAGCTCCATCTGTTGAAACTCATGTTATCAGTGTGTGTGCCAGAAGCATATATTTTATTTTATTATTTTATCCTGAGCACCAGAGCTGAGTGCTGGAAATAAAGCTGCATGTGTCAAGAAAGACAGGGACAATGGCATCTGAATCAGCAAGAAATGCTTTAAAGGGCCAGTAATAAAACAAATTCTAGAAAAAAATATATAATATAATATAATAAATATAATATAATATAAAAACTAGTGCTGTCAATTAGATTAATCATGATTTAATAACGCAATTAACGCAATTAGCATTCTTTGGCTAGCGTTACAGTATACGATCACGCTCTTATTCATACAAATGCTTTTAAACCATTTAAGAAAAAAAAGAGAATGTGCTGTCTGTGAATGTCCTGTCTATGTGACACATACACGACCCACAGAAAGACGCGTGCCAGTATCACATGCAGACAGCGCACCACAATCAAGTTCTCTTTCGCGTTTGAACAAACAATAACACACAAAATTATGCCAAAATATCCATTTTGTCAAGTATTCACATAAGAGCAGCCTCAAATGAGTTCAATAACATCTTAAATGAACTTAAAAGGCCCTATCATACACCTGGAGAAATGCGACACATGTTTTTTGCTAGTTTCAGCCCGACGCCATAATAATTTTTACGTCCAGCACCATGTTGTTTAAATAGCAAATGCACTCGCGCCCATCTGTTCGCCCATGGGAGTGCTGGTCTGAAAAGAGGTGTGTTCAGGCGCATTGTTGGAGCGTTGCTATTTTGTGGAACTGAAAACTACTGCGCCATTGACCAACAAAGACCTGGTCTAAAGTCAATAGCGCAGTATTTTTTGTGTTATTTAAAGGGTGTGTTAGTAATATGAGCCTATAGGCGGGTGCACAACACACGTACACTCTGATTATTACACACACAGGGACGTGCAGAAGCACACAAACATGCCAAATATTAAAAATAGAAAGAATTACAATGTAAAAGATTATTATTGTGTACATAAATATAAAAATGCCTACATGTCATAATGAATAGTCATTGCATGTATCAGAATTACTCATTTGCAGTAATGACAAATGAAATTGGCTACTTATTATACCAATCGTGGCAGTACACACATGTATTTAAACTGACTCGTCAGGTTGAGAGTGTCTATATTCCGCCATGTAAATAGCGAATCCGCAATGGTGCGAGCGCAACTGGCTTTGAAAGGGAATGGGAGATGAGACTCTGATTGGTTTATTGCATGTTACGCCCAAAACACACCCATGACTCATTAAGATAATAGGGACAAACCGTTTTGGACCATGCGCATGGCACACCGACCATTTTTCCTGTCGTTCAACTAGCAAAATCCGATTCGGACACAAACTAAGTGCACCTGCGCAATGCGCTTAAGACCATGCGCTCAAATCATTAAAATAGGGCCCAAAGAGTTGTCAGATCCGTGTCATGTTCGGCAGTGGCAAATCTTAAAGTGATAATAAACCAGTTGCTGTGATGTCTGTCATTAAAGCCACAATATACCATTTTTCGCTGCTAGAGGTCGCTTATTCAAAAAACAAAGGCTAAGCTTGATTTCGCAGAGCTTTTATTATGCCGCAGAAGACGTTTCCGCTTCTTCCACTAATGCGTATGTGGGGTAACGTCATTTTAAATTAAACAAAATCTTTGAAGAATGAAAGTTAAAAAACAGCAAGTTGCCTGTCCAAAAGAACATTCTTAAATTCATTTAAGCCACAATATGTAATTTTTTGCTGCTAGAGGTCGCTTATTCAAAACAAAGGCGTAGCTTGATGACACCTTGATTTCGCGGAGCTTTTATTATGCCACAGACGAGCGCTTCCGACGAATTAGGATCCCTTTGGAAAACGCCACAGTTACTACCACTTCCAGCGCCCAGCGGGAGCCCCTCAGACCCCGTCTGTTCAGGGCGGGAAACTCACGCAAGGAGTCACTGCTGCTATTCCGCAAGACCCACTCAGCAGAGAATTGGATAACGCTGGGAAAGCGTGCCCAGAGGGACGCTGCGGAAGCCACATCATGCCCGGAGGGAGTTACCATGTGGAGAATACACGTATGGACTGACCGTGGGCAGTGCAATATACGGAAGTCCCAGGGGTGGCCCCGGCCAAGCAGGCGGGGGAACAACACCTAACTGAGATGGCAGATGCGTATGTGGGGTAACACAGCTCTGTTTTATCATATTACATACATTTGAGTGTGTTAAAAGTTATGTTTTAATGCTACTCTGTGCTTTTGCTCGGTGGCTACTATTAGACACTTGTTCACACTGCAGTGAGCTAGATTTATATTAGGCATGGTAAAACATGTTACTCGCGGTAAATCAAGAAAATGTCTCGGTTACTTATGGTAACCCTCGTTCCCTGAAGGACGAGGGTTACCATACGTAACCGAGACGTTCCCTTTCAGTCGGTCAAGTTGGACGTACGTCGGACGTCACCGACGAATTGGGATCCCTTTGGATTTTTACTACCACTTCCAGCGCCCAGCGGGAGCCCCTCAGACCTCGTCTGTTCAGGGCGGGAAACTCACGCAAGGAGTCACTGCTGCTATTCCGCAAGACCCACTCAGCAGAGAATTGGATAACGCTGGGAAAGCGTTATCCGCTGCATTCGCTTCCGCTTTATACCCGCGCTGCGGGCCGGAGCGCGAGATGCAAATCTCGCACGCCAATAGTCATTGGCCGGTTCTCTATATCTCGAAGCTGATAGGGGCTCCCTGAAGTGATCCCAATTCGTCGGTGACGTCCGACGTACGTCTCCGTTCCCTCCTTCAGGGAACGAGGGTTACCATAAGCAACCGAGACGTTTTCTTGATTTACCGCGAGTAACATGTTTTACCATGCCTAATATAAATCTAGCTCACTGCAGTGTGAACAAGTGTGGAGGGACACTGCGGAAGCCACATCATGCCCGGAGGGAGTTACCATGTGGAGAATACACGTATGGACTGACCGTGGGCAGTGCAACATACGGAAGTCCCAGGGGTGGCCCCGGCCAAGCAGGCGGGGGAACAACACCTAACTGAGAGGGAAAACACGGGCTCGCCGTAGGGAGCCGTACCGTGGAAGAATACACATATGGGACCGCCGTGGGGGTCACAACATATGGAACCCAGCCGGCTCTAAAATCTAGCGAACGTGTTAGGTGTCGCCCAGCCCGCAGCTCTACGAATATCTGTCAGTGAGGCGCCACGAGCCAACGCCCAGGAAGAAGCTACACCCCTAGTGGAGTGGGCTCTTAACCCGAGCGGGCAGGGCACGTCTTGGGTTTGATACGCCAAGACGATGGCATCCACTATCCAGTGGGCCATCCTCTGCTTGGAGGAGGACCAGACATGGAGTTTCCAGAGGTTCGGACGTGGGACCATCGGCACCACAGACGTACCCGCAGCGGGGCAGCGAGGCGGCATGCAGGGACCCGACTCGGACGGCATGAGAGCGGCCCGAAGTGGGGTCTGAGTGAGCTGTGCAACACTTACCTGCTTCCGCTGAGGGGGTGTGCGAGTGTGAGAAGGCCGCTTGTGTGCGTCCCCACAGCCAGCACCCCCTGCTGGCAATAAGAGAGGCACCTGAGGGTGACAAGGCATGGAAGCATCGAACACCACCAAGAGTGCTCTCTTGGCACCCAGAGATTTCGGAAACTGCTCTTTTGTTGATAATTCAAATGACAACAAAAGATTCAAATGACAACAAAAGATTCTCCCCCGGCCCTCCTCCGGGAGAAGGAGTGGTGCTGCAGCCATCTCCTGAAGAGCAGTCTCCTCCATCTCTGTGTGGCCCTTCTCAGGGTCTCTTACGACGGCGCTTGCCACCTGGCTTGGCAGCGGCCTGAGAGGGCTGGACGTCCTTCCCACGGCCGGCTCCACGCCTACGCCCGGGTGGAGGCTGCTGCTGGGCTGGGGCGGGAGCGGGGGCGGCGGCGGGCGGACGTCCTCAGCGACGGGCAGGCGGAGGCGCTGCGACCGGCAGCAGGGTGGAGGCAGCATCTGGCCGGGATGCGTTAAATCACCTCCGTCTGCTTCTGGGGGGCCGAGAACTGCTGGGCAAAGCTCTCCCCCAAGAGATGGGGGAGTCCAGGAACCGATATTTATCGGTCTCCCTCATGTCGGCCAGGTTGAGCCAGAGATGCCGTTCCTGGACCACTAAGGTGGACATCGCCTGGCCAAGAGAACGGGCGGTGACTTTCGTCGCCCTGAGGGCGAGGTCCGTCACCGTCCGGAGCTCCCAAAGGAGCTCTGGGTCAGGCCTACCCTCGTGCATGTCCATGAGTGCCTGGGCCTGGTGCACCTGGAGCAGCACCATGGCATGCGAGGCGGATGCAGCCTGGCCACAAGACCTGTAAGCCTTCCCAGTTAGACTGGAAGAGAACTTACAGGCCTTGGACGGGAGCCGCAGCAGTTGGAAGCGGTCGCCGGACACAGTTGCATCGCGACGGCCCGCTCCACTGGCGGGATTCCCTTGGCTTACCCGCCGTCAAGGGTAGTGAGGAGGGAGGAGCCACCAGGTCTGTTTCTGGCACTAAAAGGTGTCGTCCACGACCTGGTGAGCTCCTCATGCACCTCCGGGAAGAAAGGCACCGGGGCGGGACGCTGAGAACCAGCGCGACCTCCCCCGAGAAACCAATCGTCCAACCTAGAATGTTCGGGACGTGGTGGAGGGTTCCACTCAAGCCCAACAGGGAACGACCGCATCCAGAAACGCACGGGTGGAATGACATCTTGAAAAAGACGCAGTGTCACACCCGTGTTGCTCTTTTTGTGAGGAAACGCTCTTTTAGTGCTGACCCAGGGAAGACCGCGGCAGAATACAAGAGATATCTGTATCTGCTCTCAAAGTGAAACGCTTCACGAACCAACAGTTTTTTTTTTTTTTTAAATGTAACTGTTGCTGTGAAAACAGCAGTTGGTCTCTTCTTTCAACAGCGGTGAGCCCGCAGTCGCGCTGTTTTGTGCCGTCTGACCAGCACAAGAACGATCCTCAGCCAATTCTCTCTCTCTCTCTGAATACAAGCAGTCTGTGCTTCATCAACGCCGTTCGGCTCTGAAGTGAATGACAACAGTGCGCTGCATTCGCTTCCGCTTTATACCTGCGCTGCGGGGCGGAGCGCGAGATGCAAATCTCGCACGCCAATAGTCATTGGCCGGTTCTCTATATCTCGAAGCTGATAGGGGCTCCCTGAAGTGATCCCAATTCGTCGGTGACGTCCGACGTACGTCGAACGTGACCGACTGAAAGGGAACGAGATTTAAACAATAAGACTAACTGTGTTGAGCTATATAACAATAATTAGTTCCCTTTCAGTCGGTCACGTTCAACGAATTGGGATCACTTCTGGGAGCTCTATCAGCTTTGAGTGTATACAGAACGAGCCAAAGCACATTGGCGTGCAAGATTTGCATCTCACTCTCCGCCCTGCAAAGCGGGTATAAATACGGAAGCGGATGCAGCGCACATTTGTCATTCACTTCGGAGCCAAATGTTCACGCTGCTGAAGAGTTTTCAACTGTTAAATCAGAGAGAACGAGAGTGAGAGAGAGGAGAAGAGTTCGAGTGCTGCGAGGGAAGGCACGATCAGCGAGACTGAGAGATATAAGACTGCTGTTTTCACAGCATTCTCTGTTGGTTCGGTTGGCGTTCCTGTACAGCGAGTGCATACACACCGGCTGCAGATCCTCCGCCTGCTCATCGCAGAGGGCGTCCCCCTGCCGCTGCCCCCGCTCCCACTAAAGCCCAGCAGCAGCCTCCACCCGGGCAACAGTGTGGAGCCGGCCGCAGAAAGGCCACCCAGAGATGGAGGGAACAGCTCTTCAGGAGATGGTGTCGCACAGCTCTCTCCCCCGGAGGAGGGCCGGGGAGAATCTTTTGTTCAAATTTGATTTCTGTTCCGCCGCTGGAGCTTCCCAGCCCGTCTCGCTGGCTCATCCATACTATCAGTTCGCCCGGCGGCCCCCCAAGTTCATCCACTTTACCTCTGTGCTGAAGGAGGGTGCTCCTGTTCTACGGGTGGAGATCGCAGTCCTACTGGCGAAGGACGCGATAGAGCCGGGACTGTCAGCCCCTGGTCGGACCCTTCGTTTCTACGGGCAGGTGTTCCCCTAGAACAATTGTCCAGGCATGCTGTGGTCTCCATGGATGCCTCTGTCACCGGCTGGGGGGCCACGTACAACGGGCTTGCAGTTTCAGGTCTGTGGACGGGCCTCAACTGCAATGGCACATCTACTGCCTCGAGTTGTTAGCAGTGCGTCTTGTGCTGGGCCACTATGAAGCAAGCACGTTCTGGTCCATATGGACAGCACTGCGACCGTTGCATACATCAACAAACAGGGTGGTCTACACTCCTGTCACATGTCACAACTCGCCTGCCATCCTCCTCTGGAGTCAGAAGCATCTGAAGTCTGGGCCTGATCAAATGTGCAGCCAACAAGCTTTCACGACAGGAAGTGCTCCCGGGAGAGTGAAGACTCCATTCCCAGGTGGTCCAGCTGATCTGGAGACGCTTCGGGACCACACAGGTAGACCTGTTTGCCACCCCGGACACGTCGCACTGCCAGTTATTTTACTCCCTGACCGAGGGGACCCTCAGCTCGGATGCACTGGCACACAGCTGGCCCATACGCAAGTATGTGTTTCCCCCAGTGAGCCTTCTAGCACAGACTCTGTGCAAAGTCAGGGAGGATGAGGAGCAGTTAGTTGCGCCGTATTGGCCTAACCGGACCTGGTTCCCGGAACTAGTGCTCCTCGCGACAGCACCTTCTTGGCCCATTCCTCTGAAGAAGGACCTTCTGACTCAGACACGGGGCACCCTATGGCACCCGCCAAGTTCTAGGTAATCTGCCACAAACAGTGGCAGACACCATCGCTGCGGTTAGAGCCCCCTCTACGAGGCTCCTCTATGCTTTTAAGTGGAACCTGTTTGTCGAGTGGTGCTCTTCTCGACGAGAAGACCCCCGAAGATGTTCGGTCAGTTTGGTGCTTTTCTTCCTGCAAGATGGGTTGGAGCAAAGGCTGTTTCCCTCCACCCTCAAAGTGTATGTTGCCGCTATCGCCGCACATCATGATGCAATCAATGGTAAGTCCTTGGGGAAGCATGAGCTGATCGTCAGGTTCCTGAGGGGAGCGAGGAGACTAAATCTGCCTCGCTCTCACTCTATACCCTCTTGGGACTTGTCTCTGGTGCTAACGGCACTGCAGAGAGCACCCTTTGAACCATTGCAGTCAGCAGAGTTCTAAATCTTGTCTTGAAAGACAGTGCTGCTGACTGCATTGGTTTCCGTTAAGAGGATAGGGTCAATAGGATTTTCGGTCAATGAATCGTGCCTGGAGTTCGGGCCGGCCAACTCTCACGGATATGTGCCCATGGTTCCCACCACTTCCTTCCGGGGCCAGGTGGTGAACCTGCAAGCGCTGCCCTCAGAGGAGGCAGACCCAGCCCTGGCTTTTCTCTGTCCCGTCCGCGCTCTGCGGTTATAGACAGAACGCAAAGCTTCAGGACCTCAGAACAGCTCTTCATCTGTTACGGAGGCCAGCAGAAGGGAAAGGCTTTCTCCAAGCAGAGGATGGCCCACTGGATAGTGGATGCTATCTCCTTGGCGTACCAGACTCGGGTTGAGAGCTCACTCCACTAGTGTTGCCTCTTCCTGTGCGCTGGCACATGGCGCCTCGCTTACAGATATATGTAGAGCTGCAGGCTGGGCGACACTGGTTTCTTCCCTTGTGCTCACTTCAACCAGCCAGTAACACCGAAGTGCCCGTTCTAAGTGTCAGCTTGCTGCACCATTCCCCTCCTCATGGACCGGATAAGTGTGCTTTATTGCTCCAGTAAGTTCCCCAGCTAGGCGAACCCTGTTGAGTTCCTCCACCATCATACGGCTGTCAGATGTGGCGGAGCATCTGATGCCAGGCCCTGTAGCGTAAGTGCACCCCAGTGCTGCGCCCCCTGCTGAGCTAGGTGCCCTATGTTGTGACCCCTACGGCGGTCCCATATGTGTATTCTTTCCACGGTACGGCTCCCTACGGCGAGCCCATGTCTTTGCCTCAGCAAAGTCCGCTCTGCCGTCTCTGTCGGCCAAAGCAACCCCAGAGACATGTCGTATGTTGTACTGCCCAGATGGCCAGTCCATATGTGTATCTTCCACATGATACCTCCCTATGGGTAGGATGTGGCTTCCGCAGCGTCGACTCGGGACACGCTTTCCCAGGGTTATCCAATACTCTGCTGAGTGGGTCTTGCGGAACAGCAGCAGTGACTCTCCTTGCGTGAGTTCCCGCCCCATACAGATGGGGGTCTGAAGGGCTTACACGGGGCGCTGGAAGTGGCAACAGCCGTGGCGTTTTCCATAGGGATCCCAATTCGTCGGTGACGTCCGTAACACAGGTATGATGTGATAGGAGACGCACGAACATGGTCCGTGTCCTGGTTAAAATTGCTTATTTCTCTGGATTTAAACATTCTTGGAAGCATTTGGGATAATGTAAGTACACAAGTCAACTAAATATATAACATTGTTCTAGTGGTATCCAGAAATCTTACATATTGTGCCTTTAATGTTAATCAAAGAACAAAGGTAACAGAGGAAATTGTAGCTTTAATAAGGATTAATCTATATTTAATTTATTATTTATGCAGTTAAGACTGTAAAGTGTTTGATAACTGTATTTAATTTCTGTATATGTCTAACAGGTAAGGAAGGCCACAGGTAAATATGACATTTATTTAAAATGGGTTTATGTGAAGATTGTTTTAAGTTCACTTAAATTAAAAGTTTTTTTTTTTTGGAAATCCTAATAAATGTTGAAATATTGATAGCTTTCAATTATACTGTAATGTTGAATGTCTATCATTAATCTCATTCAACTTGCATATATTTAAATAAATCAGTTAATTTACTTGCTTTAGCCCCATCATACACTCACACAGTGTACACATACAAAGGATTATTAGGAACACCTGTTCAATTTCTCATTACTGCAATTATCTAATCAACCAATCACATGGCAGTTGCTTCAATGCATTTAGGGGTGTGGTCCTGGTCAAGACAATCTCCTGAACTCCAAACTGAATGTCAGAATGGGAAAGAAAGGTGATTTAAGCAATTTTGAGCGTGGCATGGTTGTTGGTGCCAGACGGGCCGGTCTGAGTATTTCACAATCTGCTCAGTTACTGGGATTTTCACGCACAACCATTTCTAGAGTTTACAAAGAATGGTGTGAAAAGGGAAAAACATCCAGTATGCGGCAGTCCTGTGGGCGAAAATGCCTTGTTGATGCTAGAGGTCAGAGGAGAATGGGCCGACTGATTCAAGCTGATAGAAGAGCAACTTTGACTGAAATAACCACTCGTTACAACCGAGGTATGCAGCAAAGCATTTGTGAAGCCACAACACGCACAACCTTGAGGCGGATGGGCTACAACAGCAGAAGACCCCACCGGGTACCACTCATCTCCACTACAAATAGGAAAAAGAGGCTACAATTTGCACGAGCTCACCAAAATTGGACAGTTGAAGACTGGAAAAATGTTGCCTGGTCTGATGAGTCTCGATTTTTGTTGAGACATTCAGATGGTAGAGTCAGAATTTGGTGTAAACAGAATGAGAACATGGATCCATCATGCCTTGTTACCACTGTGCAGGCTGGTGGTGGTGGTGTAATGGTGTGGGGGATGTTTTCTCGGCACACTTTAGGCCCCTTAGTGCCAATTGGGCATCGTTTAAATGCCACGGCCTACCTGAGCATTGTTTCTGACCATGTCCATCCCTTTATGACCACCATGTACCCATCCTCTGATGGCTACTTCCAGCAGGATAATGCACCATGTCACAAAGCTCGAATCATTTCAAATTGGTTTCTTGAACATGACAATGAGTTCACTGTACTAAAATGGCCCCCACAGTCACCAGATCTCAACCCAATAGAGCATCTTTGGGATGTGGTGGAACGGGAGCTTCGTGCCCTGGATGTGCATCCCACAAATCTCCATCAACTGCAAGATGCTATACTATCAATATGGGCCAACATTTCTAAAGAATGCTTTCAGCACCTTGTTGAATCAATGCCACATAGAATTAAGGCAGTTCTGTAGGCGAAAGGGGGTCAAACACAGTATTAGTATAGTGTTCCTAATAATCCTTTAGGTGAGTGTACTTGTCTGAACTTCTC
Source organism: Rhinogobio ventralis (assembly GCA_039654625.1). Lineage (NCBI taxonomy): Eukaryota > Metazoa > Chordata > Actinopteri > Cypriniformes > Gobionidae > Rhinogobio > Rhinogobio ventralis. The sequence goes on along the minus strand of CM077217.1, from coordinate 20,624,545 downwards.
AGCTACCAACAATCCTCTCGGTCTCTCAGATACTCTGATCAACTTTTCCTGCATTTACCTCGCTTTCGCTTGAAGTTTAAGGGGGATCGTGCTTTTTCTGTAGCCGATCCTAGACTATGGAACAGCATCTGTATTCCTTGGCTTTTGAATTAACTGTATTTTATGTATTTTAATGTGGTTTTTTGTATTGGTTATTTGCTCTTTGGTCTCTCTTTTTTCATTCTCTTACTCATTTACTTTATTTGTATATGTATAGAAATTTGGCATACACTAGCTGTTTTTAAATGTGCTATATAAATAAACTGACCTTGACTTTGATAGGTCAGTAATGTTTAGTGTAGAAACTTCTAGTGTACTGTAGAAGCAGTTATTACTGTCTCAAAGTTAAAATACAGTCTAAAATATTAAATACAGTCTAATGCTGCATTTCATCCAAAGTCAGATTGATATATTTTTTTAACTATAAAGGTGTTCTATGTTGCCAAGTTTTAAATTTAACCTTAAGTGTGGCGTTAAACTGTGCTTTTCCAAGTAGGAAGTTGGAAAATCTGCTTTAGGCCTGAAAGGTGAACTTTAAGGGCCCTATCATACACCCGGCGCAATCCGACGGCAGGCGCGACGCAAGTGTTTTTTGCTAGTTTAAGCCCGACGCCATTATCATTTTCACGTCCAGCGCCACGTTGTTTAAAAAGCAAATGCACTCGCGCTTATCTGTTCACCCATGGGCGTGCTGGTCTGAAACGAGGTGTGTTCAGGCGCATTGTTGGCGCGTTGCTATTTTGAGGAACTGAAAATGACTGCACCATTGACCAACAAAAACCTGGTCTAAAGTCAATAGCGCAGTATTTTTTGTGTTATTTAAAGGGTGTTTAGTAATATGCGCCTATAGGCGGGTCCTCACAGACATACACTTTGCTTATTACACACAAAGGGACGCGCAGCACACAAACAGTGTTCAGTCTTTCCGCTCGCAAATTCCGCCATATAAATAGTGAATGGTGCGCAACTTGCTTTTAAAGGCAATGGGAGATCAGACTCTGATTGGTTTATTACACGTTACGCCCAAAACACACCCATGACTCATTAAGAGACTAGGTACAACCCTTTTGGACCATGCGCCTGGCGTGCAGACCGTTTTTTCCGTCATTAAACTAGCAAAAATGCGCTTCAGACCATGTGCTCAGATCGTTAAAATAGCCAGCTCCTCTAATGAGACAATAAAGCTTTGAAAAATCATAATCACATACATATTAGCTTGTGAATAGTTCTCATTTAGAATCTTGACTTGTCAGGGTTATGAATGATAACTGGTCAAGCTAATATGAACAACCCAAGTTTGCTAAACCAAAAGCTAGCACGCAATGCAAAACAGTAAGCCATTGGAATAAACCTCTGGATATCACTAGCTCCACGTATTGTAAAGAAAGCGCTTTACATTAACATTGCAGCCATGTTGAACTGAAGATATCTCTTGATATCTCCTGATAGACGATTGACTCACAGGAACAAAATGAGTCACATTTAATATAACCATGAATAAACAAACACACTGCTAGCTTGCGGCTTGTGAGTTTATGAAATTCACTTTGAAGTTTTTCCTCAAATCCTCAATGAAAGACCTATGTTTCAATCATTAAACATATTTTATGAACTAGTTTACACATTTTTAAATTAAACAAAATTTTTGAAGAATGAAAGTAATAAACAGCAAGACGCCTAGCCAAAAGAACATTCTTAAAACAACATTGCAAAGCAAAATTGTGTAAGGAAATAACACTTGTTTTCAGACAATACAGCTGCATTCACGCCATGTCATAATTACCATAATTTAGAGATGACAACACATGATGTACAAGCGGTCACATGGAACAAGTTTACAAGTTGTAATTATGGTTCTATGAGGATGTGAACAATTTTTACAAATCATAGTCTCATAACTACAGTAATTACGACATGGCAAGAATGCTCACTATATCCTGTGTTGGTGCAGTGAGAGGGGCAAGCATCTGATTGGACAAAAATCTGTGTAGTGCAGGATGTTTCATCAATATTGTTGGTTTGTTTCTCAGAGCAGAGAAACTGTCAATTTTAAGTTTGTATATGCTAGTTTAAGCATATAAACTAGCATCAAAGCTAATGTTTTGATGAACAACATCTTAAAAAAGATTGGTCTAACCCTTGGGAAATGGAAATACACTTTAGCATGCTTATTTTTCCTTTTCTTTTTTTTCTTCTTTTAATTAACCATGTTTACATCAATCAAAAACAACCAGCGTGTTGCACACAAACCAAAAACAAAACACAAACAAAACCAAATAATAATAAAAAGAAAAAGAAAAAAAAGAAACATAGAAGCATATGCATGTTGTTCATTATAACATACTTTTATAGCATACAAAAAGAGTACTTATTACAGAATGAATATACTTTAAAACAATACACTTAAGTGTAAACTGAATATAATGTTTTGGACAATTTATTACATGTTATTTGAATTGAATCAAAATATATTATAGTTTGAACGTTATACCAAACGCAATTAGCTGAACTTAAATGAGCATTTTGACAAACTTAAGTAGGCCTTAAGTACATCTTTATATGTAATTTCATAAATACTTTAAAAGTAAAACTTTAAATTTGACTATTACCAAGTGAAAAAGTAACTCAAATATTTTCTTGTAAATTTAAAAGTAATGAGTTACTTTACTAGTTACTTGAAAAAAGAAATCTGATTATGTAACTTGCATTACTTGTAATGCATTCCCCCCAAAACTGAATAGTTTGTTGCGTCATTTTACTAAATTGTAGCCATGTTGTAATAATTTGTTACCTTGTTTTAGTTTAATTAAAATGAGGGAACGAATTAGTTCAACATGGCCACGATTTACTTATAATTTCATAAGTACTTTTATTGACTTAAATATTGAAATATGGTTACTACCAAATGGGCATTTATGATCAACTAAAATACACTTTAATGTCACATCTATTGAAACTTCTATTAAAACACTTTAAAGTAAAACTTTAAATTTGACATTATTACCAAGTGCACTTTTTAAGTGTACTTAAAAAAAACTATAAAGTGCCCCTATTATGGTTCTTTGAATATTTCCTTTCATGCAGTGTGTAATATAGCTGTTTGTGAATGTAAACAATTTACAAAGTTGTAAAGTCGAAAGTGCACAATGAATAAAGTTATTGTCATTGTCGTCTGTAATTCGAATCCCACTGCGTGACTGTTCTACATCACTAGAAAATACATTTGCATAATGCCCGCCTATGTTGTACGTTGTTCGACTGCGAACCACTTGACCCACCCTCAAACACGTAATTTTACTGATGACTGCTTCTCAAATCTCTGAGTTCAACGCAGGATTCGCAAAACACTCGCTCTTGAAAGATGGGTCAGTACCCAGTTTATTTGGCTGTTAATGATACAGTTCCCGCATGTGCACCGCAATAAATGAGAAATACACACACACACAGGTTTGTTGATGAACATACTGATTGTGAGGAATTACAGCTGCAACATCTCATAATGAACATCAAAATGAGTAGTGTATCACAGAGAAACATCCTGCTCAAGTCGTCCTTGCTATTGAGGTTCGGGTTGAATAACTATCATCACCGGACTCGCGCTCGGATTGATATGGTAAACTTGATGGCATTGTTACTGTCTTTCCAGTCTGTACAATCGCTGAACTTTAGGAAGCCTCCGGAGCTGAAATTAAGTAATGGGAATAGGCGTTTAGCTTCCGACACCAGCTATAAGCGGTAGACCTCACAACATGCTGGGCCATCTCACCAATCAGAGCAAAGTAGACCAATGACAACATGCTGGGTCTTCTGACCAATGAGAGCAGAGTAGACCAATCGCACAGACTGGGCCATCTGATCAATCAGAGCAGAGTAGACCAATCGCACAGACTGGGCCATCTCACCAATCAGAGCAGAGTAGACCAATCGCACAGACTGGGCCATCTGACCAATCAGAGTAAAGTAGACCAATCATAGACTGGGCCATCTGACCAATCAGAGCAGAGTAGACCAATCGCAACAGACTGGGCCATCTGACCAATCAGAGCAGAGTAGACCAATCACAACAGACTGGGCCATCTGACCAATCAGAGCAGAGTAGACCAATCGCAACAGACTGGGCCATCTGACCAATCAGAGCAAAGTAGACCAATCACAACAGACTGGGCCATCTGATCAATCAGAGCAGAGTAGACCAATCACCACTGACTGGGCCATCTGACCAATCAGAGCAGAGTAGACTAATCGCAACAGACTGGGCCATCTGATCAATCAGAGCAGAGTAGACCAATCGCAACAGACTGGGCCATCTGACCAATCAGAGTAAAGTAGACCAATCACAACAGACTGGGCCATCTGATCAATCAGAGCAGAGTAGACCAATCGCCACAGACTGGGCCATCTGACCGATCGGAGCAGAGTAGACTAATCGCAACAGACTGGGCCATCTGATCAATCAGAGCAGAGTAGACCAATCGCAACAGACTGGGCCATCTGATCAATCAGAGCAGAGTAGACCAATCGCAACAGACTGGGCCATCTGACCAATCAGAGCAGAGTAGACCAATCGCAACAGACTGGGCCATCTGATCAATCAGAGCAGAGTAGACCAATCGCAACAGACTGGGCCATCTGACCAATCAGAGCAGAGTAGACTAATCACAACAGACTGGGCCATCTGACCAATCAGAGCAGAGTAGACCAATCGCACAGACTGGGCCATTTGACCAATCAGAGCAGAGTAGACCAGTACCCACAGACTGGGCCATCTGACCAATCAGAGCAGAGTAGACTAATCGCAACAGACTGGGCCATCTGATCAATCAGAGCAGAGTAGACCAATCGCAACAGACTGGGCCATCTGACCAATCAGAGTAAAGTAGACCAATCACAACAGACTGGGCCATCTGACCAATCAGAGCAGAGTAGACCAATCGCAACAGACTGGGCCATCTGACCAATTAGAGCAGAGTAGACCAATCACAACAGACTGGGCCATCTGACCAATCAGAGCAGAGTAGACCAATCGCACAGACTGGGCCATTTGACCAATCAGAGCAGAGTAGACCAGTACCCACAGACTGGGCCATCTGACCAATCAGAGCAGAGTACACTAATCGCAACAGACTGGGCCATCTGATCAATCAGAGCAGAGTAGACCAATCGCAACAGACTGGGCCATCTGACCAATCAGAGTAAAGTAGACCAATCACAACAGACTGGGCCATCTGACCAATCAGAGCAGAGTAGACCAATCAAAACAGCCTGGACCGTCTGACCGATCAGAGCAGAGTAGATCAATCGCAACAGACCTGTTGTTGGAGACTCCAAAACTAAATTAGGAACCTTTAAAATAGCATAATAAGGGCACTTTAATTACACTTAAGTGGCCTTTTATTTATTTAATATTATATTGTCTGCAATTTGTTTTTTAAACATATACAAAAGTTTTTCCTCAAATTTTCTCAAAATGGCCACCAAGCTGTGTAGTCTAAGAATATAACAAGGGTGCTTGATTTGTTGTCTAACGGCCCTCAGCTCAGTGTGGTGGTCTTTACTAAAAGTTTCCAATGTAAATGCTTTGATAGACATTACGTCCACCTTTCAAAGGTTCACTCGGTGTATTCCGGTACATGTGTATCCATGACAGGTAGTGCATGTGAGTTTATAGGTATTGTTCAGCAGGTGAGCCGTGGCGAATGGGTAGGACTGTTGACCTGTAACTAACAGCTCTGCTCTCAGTTAGAGGGCCAAACAAAGTGTGTGCTTCCCTCACTCTCAGCAGCCTAATGCTCGTTTAGCAGAAAAGGTCAACACGGAGCCAAATAAGAATAGCAATCCCGCTGCAAGCGGATAAAGAGCGAAGCCAACGAGTAAAAGAAAGGTAGTGAGCAGCTTCCGCATGTCAGAATCATTCCTGACATTAATTGTCCTCTTGATAATGGCTAATATTTGTTTGCTTAATGAAATGAAAATTGACTATTTAATTTCTTAATAAATGTTCCTGGTCTTATAGCGTATCAGTCCAAGTTATTCCCAATAGAGAAAACAAAGCTTGTTTTCATAATGTTCCATCAAAATGTAATAACTTTCTCTGGCTCTTAAATAACTTTTCTGCTGAAAATAATATTAAGTATGAATATCATAACCCACTATTCCCTATCCAATAAAATGAAGTCCTGCCCTACATTATTTCCCACAGAACGTTTTGTTTCTCTCAGAAAAAAATTAATATTTTGTAAGTTAAATGCAATTTTCTTGCAATATTTTGTTTTGCTGGCTCAAAGCGAGGAATATTCCACGCATGTGTCTCAGCATTTAGTTCTGTGAAAACTGAGTCTAACTAACATGTCAAAGCCAATCTTTACTTTACTTCACTTTTGGCACATGCCGAGTATTTATTTTAAGGAACAGGTGATTTTAATGAGCTGGATTAAGCTCTCCTCTAACTTGATAAACATATACAGTGATGAAGGTGAGCTTGCAGTTCTTTGTAGGCCAGACAGCATCAAGGTTTCCAGCTTTAGCAGGCGTGTAAATAATTAAGATCTTCTGAAAGCCGACTATCCCACTGCGCACTGCTCTTGACATTCATTAATACTGACTTTTGAATGACAGCAGAGTAAAACTGGCATAAAATGACTTCCTAAAATGCAAAAAAAGTCTTTCCATAGAGGATATTGGAGCATTACGGAGCCTCGCACATGACATGCAAGAAAAAAAATATGTATATTGTGGCCATGAATTAATAATTAGTTTCTACTTACTAATAAGTCAGCACGTTTTACTAATTCGTTCCCTCGTTTGAAGTAAATTTGTGCACATGGTATAATAATTCCAGTGATGGGAAAAAGTTACTTTTAAAAGTAATGTGTTACTCCCTAAAAAAGTAACTAATTGTGTTATGTAGTTACTTTTTATGGAAAGTAATGAGATACATTACTTTTGGGTTACTTTTTCTCATCTGGGTTGGGCTTGCTTGCTTTGTTTATTAATAACAAAAAAATATATATATATTTATGGATGAATTGGATCATCGAAGGTCAGCAGCAGACATTAGTTAAAAAAGTGAGACTAAATATATAAAGTACACTTTTGTAATTTAACATATTTATTGCAGGTTTATGTAATATTCTGAGTTTGCATTTCACAGTTTTTATTCATTTTGATAAATACTGAATCTGTGAAATGAGAGAAATGAGTAAATGCCTGCTCACATTTAGTCTAGAATAACCATCATGTTCACACACAGCACACATAAGTCTATGCACTTACTCACGATTTCTCTCAACATGAGTACAGGTGAGCTGTCAGTCAATAAATGGGAAAACAAAGTAACTTAGTTACTTACTTGAAAAAGTAACTGTAAATTTAAAAGTAATGCGTTACTTAATTAGTTACTTAAAAAAAGTAATCTGATTATGAAACTTGCATTACTTGTAATATGTTTACCTCAAAATGGAATTTTTTACTAATTTTTTCCGTCGTTTTACTAAATTGTGGCCACATTGTAATAATTCATTCGCTACCTTAGTTTACCTTAGATTAGTTCAATTGCCAAGATTTACTAAAACGAGAGAAAGAGTTCTTAATGCATGGTCACTATATATATATATATATATATATATATATATATATATATATATATATATATATATATATATATATATCGCGCTATGCACACACAAACATTCAGGAGACACTTATCAACGCTGCCCCGCGGAATTTTTTTTTTTTAATAAAATAGCTTTGCTACTGAATCACTGAATTATATTTCTCAGCAACAGAGGGGTTACATCACTATTTTTAAGTCCTTAAACTCATGCAGCTTCGTTATTAATGCTGCGTTCACACCGAACGCGAATAGAGCGTCTGGAGCAAGTGATTCCCATGTTAAGTCAATGTAAAGACGCGTTGACGCGCGTCTGGAGGTCCTGCAGCGCGATAGACGCATTTAGCGCGGCGCGATTTCGCCTCATTCGCGCAAGTGATTTTATTTGGTGCTTTTAGTACATTCACGCGTTTGAAGGAAATTCACGTCTGACACCCGAGTTTAAAAATCTGAACTTTGGCGTCTGTTTGCGCTGCGTTAACCAGTCAGGAGCCTGCTTGCTGCTGTCACGTGGTGAAGTGACGTGATAAACTAATGGCAAGTTAATAGCAGATGAGAAACCCCACGTAATTTAAAAGTACTACTGTTATTGTGTCATAAAATGTAGTTTTAAGACTTTTTCAGGCGAGAATGTAGTTGTTTAAAGCTCAAATCTGTAGTTTATTTATAAAGAGAGCGCCTATTTGAAAATTTTATCTGCCGTTTTCGGAGTTGTGAGATCCAGTCGATCAGTGGGCGCTCAGTGCTCGTTAACCCCGGTGATAGCAGTCTTACCTCGGCTAGTCCTTCTGACGTTTGCCGCTGACTCTGATGTCTCTGTAGTGGTTAAACATGAGATATAATTTGTCTTGTGTAGATCTAATGGGCGATCTTTGGTCTCATGAATCTATAATTTGTTCCCTGCCTAATTGTTTTGACTGAGGGCAAAGTGAAGTTTCATAACTTTATTTTTTTAGGCTATTTAACTTTACCGTTGTAGCCTACTAGCGCTGACTTTGTTTGACTGAATTGTTTGCTTTATTTATTGTATAGCTTCTACCTTTTACATTTATATTGGTTATTACTGATCACACATAAACTGACATTCAACAAAAAGAGACTGGGTTGTGTTTTATGTCATATTTAATTTTATTACAGTGATAATCATAGGCTATATATGCACACTTATTGTCTGAACCACATATTAATGTTTAATTTTTTTAAAAATGTAAACAAAAAGAGGCATGGTTGTGTTTTATATTTCGTTTGTTATAAATATACATGCAGTGAAGATAATCAAGGTATGCGTTGCCTGGACCACATTTGTGTGGCTATTAATGTTTAATATTTTTTTTAATGTCTGTTTAATTTCAATGTATGTTATGGAGGCAAAAAAACGCTATATATATATATATATATATAGGGCTGTCAAACGATTAATCACGATCAATCGCATCCAAAAGTTTGTGTTTACATAAAATATGCGTGTGTGTACAGTGTATAATTATTATGTGTATTTAAAAATACACACTCATTCATATATATATTTAAGAAATATGTGTATACTGTATATATATTTATATAGTTTATATTATATGTGAATATAAATATTTTATATATAAATATAAAAAAATGTCTTACATGCATGTGTGTATTTTTATATGCATAATAATTATACACAGAACACACACACATATACACTCACCTAAAGGATTATTAGGAACACCTGTTCAGTTTCTCATTAATGCAATTATCTAATAAACCAATCACATGGCAGTTGCTTCAATGCATTTAGGGGTGTGGTCCTGGTCAAGACAATCTCCTGAACTCCAAACTGAATGTCAGAATGGGAAAGAAAGGTGATTTAAGCAATTTTGAGCGTGGCATGGTTGTTGGTGCCAGGCGGGCCGGTCTGAGTATTTCACAGTCTGCTCAGTTACTGGGATTTTCACGCACAACCATTTCTAGAGTTTACAAAGAATGGTGTGAAAAGGGAAAAACATCCAGTATGCGGCAGTCCTGTGGGCGAAAATGCCTTGTTGATGCTAGAGGTCAGAGGAGAATGGGCCGACTGATTCAAGCTGATAGAAGAGCAACTTTGACTGAAATAACCACTCGTTACAACCGAGGTATGCAGCAAAGCATTTGTGAAGCCACAACACGCACAACCTTGAGGCAGATGGGCTACAACAGCAGAAGACCCCACCGGGTACCACTCTTTAGGCCCCTTAGTGCCAATTGGGCATCGTTTAAATGCCACTGCCTACCTGAGCATTGTTTCTGACCATGTCTATCCCTTTATGACCACCATGTACCCATCCTCTGATGGCTACTTCCAGCAGGATAATGTCACAAAGCTCGAATCATTTCAAATTGGTTTCTTGAACATGACAATGAGTTCACTGTACTAAAATGGCCCCCACAGTCACCAGATCTCAACCCAATAGAGCATCTTTGGGATGTGGTGGAACGGGAGCTTCGTGCCCTGGATGTGCATCCCACAAATCTCCATCAACTGCAAGATGCTATCCTATCAATATGGGCCAACATTTCTAAAGAATGCTTTCAGCACCTTGTTGAATCAATGCCACGTAGAATTAAGGCAGTTCTGAAGGCGAAAGGGGGTCAAACACAGTATTAGTATGGTGTTCCTAATAATCCTTTAGGTGAGTGTATTATGTAAACACAAACTTTTATTTTGGATGCGATTAATTGTGATGAATTGATTTGACAGCATTAATATATATACTGAATATACAATATAAATATATATATATGAATATACGAACACTGAACCAGACTATTTAAATATTGAGCAAGCAATCCCATTGGCTGCAGGATCAGCAGAGGTCAATCAGCTTGTGCCATGTGGAAATTATATGATTGCTTACAGATTGCACATGAAGGACCTGCGCCCTCTAGAGTTTCATGACTAGACATGTATCACGGTTTCCACAAAAATATTAAGCAGCACACAGCAAATCATCATGTTAGAATGATTTCTGAAGGATCATGTGACACTGAAGACTGGAGTAATGATGCTGAAAATTCAGCTTTAATCACAGGAATAAATGATATTTTACAATATATTAAAATATAAAACAGTTATTTTACATCATAATAATATTTACTATTTTTACTGTATTTTTGATCAAATAAATGCAGCTTTGGTGAGCATTAGAGAATTCTTTCATCAAGAAATGATTTATAAATTTCCATATTTATACCTGAAGTGTTTAAGATTTACAAAAATTATATAATGAGAATGTGCAACATGAATCCATTTTCCAAACCGTGTTTTTTGTCTTACCCTGAATCATTATGGTACACTTATAATAAGTGTTTATGTTGGGACTATTTCAGACCGGTCTGGTAGGAATCGCTGCGGAGGAGCACAGTCCCTGCGTGACTCGCCATAGACATAAACAGAGAGAAGTAGCTCCGGCTGCAATGTTCTTCCGCAAGACCCATGAAGTTCTGTTTATTAACCGCCAGAGCGCAAAAAGTTATGGACTGCAGCTTTAAACACTTAATTGAAGTAGTGTGCAAAACACGTGATAAAACTGAAGGAGCTAAAAATAGCATAACAGCCATAAACATCTACAGGAAATCAAGATTTGCTGACTGACCTCTAGAGAGGCTTTTATAGAGACGATGACAAGGCAGAGACACCAATATGTCAGGTTTAAATTCATCCGAGTAACAAAGCTATCTTTCCCTGCCCTCATTCATCTTGATAAAGAGGCAGGTTTTGTGCGAAGGGCCGGCTAACAGACTCGCTCACCTCCGTCCCCCCTCTTGACCTCTCTCCCTGTGCGCCACAGGTTGCTTTTCCCTCTGCCATAAGGAGTAATGATCTGTTCTAATCGGCAGGAATTTCTCTCCGGAGACCCGGCCGACTGTGGCCTGGATTCTGGAATAGAAACCCTCGTTCTGTGGAAAACAACGTCCCAGATTTCAGCGTGGAACGTCTAAAAACCTGCAGTTTTCTCATATAAACGTTGTAAATCATGAATCACAGCAACTTTAGAGATGAATCACAATAAACCAAAGTTTGATTCGAAGTGAAGCATTTGAAAATTGACTGTACAAGGCTGCATGCTTAAATTCATGTATAAGGGAATGAACCGCTCGTTCCATAAATCATGACAAATTATGTATTAGAATAGAAAACAATGGTATAAAATAAACTATAAGTGATTTATTATAAGTATAAAAATTTATTTCAAGGTTATTTTCCATTGGAAAGTTTTGGGTTAGTACAATTGTTTTAGTAAAATTGATACTTTTATTCAGCAAAGGTCCATTAAATAGATCAAAACTGACATTTATAATATTACAAAAGATTTATATTTCAAGTAAATGCTGCTCTTTTTAAAACTTCTATTCATCAAATAATCTGATAATAATCAGAAATGTTTCTTGAGCATCAAATCAGCATATTATTATGATTTCTGAAGGATCATGTGACACTGAAGGCTGGAGTGATGATGCTGGAAATTCAGCTTTGCATCACAGAAATAAATTGCATTTTAAAATATATTCAAGTAGAAAGCAGCTGCTTTAGATGATAATAATTTTTTAAAATATTACAGGTTTTTACTGTATTTTTGATCAAATAAATGCAGCCTTGGTGAGCAGAAGAGACGTCTTTCAAAAGAATTAAAAACTTACTGACCTCAAACTTTTGAATAGTAGTGTATATAGAAGTTTGTGGGCGTATGGCTTGTCTTCACTTTCATTTGGACTGCCATATTTCATAAAATACTCGATACTAAAGTGTGTCCAAGTAATTCAATGACTCCAAAAGTGTAGAAATAATTTATAAACACTTCCCACACTCTATCTATTGTCATGGAGTTTGCACAATAGAGAATGAAATTGACATAATTGCAGCATGCGAGTGAAAACTGTGTAATTTAGCAAAAAAAAATAAAAATAAAAGTATTATGTCTTGGACAAAATGCTCTGGAAAAGCTTTCATTATATCGCAAGCGTGTTTTGTCTATTTGTCAGTACTTTTAGTCAAGAACCAGCTGCTGCGTTCAGAAATCTTTACCCGCATGTCAATCAAACCCGCACATATTGTTTGGCTCATTGTGTGATGTCTGTGCTAATCTTGCAGGCTGTTTGTTTTTCTTGTCTTTAAGGCGGTTAAATGTGTCATGTCTTCTTTTTTTGCCAGATGATGTGAGGTCGGGCAACATTCAAACTGAATTAATGTTAGAAGTCAAGCCAATTAGTTAGCAATGCCAAGGTCATGGGTTCAGTTCCCAGGAAATGCATGAACTAATAAAATGTATACCTAAAAAGCAATCAAAGTCACTTTGGTTAAAAGTGCAGGGCAAATATATAAATGTAAGCGTAATGACAGTAAATGATATGATGGTATTAACTTTTTGCACCAGAACTACTTTTTATCATATGTTATAAAATGATATGTCTGTTATTTAAAATAAAAATTTAACATACCTTCAACCCCCCAAATAGCATATTGCAAAAAAAAATTATAATACATTAACATAATTTTCATTAGCATATTACAATAAAATAAAAAATAAAAATAAAAAAACATAATACCAATAAAGCACACCATTCTCATTACCCCCCTCCAAATCTCATTACCATGTTGCAAAAAAATAAGATAAAATAAATTAGAATAAAATAAAAAAAAATCTTATTGACAATTACGCACACCTTCAAGCCCCAGAATCTCATTAGCATAATACATTAAGATAAAATAGCTTAAAAATCTTAATGACAATATATATTTTTTATAAATATTATAAATATTATAACATTATTAATAATGTTATAAATGTTATGTCTGTTATATAAAATAAAATAAAATTAATAAAATAAATAAAAAAGGTTTAGGATCAATTCTGCCACAGAATAAAAAACAAAAAAGGTAATTGCAATTTTTATATCTCGCAATTCTGACTTTATATCTCGCAATTCTGACTTTATATCTCGCAATTCTGACTTTATATCTAGCAATTCTGACTTTATATCACGCAATTCTGACTTTATATCTCTCAATTCTGACTTTATATCACACAATTCTGACTTTATATCTCGCAATTCTGACTTTATATCACACAATTCTGACTTTATATCTCGCAATTCTGACTTTATATCTAGCAATTCTGACTTTATATCACACAATTCTGACTTTATATCTAGCAATTCTGACTTTATATCTCACAATTCTGACTTTATATCACACAATTCTGACTTTATATCACGCAATTCTGACTTTATATCACGCAATTCTGACTTTATATCACACAATTCTGACTTTATATCTCACAATTCTGACTTCATATCTCGCAATTGCAGTTCTGACTTCATATCTCGCAAATTGCAGTTCTGACTTCATATCTCGCAATTCTGACTGTATATCTCGCAATTCTGACTTTATATCTCGCAATTCTGACTTTATATCTCGCAATTCTGACTTCATATCTCGCAATTGCAGTTCTGACTTCATATCTCGCAATTCTGACTGTATATCTCGCAATTCTGACTGTATATCTCGCAATTCTGACTTTATATCTCGCAATTCTGACTTTATATCTCGCAATTCTGACTTTATATCTCGCAATTCTGACTTCATATCTCGCAATTGCAGTTCTGACTTCATATCTCGCAATTCTGACTTTATATCACGCAATTCTGACTTTATTTCTCGCAATTCTGACTTTATATCTCGCAATTCTGACTTCATATATCGCAATTCTGACTTCATATCTCACAATTCTGACTTTATATCTCACAATTCTGACTTTATATCTCACAATTCTGACTTTATATCACACAATTCTGACTTTATATCTCACAATTCTGACTTTATACCTCACAATTCTGACTTTATATCTCACAATTCTGACTTTATAACTCACAATTCTGACTTTATATCTCACAATTCTGACTTTATCTCACAATTCTTACTTTATCACAACATTCTGACTTTATATCACGCAATTCTGACTTTATATCTCACAATTCTGACTTTATATCTCACAATTCTGACTTTATACATCGCAATTCTGACTTTATATCTCGCAATTCTGACTTTACATCTCGCAATTCTGACTTCATATATCGCAATTCTGACTTTATAACTCGCAATTGCTAGTGTTTTATTTTGTGGCGAAAACAAGCTTCCATAAATTTGGAATCAAGCTTGGGAAATTAACTTTTATTAAGAAAGGATGAATTAAATTGATCAGCGATACTAAAGATTAAAGATCATATATTATATATTATATGCTAAATAGCTATTATTTGGGGTGTAACAATACATCGATATGGATCTATATATCAATCAAATGACTAACAATACGATGTATCAATGCAATGTGTAAAAAATCGATACCTATATTTTTTTAATATCCACATCTCCACATCTTTGCGCAATGTCTGTCTATGCATTATCGGCGCTAATGTGTGTATTCTCGTTTAAACTCACCTGGGCTCGAAAGAAAACGCATGTGTGTCAGTATATTCATGGATCAGTGTATTCGCTTTTAACTCTTTCCCTGCCAAACATGGAATTTTCCGTTATTTGTGAGAAAACGTTTCCCCGCCAAACACGGAATTTTCTGTGTTTCCGTGTTTTCACTGTTATACACTAGGGGGCGCTGTTATGCATCTTCTGAATGAGTACAGAATCTCCTGATCAAAAGGCAGGTGAAGAAGACGCAGAAACAAGCGATCTCATATGTAAGCGGATGCATATGTTAAACAACGTGATCATCAACATTAAACATCATATAAATCAAAACTATCTAATGTTACTGAATGAAATGTCGACCCAGGACGAGCTCTAGGACTGTGCAAGCAGAAGGGGAGTTGATGGACTCTATCTACTCCATCTGTGTTTGATCATCGCTCTGAATCTGATCTGGATGTAGTTTTTGACAAAAACTTGATTTTCTCAGCCTTTTGTTCAAAATGTTGCTTTTTTATAAAACTTACCCACAAAAGGAATACATGAAGCTAGAATAAAACTTTTTTTTTTGTTTAAAATCAGAGGGTCTGTTCTTTCTTTTGATATATTGTATATTCAGATATTCATACAACAAAATATTCTATGGGTCATTACATTTTTGTGAAAATGATCAAAAACCCTGGCGGTGACTGGCAACTTTTTTTTTTAAACGCTGGCGGGGAAAGAGTTAAAGTGACGGCAGCCTAATAAACCTGCTACTGTCTGTCATTAATCAAACAACAAAAGACAAAGTGTTATTATTATTACTTTTTTTTTTTTTTTTTCTGAAAACTTCTTAGACCTACCTGAAAAGCACTGATTATTTCATTTGTGTCTTTGTTTTATTGTATTTATTTGTGCTGTTGCTTGTAATTTGGTTATCTGTTGAAAATAATCACAATCGTATCACTGAATTTTTTGAGGTATCGGCAAATATCGTATCGTTGGCTATGAGAATCGATATCATATCGTATTGTGATGAATCACCTGATTTACACCCCTAGCTATTATTTAACTACTGTATACAATATATATATATATATATATATATATATATATATATATATATATATAATAGCCATCACAAAAAAAAAATTTGTATTTGTTATTTGTCCATTTATCCCAATTATGGTAAGGCAGCGTAAGCTTTCTAAATGAGCTCGTCGATTAAAGCTGACTTCTGAATAATCTTTACTTCTCAGTATTTCTCTCTGACAAACAAATCCATAAATAATGGCAAACAAATCTTCCTGTGATTGAATGATTTGACTCCTTCTCAAGTTCCATTATTGCTCTCTCTCTCTATTCTCGTTTCCATCAGCGGTTTGAGACACATTCCTGACGCTGCCCTGTGGGCTCTGGGGTGTCAGTGTGTAGGCGCACGAGAGTGGGTGGAACATTTCTGATGAAAATAATTGATCGAGTGAGAGAGGCAAAGAGATTCAAAATAGTGAAGGCAGAGCAAAGCCAAGCACAAACAATCACTCGCGGCGTGAAATACCTCTTGTAAATTACATACTAATTACATGCAACTGTAATGAGATCACACGTTATAATGAACACCTCTAAAAGCGGCTTACAAGAACATTCCGGGTTAGATGCGACTTGAGCACTCTCAACAGCACGTGTTATGCTGTCAGTCACAGACAGATAATAATTTCGACTCGTCTTTCAGTTTGTGTGCAAGGTTTTGCCAAAGACATACACAGAAATTTGTTCTGTTAACAAAGGCCCTGTTTACACCTGGTATTAAGATGCATTTTGTAGACGAGAGAGACACATTTTCGTTTACACCTGGTGTTTTAGTCCATCTCTTTTGCCCGCTTTCAACCACTTGTGTCCTGATTTCTTCGAGGGGAGGCTCTATGGGCGGGTAAATGTACAGGTGCTGGTCATATAATTAGAATATCATCAAAAAGTTGATTTATTTCACTAATTCCATTCAAAAAGTGAAACTTGTATATTATATTCATTCATTACACACAGACTGATATATTTAAAATGTTTATTTCTTTTAATTTTGATGATTATAACTGACAACTAAGGAAAATCCCAAATTCAGAATCTCAGAAAATTAGAATATTGTGAAAAGGTTCAATATTGAAGACACCTGATGCCACACTCTAATCAACTAATTAACTCAAAACACCTGCAAAGACCTTTAAATGGTCTTTCAGTCTAGTTCTGTAGGCTACACAATCATGGGGAAGACTGCTGATTTGACAGTTGTCTAAAAGACGACCATTGACACCTTGCACAAAGAGGACACAAAAGGTCATTGCAAAAGAGGCTGGCTGTTCACAGAGCTCTGTGTCCAAGCACATTAATAGAGAGGCGAAGGGAAGGAAAAGATGTGGTAGAAAAAAGTGTACAAGCAATAGGGATAACCACACCCTGGAGAGGATTGTGAAACAAAACCTATTCAAAACTGTGGGGGAGATTCACAAAGAGTGGACTGCAGCTGGAGTCAGTGCTTCAAGAACCACTACGCACAGGCGTACGCAAGACATGGGTTTCAGCTGTCGCATTCCTTGTGTCAAGCCACTCTTGAACAACAGACAGCGTCAGAAGCGTCTCGCCTGGGCTAAAGACAAAAAGGACTGGACTGCTGCTGAGTGGTCCAAAGTTATGTTCTCTGATGAAAGTAAATCAGGGTCCCAGAGTCTGGAGGAAGAGAGGAGAGGCACACAATCCACGTTGCTTGAGGTCCAGTGTAAAGTTTCCACAGTCAGTGATGGTTTGGGGTGCCATGTCATCTGCTGGTGTTGGTCCACTGTGTTTTCTGAGGTCCAAGGTCAACGCAGCCGTATACCAGGAAGTTTTAGAGCACTTCATGCTTCCTGCTGCTGACCAACTTTATGGAGATGCAGATTTCATTTTTCAACAGGACTTGGCACCTGCACACAGTGCCAAAGCAACCAGTACCTGATTTAAGGACCATGGTATCCCTGTTCTTAATTGGCCAGCAAACTCGCCTGACCTTAACCCCATAGAAAATCTATGGGGTATTGTGAAGAGGAAGATGCGATATGCCAGACCCAAAAAGGCAGAAGAGCTGAAGGCCACTATCAGAGCAACCTGGGCTCTCATAACACCTGAGCAGTGCCACAGACTGATCGACTCCATGCCACACCGCATTGCTGCAGTAATTCAGGCAAAAGGAGCCCCAACTAAGTATTGAGTGCTGTACATGCTCATACTTTTCATGTTCATACTTTTCAGTTGGCCAAGATTTCTAAAAATCCTTTCTTTGTATTGGTCTTAAGTAATATTCTAATTTTCTGAGATACTGAATTTGGGATTTTCCTTAGTTGTCAGTTATAATCATCAAAATTAAAAAGAAATAAACATTTGAAATATATCAGTCTGTGTGTAATGAATGAATATAATATACAAGTTTCACTTTTTGAATGGAATTAGTGAAATAAATCAACTTTTTGATGATATTCTAATTATATGACCAGCACCTGTATGTGTTTTTTCAGATCTTGCGATCTAATGGATGAAATAAGCTCACGCAATTTACATATGAATGTGAACCATTCTTTCACAATTTCAGCCTGATGAATCTTGACATTGTCATATGGAATATGGTCATGATGTGTCTTCCTACATGGGTGTTTAAGAAATGAAAAGCTACACACTCCATCAGTTAGTGTTAGAAGAACTGTTGCCAAACATATAACATGCTAGAAACATAATAATCACTGCAATAATGATCAATAATAGACTCTTAAGCATTTGCCTATTTAAATCCAAACAGCACCTTTTTTTTCCTGGGCAGTCTATGTCAATTTACACAATAATGGTTGTACGAACTTTTACACACAAATTTGTTCTTTTTTGCCTCTATTTACAGACTTAAAACTCAAACTCATTCTACTTTGCCAACTGTGGACATTGATTTTCACACCTCATGTTTGAAATAGTAGAAATCACATTCTTGAAAGCTGGAATTCTGAGCAGTTTGGGTGGCAAGCTTTTCCTCGCAGCTCCAGGTAATGGCACGAGTTTCCCACCTCATTCACACAGTGAGTACAACCCTGTGGTTCTCACAGCGCAGGCTTGGCACATGAATTCAGGAACAGGTGCCAGCCCAGTGTCACCTCTACAGAAGATTAGCAAGGATTGGCCGTCGACCGCACTGCTCAGGACTCTGCTTACAGTGGGCATCCCGGGCATCTCCGGCGGGCACTTTGAGGTCTTGCCACATGGCATGATCACATACAGTGAACACAAAGGCAGCCCTATGGATTCTCACCTCGAGTAAAGTGTCAACTGGCATGCGGCGTGGTACACCTGCGCCTAACGAATGAGATATATGCAACAATGTCTGAGTTTGCTCATAGTAAGTTCATAGTAAGTTTAACATATTGATTTAGGCTATGTATATCCTAAATATATAGTCTATCTGTTATTGTACTAAGTAAACCCTCTATGGGACTAATTATGAAATCACAAATAGAAAAAAATTAATTACTTTATATTTTGCATATATATAATGGTAAAATTTGTTTTCCACATCTGACCTTTGACTTTTTTTTAGGGTTCCGTCAATTGTAACTGGTCCTATTAGGGTAAATTATTGTTGGCAAATTGTCTGAAACTTCACAGACATTCAAATGCATTTTCACTATCTGAAAAGTAGTACTATGCTACTATATTTGATTTGGAACTCACAATAACTTGACATTTCAGATGAAAATTCAGATGCAGCTTCACTGAAAAAATTAATCATAGGTCTTGTAATTTTCACAAAATAAATTAAGGTGACAATTAAAAATAGTGTGCATATTTTCTTAAGAAAATTGTGGTTCAGTGTTGTATAGAAAATATTGAGAATATTTCACTAATAAAAACAAGAGATACATTTTCCAATTTTTTAAAAAGAAATTAAAGCAATTTTGAGTCTGGAACTGAGGAATCGATTAAGATGATCAAATTAAGGGAAAAAAGGCTACCTATTTATTTTAAGAGAATTTGCTAAATTATGCAGTTTTATTTAGAGACACCATTGTTAGTTCCCAGCATGCTTTGCATATGGCTGGAAATGGAGAGTTAATATTGAAATTAAGTGTTATTTTATGTATTTTTGAGTTAGGGGAATCATCTGTTAATGTTTAATGTTCAGTTATGTTTGACATTTAAAAGAGTTTCTGTTATGTTGAAGTTTTGACCGTTACTATTGTGCAGAAGAGTAGAGCATATGGTTGTAAAAAACTGCATGTACTAATATTATGAAGCATTTTGCTTTGTTCAATGAGCATTAACTTTGCTAATGCCAGTGCAGTAACAAGTTTGTTTCTACTTGTGCTGTGCTAGCAGCATAGACTATTAATTGTATAACGTAGCTCAAAGTCAAATATAAACAGGTCATTTCCGTTCACTCTAATTTATACTTTTTTTTTCAAATCAACTTTATTAACTAAAATATTAAATTAATTGTTTCATAGTCTAAATAATTTAGGAGATTTTACATGATTTATTCAGGTAGATTACATTAAAGAAATCAACCCTTAAAGACTACTCAAAAATATTATGTGTAATATTGTTAACATACATTTTTTTACAGTGTTCAAAAAATATATATTTTTTAAATCTTTAACATTGTTTCTTTCTTGGATATCCATATCAATGATTGAAGCACAAGTGAAAATCATCAAGAATCTTCATTTTCAGTGTAGCCCACACACATGTAACTCGATTTTGACCCGTTTAGTCCTCATTTTAAAGCATTTGCTTACTGAGGCCAATAGACAGTGGCATCTTTCCTGACCTCTGGTTGTAGTGTGGATCACATCTTACAAACTGGCATAAGATAATGCCTGAATTCCACAACAATCTATGACTTATATTCTTCATCTCTGCCCTTACCCTCACTGCTTCTATCCTCCTTGATCTTTAACTTCTTCCTTTCTTACTACGACCTTATTTTCTGATGCATCGCCATCACTATCATCAGTACTTTCTGGAACAGGGACAGCTTTTCCTCTCTGTCTTCTATGAAACTTACTAACATCAACCTAAAACACATGCAAAAAGGCTATTATACTGCCTACCAGTACTGAACAATACTGCAGATACACAGAAAATATGTATCTCCTAAAAGGACTTTGTCATTTACGTATAATGCACAGATTTTTGGGTCTTTGAGTTATTGATTTTTACAAAATGTATAGAAAACACATTTGGATGTATAATGAATTTGAATTTAAAATGTATGTTTAAATATCTAGTTCAGTCATGAAACTCTAGAGGGCGCAGGTCCTTTACATGCAATCTGTAAGCAATCACATTTTTACCGCATGGCACAAGCTGATTGGCCTCTGCTGATCCTGCAGCCAATGAGATTGCTTGCTGAACATTTAAAAAGTCTGGGGCACGTTCAAGCTCAAACCGGTGTGCAACGTTTCGCTACCGTTTCCGGGTTGAACGACATGTTTCCTAGAAACGGTGTGCAACGGCATTTGAGATACGTTTTCTCTTGTTTGGTGGGTGTGTCAAAAATGTCAGCCCAATCAGCAGCAACATGTATATAAACCACTCGCACAATGGGTCCAAGTAAAGTCGTTTACAAATGTGTCCGCTGCAGCTCATGCAACATGCTCATGCAACAATTGAAGATATTAGAAGACATGTTTGTCTTTTCATCCTGAAATGCGAGGCAAATGTTGGATCACAATAATTAGGAACCACAGTTTCCACAAATCCCTTCCCTCTTTTATTCTGGACGGCAAGTGCAGTGACTGTAACATCGAGCATGTTTTGCAGTATTAAACATGTATTTATACCGATTCCATCAGGCTCTGAAAAATTATTAACAAAGAATGGCCTTCTGAGCTGCCATAGTAGCAACTCCTTCGTCATCAGAACAGGGTGTTCAACGCACCACCGTTTCCGTTTAAAAAACATTTTGCAACGTTTTGTCAGGGGTGAACGCAGCCCTGTTCTTTAAGCTGGTCCTGCTGCACGTCCCTCTGCAGTCAATAATTTTATCCTTAAAAACACATCTCTGATAATCAAATTGACACATTTAAACGTTTTTTTTTTTCTCCCTGTGACAATAATTTCTTTATGCCTTAAAATAGCTTGAATGTAACTCTACACCCTTGCTTTATTTAGTATATGCAAATTAGCCCCGCCTCCGCACACTCACACCAGCTCGGAATGCCTAATCCTATCGCTCAACTTTACTGTAGTAAACACTACCCGACGGCAAGTGAAAATACTGGTTTAAATCAGCCATATAGAAAGTCATTGGAGAAAAGCCCCACCCCGCTCATGACGTGATTGGTTACATGTTTGTGACGGTAGGAAACGGGCAGTTTCAAACCGCGTTTTTGATACTGTCTTTGGTACACTGCAGTTTTAAAGAGAAAATACTCATCAGTGGTGTTGACTGATAAATTTGCACATGGTTTGTCTTAAAGCATATTAAAAACACAGACATATACATAAACAATATTAAAAACTTGACTTTCACCTAACCTAATAGTATCTGCCAGGTGACCGTTATACAGAAAACTCAGAGAGGTCACATCAAAACAACGCTCCTGTTCATTCATACATAAGATTTCCAGAATATTTTGCCTGAAGGTTTTTATCTTTTGCTGGTTTGGATGAGGACTTCTTCATAGTTTAGCCGTAGCTCTATAAAGGTCACCGTATGCATAAAACTTTTCGGCTGTCCTTTGTAGGGTGATCTTTACTCACACAAAAGAAAATTGTTAGAAAATGTCAGCTACTGGATATGGATCTATCAACATATGGCTGAATGTGACATATTTGAATAGTGCTATCCGATAATAAGACTTGAGACTGCTACTCACTTTATACTGTAAAAATGTATTAAAACAACTGAAGCTTTACTTAATACTGTTCTGATGTATTATGTGGTGATTCCCTGCACATTCTAGTGAGGTGTAAGAAATTTTGCGGTAGCACAGATGTGGAAAGAGACCATTTTCAATTGAGAATAGGCAACAAATAAGCCTAACATGGCGCCTGCAGTAATACCTGCCTGTGCTTTTGTGCTCCTGAAGAAAACAGCTGCAGCGCACAAGATCTAAGACACTCTCCCCTCCTTCCCAAGAAAAACTGCCTTATAAAGTGAATATAAGTGGTTTGTCATGTCCTTGTCTCAACCTGGCTCGTAAGGTCAGGAAAAGCAGAATAAAATGCACAATCTTGTCCGTGAAGTATAGCTGCTCGCTGCCACTTTCTAATAGATGTTATTGCTAAGTTAAGTGTCAGAAAGAGAATGTGTATTTCAAAACGTCCTCAGATAACACTAAACATGGAGCAGTTGAGTCATTACACACACAAAGCTGCGACCAATTGATCGCATTTTGCAAAAATATTTCCAGCGGTGCGACAAAATTTTGTTAAAGTTCGCACCAGTGCCACCACCACATTGGCCAACTGATAAGAGCTGCCATTTCTGTTGCACATCAAACGGCAAACGAAACGAAAGTAGAACGAAACCACACTACGCATTTGAGCTGCGCACACCGTTTATCAGCTGATCTCGATCACGTGACACCATTACTACACAATGCTGGGAGATCCAGTGAGAAAGCGTTTGAATTCGCCACAGTTTTAATAACATCACTGCAAGATATAATGAGAAGCATTAAAATTCAGCGCAGATTTCTCTGTTATAAACCATATGAGATCAAACAGCACTGACGTAAAAACCATTGTTCCATGAACGAACAAATTATAGAAGGCTTTTCAGTCCACAAATCACCAACATTCAAAATAGATTTAATGTAGTAATGCTAACCGTAACCATGGTATTGTGGCAGAAATAGTCGAAGGATTTTTTACAATATTCCTCTCAGGGTTCGTACAACCTTTTGAGAGTGAAATCCAAGCACTTTTCATGGGCTTTCAAGTGCTTCACACTTTTTCCAGCACTTCAAACCTCTAAATATTATCAAATTTTAATGTTATTTTTAATGTGATGATTCGTAAAACTAAAAGATTGTAGGAAAACGCATCGTAGCAAACAAACACTTCTATTTAAAAAACAGTAAATGGCAGAAGAAGATCACTTATTGGCTATTTCCAATCCCTAATAAATGGAAAAAAAGTAGGAAGTCACAAAGTCTCATGCAAAACAAAAACTTTTCTTCAAATTGTGACTGAATTACACAGAAAGCAAGTAAAGGGCGCTTCTTTTATAATCACTGAAGCTGTCGGTCAGTTCAGTATTGTACTTTAGAAGAACAATGGTACATTTAATAAGAGTAGAATATTTAAATTTTCCCTATAAAAATTTGTTGATAAAAGTTATTTTTATCTACATTTCAATTCAAGCTCAGTGCTTTACTGTCAAATTTCCAATAAACAAACGTAGTATTATTAGTAACTGCACTTATCAATGCAAAACAGTTTTATGATTAAATTAACTGTAAAATTCTAAATGTTAGTCTGGAGCCCTAACAGAATAAGATTCATGTCTACAGACAAAATAATTTTACATGTCTTCAAATAATACATTTAAAAAAATAACATTAGGTGTTTCACAAATATGTAGGTGACAATTTACGCACAAGTTACATTTACGCAAGAAAGGTTTTGCGAACAATTTGCACAGAAATTTGTTGTCTAGATGATTTTATCAGCACTGCATGATGCATCAATTTACGTAAGAGGTTATGTAGAAAATTTGCTCAGAAACTAGTTTCTTAAACAAATGCATTTGCGCAACATGATGCCACAATTTATATAAGAAAGGATTTGCAAACAATTTGCACAGAAATTTGTTCTGTAGACGAATTTGTCGGCACTGCATGATGTGTCAATATACGCAAGAGTGGTTTTACTGAAAATTTGTTTCTTAAATTAATGTGTTTATGCTGGACAATTTATGTGCTGTTTTTTTAGCGAACAATTTACACAGAAATTCGTCCTGTAAACAAATCTCTAATGTCCGTGGTTATATGAACGTTTTGCACAGAAATTTGTTCTATAAACAAATGTATTGGTATAAACATTTTGAACAGAAGTTTTGAAATCATCAGTGCTGTATGATGTACGAATTTATATGTTTTACAAACTACACAAAAAATACGTTTCATAAACAAATATGTTGAATGCAATTCAAGATTCAAGCCGACAGGCCGAAATCTTCTAATATTTATCCATATCAAATTAAACCTTAAAGCTAATATAATACATGATATTAATCTCGAAATAAAAATTTTATTTATTATAATTTACAATAAAACATTAATTTAATACATTTTTATTCTTTTCATTGTCTATTACTTCTCTAGTTTTTTTCAGCATGAAATGGTCGTATTTTTGAGTATTTTAGAAAGGCTGCATTACATACAACAGTAGAAACAATAGCCCACGCGGCCTTTGAGTGAGCACTGCAAAGAGGGTCCCTTGCTGCCAAAATTTAGAAAGATCACTGTTACATATTTCCAACCAGTCTAAGGGCATTTATTGTAAAATGCATGTATTGATTTAATTTTTTGTGGCATTGAAAAACATCAACAAAACATTTCAACCATCTTCCTCACTGTAAAATCCAACAGTTGTTCTTACTAAGACTTTTTAGCAAACTTAATGTCCAATAACTTGTTGAACTTATTTAAAACAATTTAATAATCGGAACTATTTGCATGCTATGCCTTCATTACTTAGAAAACCCAAGTAAACATTACTTGACTGGTTTGAGTACCATTTTGCCAAAGCAAAAAAAAAAAAACAAGCAGGCGGGCAGTGTTTTTGAGGCGGTGATTGTGATCAGTGTTCCCTTTGGTTGGGCACTTGGAACTTCATTCATATTATTGTAATTATATTCCTATTAATGCAGCGATGCAACAAGAAATCACAGTTATCTGATTTCAAAGGAAGGGAAGTAATAAATTATATATATATATAATATTTGTGAATAAATGATATATAACATAACTATATTTCATGTCAAATAATAAAAAAATTTTGCTAGTATTTATGGCATAACCTTTTAATTGGGTTGATATAATCTCTCTATATTTGTGACAATAGCAACTGACTATGCTTGAGTCACACACAGACTTCAACATTCAGCATGCAAAACACAACAATGGTAACAAGGATTATTTGTATTATTAATAAGACCTTTACAATTTTATTTGCTGTCGTTATTAGGGTTATACTGACAAAATACAAATGGTAAAATAAAGCCAAAAATAGTAAAAGGAAGCAATAAATGTATTCATGCCGCAATGCACTCTGGGAGTACACTTCCTCAGATCACAGATAGAATTAAGTTGACAAAACTTAAACGGTTTAAGTAAGAACAACAATGCAATTAAGTAATGCTTACTTAATTGAATTAAGGCAACGAGTTTGCACAATTGAATTAAGTAAACTGAACAAATTTGTTTTTACGGTGCTGTAGAAAAGGCAAGCAGATATTATAGGTTTCATTTTGTCTCATTGGTTGAAATCATATAGGAAAGTTTTATTTATAGGGATGTATTTTTTTTTCATCAAAGACACATCTGCAAAAAAATGGTTAGTTGCACTTCATCATTTGCATAAAGCACTGCTTTTCCCTGCTCAGAACAGGCATGGGTCACGACCTACCCGTTGAAAAACAACAGTTCTACAGTAAATCTTTGCTGTGTACTTAACATTCAAACAGGGTCACTGTTGAACAAACAAACAAACAAACTGGACAGATTGTAGAATCCATACTATTAAGTACGAACAATGCATCAGTTTACCTTGATAGTGGGTTTCTTGGTGGAAAACCCTCTGTACCATCCTGAAATAGACAAAACACAAATATTAGTTGAGAAAAATTATATTATAAATGATAGTAAATGAGATACTAACATCAGAAACAACATGCCAATAGGGTAAGAAAAACTTAAAAAGAAAATATATTCCCTGAAAATCTAATAATTATAATATATACACACGCATAACAGTTCTTTCTGGTTCTCATATCTGATTGGCTGAGAGCCTGTATATATACAGTCAAACCAAAAATTACACCAGATATAATTTTTTACTAGTGGGTGCAGGACACTATAGTTTATTTATGTAAGTGAGGATAAGTGAGGAACTGTGACATATTATACCCAAAAATTCTTCATACAGTGGACTACCAGTAAAACTGATAAAAATTTGGGACCAAAATTATTCAGACACTTTGACCTGACCATGTTTTGCTGAAGTGTTTTTTCTTTAATTGCTAATGTGACCTTTTACACCACAGACTGAACAAAATTAAGCATTGCTTGGTCATTGGTTGACCTAAATTAGTATTATCTAATTGTGTTCTTAAATTTAACAGCTGATTGGTTGATTGTAATCCATTACATTCCTTTCTATCAAAGTTATCTGACATTATCAAGATGAATTTGTCCTGACAAAGTTTAACTGAGTTCTTGTCATATTTTATTACCATTTTCTAAACTATAGCGAATAAACTGATAATGTGAGAAATGTTGAAGGTGTCTGAATACATTTTGATTGGACTGTATATGTGTGTGTGTGTTCAGGAGAAATACATGACACGAAATGTGCTATTCTGATAAAATATCACAATTAAGAAAAACATAGGTATTCAATAAATGTGTTGAGGTTGAATATAGTGCCCCCTATGGTGAAGAGGAATATTTTAAGTGTTTTAGGGGGCATCTTACCCCAGGGGGTGTCCTGGCCCAAGTAGTTTTTGTACATTCATAATAAGCACCCATGAAATATATATTCAAATGTCAGTTCTTTTTTGTCAACACACTGTATGCTGTGCTCACACACACTTGACTTTTTGACTCTGAAAAAGTACTCCACTGTGTTCCTAATGCATCAAATCGCATTTTCAAAGCAATGCCATGTTGAAGGCCATATCTTTTAGATGATGTGGAACATAAAGACTGGAACTTTTAGTACACTAAGGTCTGGGCCATCAATTTCACTGGCTGATGTCCAGAACATCTCAGAAATTCTGCCTCCCAGCAGATTCAACACACTGCTGCAGAATCCAACCAACATCATAATAAGCTTTGAGTCCATAATAAATGAGCTCAAAGCATTCAAATCTCAAGTCTCTGCACCGTGTGTCACCTTATTAATACAGCAAGAAAGCCAGCTGTTAGCAACATTAACCAAATAAAAGGCTGTGCAATGACATTTAATCATGACTAAATAGTTGCCTAGAGTATTTGTTGTGATGTATATCCAGGGTTGAGGAGTAACAGAATACATGTAACAGCGTTACGTAATCAGGATACAAAAAAAAAAGGTAACTGTAATTCGTTACAAATAATGCCTGTCTACAATCATTCTCGCATTGAGACGCAGCTAAGTTATTAATCACGGTGCTTATTTTGTTTTCAAAGAGGAAAAAGGAAACAACATAGCGCAAACCATGCCTTCCAGCTGTTAGAGTTGCATGTAAGTTTCTAGCTGAAAATGAGCTGGAAAATGTAGAAATTAACAAGAGAGTCCCCACAAAGGGAAACTCCCACCACAAGAAAGGTCACGGCCTTAAACCAACATTCATTTTAAAATAGACTAATATGTAGATGATGTAGACTTTTTTAATATTGTGTATAAACTATAAGTATTTTTTCCTTATACATGTTTATTAACATAAAATAATAAAATCATTTGTAATACCATACTGTATCCACTAGATGTCTGTATAGCCTTTTATATAAATGTATATATGGGGCTCTAGTTGGTGAAACAAGGCACGATTGCTTCGTTTTAATAGTTTTTATTAGGTTTTATTTAAAATTCATATAAAAGTACTTTGATATTGCTTTTTACTTGACTTTATTTACATTATGTGACCTTAAAGGAATCCAAAAGTAATCAGATTACATTACTTTCATATTGTGGTACTTGGATTACGATACTGAATACTTTTTTTATGAAGTAATTTGTAACTGTAACGAATTACATTTTAAAAGTAACCCTCCCAACCCTGTGTATATCTGAGTGCAATGGCTTCTCGAACAAGAAACAAATGTAGGGTAGGACTTGGCTTGAGATCTCCCAATAGCAAACCACAAACAGAGCCACCATCCAATCAATTCCCCCTGGACAAAATCAAATCCCGCCCTACATTTTTTCTTGTTCGAGAAGCCATTTTACTCGGATATACATCACAACAGGCCAGAAAAGACTGTTGCATCTTCTGTTTCATGCCGACTTTAATTATAAAGATAAAGAGCATTTTTTTAAACCACTTGCATTCATTGGTTCATTTCCCAGAAGAGTATAAACACAGACACTATTTCAAAATATTGCTCTGTTTGACCCCATGAGCATTCTAAACAGTTCACTATAGCAACAAGTGCTCATCCAATGGCAAAAGAGAAGTAAAAATATACTATATCAAGATTTTATCAACCAATTAAAATATATTCAAATAGCATAAACATGCAAACAAGACATATACACTCACCTAAAGGATTATTAGGAACACCTGTTCAATTTCTCATTAATGCAATTATCTAATCAACCAATCACATGGCAGTTGCTTCAATGCATTTAGGGGTGTGGTCCTGGTCAAGACAATCTCCTGAACTCCAAACTGAATGTCAGAATGGGAAAGAAAGGTGATTTAAGCAATTTTGAGCGTGGCATGGTTGTTGGTGCCAGGCGGGCCGGTCTGAGTATTTCACAATCTGCTCAGTTACTGGGATTTTCACGCACAACCATTTCTACAGTTTACAAAGAATGGTGTGAAAAGGGAAAAACATCCAGTATGCGGCAGTCCTGTGGGCGAAAATGCCTTGTTGATGCTAGAGGTCAGAGGAGAATGGGCCGACTGATTCAAGCTGATAGAAGAGCAACTTTGACTGAAATAACCACTCGTTACAACCGAGGTATGCAGCAAAGCATTTGTGAAGCCACAACACGCACAACCTTGAGGCGGATGGGCTACAACAGCAGAAGACCCCACCGGGTACCACTCATCTCCACTACAAATAGGAAAAAGAGGCTACAGTTTGCACGAGCTCACCAAAATTGGACAGTTGAAGACTGGAAAAATGTTGCCTGGTCTGATGAGTCTCGATTTCTGTTGAGACATTTAGATGGGAGAGTCAGAATTTGGCGTAAACAGAATGAGAACATGGATCCATCATGCCTTGTTACCACTGTGCAGGCTGGTGGTGGTGGTGTAATGGTGTGGGGAATGTTTTCTTGGCACACTTTAGGCCCCTTAGTGCCAATTGGGCATCGTTTAAATGCCACGGCCTACCTGAGCATTGTTTCTGACCATGTCCACCCTTTATGACCACCATGTACCCATCCTCTGATGGCTACTTCCAGCAGGATAATGCACCATGTCACAAAGCTCGAATCATTTCAAACTGGTTTCTTGAACATGACAATGAGATCACTGTACTAAAATGGCCCCCACAGTCACCAGATCTCAACCCAATAGAGCATCTTTGGGATGTGGTGGAACGGGAGCTTCGTGCCCTGGATGTGCATCCCACAAATCTCCATCAACTGCAAGATGCTATCCTATCAATATGGGCCAACATTTCTAAAGAATGCTTTCAGCACCTTGTTGAATCAATGCCACGTAGAATTAAGGCAGTTCTGAAGGCGAAAGGGGGTCAAACACAGTATTAGTATGGTGTTCCTAATAATCCTTTAGGTGAGTGTATATATATAGTCAAACCTAAATTTATTCAGACACCTTCAACATTTTCTCACATTATCAGAGTTCATTCGCTATAGTTTTAGAAAATGGTAATAAAATTTGACAAGAACTGTGTCAGAACAAATTCATCTTGATATTGTCAAATAACTTTGATAGAAAGGAATGTAATGGATTACAATCAACCAATCAGCTGTTAAATTTAAGAACGCAATTAGATAATCTCAATTTAGGTCAACCAATGACCAAGCAATGCTTTATTTTGTTCAGTCTGTGGTGTCAAAGGTCGCATTAGCAATTAAAGAAAAAACACTTCAGCAAAACATGGTCAGGTCAAAGTATCTGAATAATTTTGGTCCCAAATTTGTATCAATTTTACTAGTAGTCCACTGTATGAAGAATTTTTGGGTATAATATGTCACAGTTTACTTTATTTTGCTTTCCTCACTGACATAAATAAACTATAGTGTCCTGCACCCACTAGTAAAAAATTCTATCTGGTGTCTGAAAATGTTTTGGTAAATATATATAAAGGCTTATAATTTCACCAAATATGGCATTATATTCTCCAATCTCTGGCTGTTTTCTTACAGTGAATTTGTCTGGAAACAATGAGCCTTAAACACGGCAAATTACTTGTCTTTTCTCTGCTTTAGAATTTTTTACTTAATTAGTGCATAATTAAGTTGTAACTCCACTAAAGCCACATTTTTAGCTATTAGCAAAGACCTATTATGACAAAAGAAATAATAAATCATGAGCAGCACCCCTGACCCCTGTTATCAATACATAAGTATATTTTTACATTCTCTGAAAAGAACGAGGGTGCTTGACCATGCAAAAACTGATGTCACAATGCTAGGGTGTTCTGGATGGTTGCCATGGTGTTGCTATGTAGTTGCTCAGGTGTTTTGAGTGATGTTATGTTGTTATGCCGATACTAGGGTGTTCTAGGTGGTCTCTAGATATGGCTCAAATCCCTCCTACAATACAAGTCTCTGCAAGCTCCAAAATCTCTAACTCTTAAGGTCAGTTCACACCAAGGACGATAACTATAATGATAACAATGAAGATTTAGGGTGTGTTCACACTTGTAGTTTGGTTTGTTTGGTCCGGACTGAAAAAAAAAATAGTCCTGATGTTCTTAGCGCTCATAGTGGCATTTTAACACTGAAACTAAAGATACCAAACCTAAAGGCATAGGGATACGTTCACAACCTGATTTTATTACATGTATTTCGCAA
The DNA here is from genome assembly GCA_039654625.1 of Rhinogobio ventralis. NCBI lineage: Eukaryota > Metazoa > Chordata > Actinopteri > Cypriniformes > Gobionidae > Rhinogobio > Rhinogobio ventralis. The sequence goes on along the minus strand of CM077217.1, from coordinate 20,592,545 downwards.
CAGAACTTACCGAACATCCAAAACAACGCTGTGTTCTGGGCTAAATGTGCTTGTTGTGTGTGCGTATTTTGACCAGCTGAGAACTTGTGAAGAGCTTATAAAATGTGTAAAGGAGTCAAAACAGCGGCAGGAATCCCTCCGTCACACACACAAACGGAGATCTGCTGCGAGACGCGGTTCTGATGCCTGTACTGAACTGTGATGGGAAACATCACGACTATGAAGAGAAAAAACAGATATGCATTCTGTCCTTTTTAGGGTCTCATCTTGTCCTGTGTTTGGTTTGTTGACATTTCTTTGGTCCGTTTTGCATTCATATTTCAGTTGAACCGCACCAGAGTTCGTTTGGAAGCGGAGCGAGACCCATCTTTTCAGCGGTCTCGGTTGTTTGGCGCGCACCAGGGTTCAGATGGCAGCGTTCACATTTATTCAAATGAAACGCAATAACAGAGCAAACGCACCAGAGTTCATTTTAATCAAACCAAACATGCCAAGTTTGAAGACACGCTTAGTTTTAAAAATCACAATTTACAGGAATAGCACAGGAGTTCACACCACAACTTTTTCGATAACATCAGAATCATTTTCTCAACTATTTTTTTATGTTTAACTGATGAACATTAAAAACATTGACAGCCAATCAAAATCCATCCTGCTTTGAAGCGCTCGAACACTTAAAGCAGCAGACGACAAAACTGCATGCTTATAATAAACAGAACGTTAATGTCCTTTGGTGTAGACACTTATATATTGTATTGTTCCGAATATAATAATATAATTTTTTTCTTAAAAAATACATGTGAAAAAACGGGTTCGTCTTATATTCAGGGTCTAGACTTTTACATGTCAATAATACACCCGCAACAATAGGCGGCGCCAAATAAAACGAGTGTGCCAAGAAATACGGTGTGTCAGAGTGTAATGTTATAAGATCGGAAGCACAAAAAACGCTAATAATCTAAGGAAAGCTTACCATCTAACAGCCGCATGACTGTCATGTTTGTGTGCCTCACTGACGGGACCAAACTTCCCCCGTGCTTGATTTTAAAATGTAAGACGGTACCCAATAAGATTTCACTTCTACTGTTGATTAAATTTGAATAGGCTACATGGTTTTCACTATGAGATGGATAGCCTAATTGTTATATAATTCAGATGGGCTGCAGGTTATTTTTATGGTATGCCAAAAAGTGTTTATTAGGGGCCAAGCATCAAAGATGCATAAGCACCTATTGTAATCGTTGGCATTCTTTTTATTATTATTATTCCGCTCTGGATGTCTATGGCAGCCCATAGAACCGCTTGAAAGAAAGTTATGAAATTTGGCACACAGATAGAAGACAGTCAGATCTGTCACCATAGCAATTTTGGAGTCTCTAACTCAATCCCTCTAGCGCCACCAACTGTCCAAAGATTCACTCATGTTTATGTTAATAACTTTTGAACCGTAACACCGTGTCTACACCGGAAGCGAGCAGCGCGTTGCGACGCGACAAAAGACAATATAACCCATTATAATCAGTGATGTTGTCTACACTGGATGCGGCACGCTGCGACGCGACATGACAAATCCCCGACAGTAAACTGATGCCTCGTTCCATTTCCTTGGCGCGATGCGTCAACAGTCTCGTCTGGTGTAGACACGGTGTAAGGGCTAGAAACAAAATTTACGTAAATACACTCACCTAAAGGATTATAAGGAACACCATACTAATACTGTGTTTGACCCCCTTTCGCCTACAGAACTGCCTTAATTCTACGTGGCATTGATTCAACAAGGTGCTGAAAACATTCTTTAGAAATGTTGGCCCATATTGATAGGATAGCATCTTGCAGTTGATGGAGATTTGTGGGATGCACATCCAGGGCACGAAGCTCCCGTTCCACCACATCCCAAAGATGCTCTATTGGGTTGAGATCTGGTGACTGTGAGGGCCATTTTAGTACAGTGAACTCATTGTCATGTTCAAGAAACCAATTTGAAATGATTCGAGCTTTGTGACATGGTGCATTATCCTGCTGGAAGTAGCCATCAGAGGATGGGTACATGGTGGTCATAAAAGGATGGACATGGTCAGAAACAATGCTCAGGTAGGCCGTGGCATTTATTAAGGGGCCTAAAGTGTGCCAAGAAAACATCCCCCACACCATTACACCACCACCACCAGCCTGCACAGTGGTAACAAGGCATGATGGATCCATGTTCTCATTCTGTTTACGCCAAATTCTGACTCTACCATCTGAATGTCTCAACAGAAATCGAGACTCATCAGACCAGGCAACATTTTTCCAGTCTTCAAATGTGCAATTTTGGTGAGCTTGTGCAAATTGTAGCCTCTTTTTCCTATTTGTAGTGGAGATGAGTGGTACCCGGTGGGGTCTTCTGCTGTTGTAGCCCATCCGCCTCAAGGTTGTGCGTGTTGTGGCTTCACAAATGCTTACCTCGGTTGTAACGAGTGGTTATTTCAGTCAAAGTTGCTCTTCTATCAGCTTGAATCAGTCGGCCCATTCTCCTCTGACCTCTAGCATCAACAAGGCATTTTCGCCCACAGGACTGCCGCATACTGGATGTTTTTCCCTTTTCACACCATTCTTTGTAAACTCTGAAAAAAAGGTTGTGCGTGAAAATCCCAGTAACTGAGCAGATTGTGAAATACTCAGACCGGCCCGTCTGGCACCAACAACCATGCCACGCTCAAAATTGCTTAAATCACCTTTCTTTCCCATTCTGACATTCAGTTTGGAGTTCAGGAGATTGTCTTGACCAGGACCACACCCCTAAATGCATTGAAGCAACTGCCATGTGATTGGTTGATTAGGTAATTGCATTAATGAGAAATTGAACAGGTGTTCCTAATAATCCTTTAGGTGAGTGTAGTTGTCGTTCTTGGTGTGAACGGGCCTTGAATAGTAACAGTGAAGCCTTACCAGTAGAGTAGAGAATCTGTTTAAAAATGGAAGTGAAATTGTTGGTGTGTGATGCAATCGTTAATGCAGCCATTTGTAAACAATTTGCTGCGACAACCGTGGAAAATATTCATAAGCTTGGCTGCTAACATCACTCACACCTGTGGCCATCTGTCTCGGACGCAGCCCAGACTCTGCAGCATTAATCATCGCAGTCTATCTTTGTTAGTATTCTCCCCAGGTGCACCTTGAAAACATAGGAGGTGCACTTTGTAATTAGCTATTTGGTTTATGCAAGGAATGAGCGGGCCACGTCCGTCAACGTTAGCCGTTTCCATTATCACTTTCCATTTAGCACCAAAACAAAGCATGCTATTAGCTAATTAACAAAATTTCGGCAAAGGGTCTTGTGTCAGTTTGTGTGACATAAAATGTTACTGCTGTGTATTGGGTTCAGATGGGTGTCAATACATTGTTAGCGTATTAGCAACGTGGAAATGATTTTGTCATTAGTTTGCTAGAAGCTGGTGCACATCAGCTAGCAAACAAGATGTTTAGGTCTTCTCTGGAGAAATATCCAAACCAAAACCACCACAAAAAAGTTGTCAGTGCCGTATTCAAACAGTATGTGGAAGTGTTTGTGCTAGAGGCTGACCGTAGGCATTAGCTGTGATAGATTAGCAGACGGCTCATGTTTGCTGGTGTGAGACTTCCATGTGGACATGAGGAAACTCAGCATCAACGCGCAGCTGCCAACAAACAAACACCTGATAAAATGTGTCATCTCTCTCTGTGTCTCTCAACAGGTTTACACTACAGGGACTTGTTGAGCTGTCAGATTATTCATGCTCACAGCTGTGAACAGTGACATGTCTATCTCAAGAGGTTTTGATCTTTAGGGGGCCACACCCTTGTGGGATGATTACTAGACCACTACTGTCTGTCTGTCTATCTATCTATCTATCTATCTATCTATCTATCTATCTATCTATCTATCTATCTATCTATCTATCTGTCTGTCTGTCTGTCTGTCTGTCTGTCTGTCGATCTATCTATCTCTGTCGGTCTATCTATCTATCTATCTATCTATCTATCTATCTATCTATCTGTCTGTCTGTCTGTCTGTCTGTCTGTCTGTTTGTCTGTCTATCTATCTATCTATCTATCTATCTATCTATCTATCTATCTATCTATCTGTCTGTCTGTCTGTCGATCTATCTATCTCTGTCGGTCTATCTATCTATCTATCTATCTATCTATCTATCTATCTATCTGTCTGTCTGTCTGTCTGTCTGTCTGTCTATCTATCTATCTATCTATCTATCTATCTATCTATCTATCTATCTGTCTGTCTGTCTGTCGATCTATCTATCTATCTATCTATCTATCTATCTATCCATCCGTCTATCTATCTATCTATCTATCTATCTATCTATCTATCTATCTATCCGTCTGTCTATCTATCTATCTATCTATCTATCTCTGTCAGTCTATCAATCCGTCCGTCTATCTATCTATCAATCCGTCTATCTATCTATCAATCTATCAATCTATCTATCTATCTATCTATCTATCTCTGTCGATCTATCTATCTATGTCGGTCTATCAATCCGTCCATCTATCTATCTATCAATCCGTCTATCTATCTATCTATCTATCTGTCTCTGTCAGTCTATCAATCCGTCCGTCTATCTATCTATCAATCCGTCTATCTATCTATCAATCCGTCTATCTATCTACCTATCTATCTATCTATCTATCTATCTATCTATCTGTCTGTCCGTCTATCTGTCTATCTATCTATCTATCTATCTATCTATCTAAAGATAATTATATAATAATTATATATATTTTTTAATGGAGTCAATATCTCATTCATCAAGACTTGTTTCCTTATTGGATGAATCAGCGTTTGTGAATAAATCTTTTAAATGAATGATTCAATGAAAAACACTTTTTTAAACACTCACTTGTCGCCACCTCCTGGCGTAACAATAAGCAATACAATACATACAAGTGTCAAAATACTTTTTAAAAAAATGATTCACTTTTAATATTGATCAATACTGTGCTTATACCGAGTACACTTTTATCCCCTGTTATTTAAATGTTTGTAACACATAAATAAACAGCATACTGTACATTTACATTGCAGCTGCTCTCCAGATCAGCAGAAGCATGAACGCAGATTTGAATGTTGCAGTGTGATGATTGTACTTTCAAAGGTTAACCAGGACACTCCTGTGAAAGAGATTTTTAATCTCAGAGAGGTTATCCTGGTTAAATAAAGGTAAAATAAAATAAAAATAAAAAAACAAAGTCTTCGTTTTAAACAGTTTCACATCACAACCGTCAGCGGAGCGTGAGCAGCACGTGTTTTGTCACTGCCATATCAATGAATATTCACATCGGAAGCGTGATGGTCGACCCTCTCACGGTGTGTGTCCACTGGTGCGGAACAGAGCGAGTGTTTTCAATTAATTCCTATGTAAGTTGAGTTTTACGCTACCACCACTGGATACCTATCATTCATTAACATAGGCAGCGGCAAAATACGCGCTGTTCACGCTCCACTGACGCTTGCGATGTGAAACATGCACAAAAGACATAGCAGAATCGTGGTGATTTAGGAATTAGATTGTGTGGGTGTTTGAACCGAGATCTTAATCTTTTAACGGTTAATCATGCAGCTCTATTGTCTATCTGTATGGCTCTCTATTTATCTTTGTTTGGGGCTGGAGGCTGTTTACAGTCAAAGGGAAACTCCCAATGAGCACAAAGTCAAATATCCATTCAAGTCTTCAGACACACACTTCTCCCTCAAGTTCCCAGCGGATGACACTGCAAAATCTTCAGTTCTCGAAACAGAACGGGTCAATCAGACCACTGGCCACTGCAGGCCACCGTGACACTCCAGAACCCAGAGCTTTCAAAAGCTTCGATTTTTCAGGCATCCATTACCTCAAAAGCATGGCACTGCAGCAAAACAATCAATACGTACAGCAAACTGCTAACCCTGTGAATCAGAGCACTGATTATCCCAGCCCTTGAGGCTAAAGCCAAAACTCTCACCTCACCTGGTGACCTGCAGCTAATCCACTGCCCCATTCACACAATCTGTTTGTCTATCAATACACATTCAGTCCTTGAGAATGCACTGTAAAAAATGGATCAATACGTTATGACAACGTTTTTACATTGCTTTAACTCATCAAAATAAGCTAAGCAATTGTATACGATTCAACTCATTTTTAAGTCAGTTTAAAGGGGTCCTGAATTGAGAAATCAACTTTCCCTTGAGCTTTATATAAAAGGTCATGGTAATATAAGAATATCCTGTAAGTTTCAGAGTTAAAAACTTCCTTGTTAGTCAAATAAAAGCTTTTATTGACACCAGGCCCAGCAAACGCTCGGTCTCAGAATGTGCCAGGCTGTGACGTCAGAGTGTGGTGAAACACCGCCTCAACAGAAGAAGAAGAACGCCTGACCGCATAAGCTTCATTCGGATTCCAATATAAGGAATGAGTGGTTGAACTTTATTTTTAATGAATATCCAGCTCACGTGGGGAAGACATTGCGCGTTTGTTCCTTCATTTCACCACGGATTCGTTTGTAAACAAGAGACTGGATTTGCAGACAGGATGAGATTACATGAATGAATGAAGCAACACACTTATGTGAGTAAACATTTTTTTTTATATGTGATAATATTGCATTGTTACAGATGGTTTGATATCTATTGATTATGTGTACGTGTCTAACTGAACATAACTTAGCACGCTGTCACAGGCTGGAGAATCCTTTATTTGATTTGTTGTTGGTTTATTGCGATTCGGGATCAGATATAATGTTATGGGCCAGGGCTCGCAAAGCCCAATGTCTCGAGGCTGTGTGTTTTCCAGACGGGCTACCAAAATGTAAGCCCGGCCTGCCAACGGGCTATCTTAAATAGTGAAATAACATTCCTTTCTTGATGTGCGTTGTTCACTCTCTTGACTTGATATTGGAAAAATACAATCACGGAAGTTTTAATCATGCTGATTTGTCTGACTCTGCAGTGAGGCTTGTGCGTGCGTGTGTGTTAATGATGTACGGTTCGCGGTTATATCCACCGATCGGGTGGGCCAAGTAATAAAAAAAATAACATTCCAATCAATCGTGCGTGGATGAGAGATAAATTATTGTGTTTGTTTGATAAAGACGTTTTGCGAGCCCTGTGGGTGATTCATTCCGGTTGCCATTTTCCCACACGCTTTCAAAACATTTCCCACATGTACTGACAGGGGAGCTGAAGCTCATTAAATATGCAAATCTTATCCAATCCTAGCCGTTTACTTCCAAGTCTTCAGTGCGGCACGCCCATTAAAACCAAGTGGTCCATGAGAGAGCCTCAAAACCAGGGTAGAAAATAGCCTATTACTTATTCATGATGATGTTTTTGAATGTAAAAACAACGCGAACGTCATAAGTTGACCTCAGACAACAGTATAAAAAAATAAAATGTAATTTAAGGGCCCTATTTTACCGATCTGAGCGCATGTTCTAAAGCACATGGCACAGGTGCAAAAGGGTTGTATCTAGTCTCTTAATGAGTCATGCGTGTGTTTTGGGCATAACATGCAATAAACCAATCAGAGTCTCATCTCCCATTCCCTTTAAAAGCCAGTTGCGCTCGCACCATGGCGGATTCACTATTTACATGGCAGAATTTGTGAGCGGAAAGACTGAACGCTTCTCCAGAGAGGAATCCTTTTATTTTTAATATTTAAAAATGTTTTGTGTGCTGCTGCGCGTCTCTGTGTGTGTAATAAGCAGAGTGTGCGTGCGTTGTGCACCCGCCTATAAGCGCATATTACTAACACGCCCTTTAAATAACACAAAAAATACTGCTTTAGACCAGGTTTTTGTTGGTCAATGGCGCAGTCGTTCTTAGTTCCTCAAAATAGCAACGTGTCAACAATGCGCCTAAACACACCTCGTTTTCAGACCGGCACGCCCATGAGCGAACTGATGGGCGCGAGTGCATTTTAAACAACTAAGCTGGACGTGAAAATGATTATGGCGTCGGGCTGAAACTAGAAAAGAACACTTGCGTCGTGCCTGGCGTTATATTGTGCCGGGTGTATGATAGGGCCCCAAGTTGAAATGAAATTTTTGATGTACATAAAAATTTAAGGCAGCAATTTTTTTTTTTACAGTGTGTGCTTTGTGCAGTAAATCATATTGTTATTTAGATTTTTTGTCCACTTATTCACACTCATAGAATTCCAAATATGTATGACTTTCTTTCAAAGAATTTTAAGTCACTATTTACCATAGAATGGAACTAGACTGTGATTTAAGAACTATAAAGACCCTGCAGTCAAATCACCAAACAATCTTGACAATAAGCAACAAATTGCACCCAGGACTGTTTAAATTCACTCTACCACTCAAACACCAGAGGTAGAATTGCAGGGTTTTGTGTTTTGCCACTTTTACAGGCTGAAACATATTTCTTCCCCTTTTAAAAGGCTGTATTTCACTGGCTGAGGTACAATGCGGCTTGCATCTCTCACTCTTTGCCTGCGGGCTCTGAATATCAGGCTGTAGCCACGACCATTGACAGCTCTTGGGAACGAGCATTTTTTATTACTGACCTTTAAACTGCGACACTCTGAAATTGAGCCACTTTTCTTTCAGGACCAAGAGAGAGCTGGAGCGAAAATCTATGAAAACTCTGTTACCTGGAAGTGAATTTGTGCGGATTGCGTTTCTGAATGACTTTTAAATTCAAAACCCACGTTTGTAATAAGTTACTTTTTTCATTAATGCATTTAAAGAAAGAAGTCAATACACAAAATGTTCACTGGTTTGTGCAGGACTCTTCATCACTTCCTCACTGTAAACCCTAACACTCGAAATAACTGTTATGAGTATTAAGAACTTTCTTTTTCTTTTGAGTTCACAGCACTGACATATTTCAAGTAAACTGAACTGTTTCAATGTTTTGAATTGTATGTACTCATTTCCTTTAATTTAGACAAACTTAAGTTTAACTGAAACTGGGCTGGGATTTTTTTATTTCCCAGCATGCTTTGCCCATGGCACTCGAAAGGGAGAGTAAATGCTAACATTAAGTGTTACATATTGTTTTTTGTGCAAGATTAATGGTAAGTTTCTGTTAATGTGGGTTTTTGGAGGGGTGCACGTGGCTTGGTTTGAGAGCAGGTAAGTCACATGTTTTAAGTTGCTGTACTCATTCAGTAAGTGTTAAGTGTAAGTTAGTTTGCTATAGCTAGCAAAATATTTCTTAACATAAAAAAATTCAACTTTCAACTTTGAATTCAACAATTCAACTTTTTTCAGTTCACATATTAGGGTTTACAGTGAAGTAAACAACTTATTTGATTAGCAAGAACTAAATATTTTATGTTAATTGATATCAAAATGTACTTCAAGTTTTTAACATGCATGAGCAGGGTTGGGAAGGTAACTTTTGAATTTTTATTTCACTACAGATTACAAAATACTCATTTGTAATGTATTTCGTTAGATTACACAAGTTTTGTAACTTAATCTAAATACTTTAGAATACTTTGGAACACTAATAAGGTATGTAACACATAGGGACCACCAAACAGGACTTGGATTTCCTCTGCATATTATTTTTAACAACATAAATTTTCCACAAATAGCTTAGTTAATAGTTCTGCTTACTTAAATTTGGGAACATCATAACTCAAAAAATTTGATGTAGCCTAACTGATTCCCTCAAATTTGAGTTAAACCAGTTATTCAGGTTTACAGTGCTCTGGGAGATCAAGGTAGTCTCAAAGTAAACAGATTCAAGAAGAAAAGCAGACAAAAGGTGACCATCAACATCATCTTGAGCTGTTTCTTCTTGCTAGATCTAGAAGATCTTGCTTCATCTACTGCCGGGACAAGTGCTCTTCTCATAGTATTCCTGATAAAGGAAGATTACTCATGGAAAAAGTGAGTGAAGTCTCAATCAATACTAGAGGACAGACGTGCCGCGGCTAATATCACATGATCAGTCCTGTTATCTGAGCGAGCCAGCACATCCAGGCCAGTGTGCCGATGTACAGCTTTCATCAAAGCAATCGATGATACGCACATGAATCAGAGCCCTCGTCCTGAGATGGGTACACAACAATCCCATTAACTGCATCTGCAGGACTGAGGTAACGGTAGGCTAAAGCTAGCTAACAGTCACAAAAGAAAGCCAAACATACTAATCATAAATAAAACATGCATTACTGTTCTGTAGGCTAGTACAGAGGCGCCCTGATATTCTGTGTTGAAAGTCTCTCGGTTTCATTTAAGTATTCAGAATTATCCTGGTTTCTAAAGTAAAGACTGCCGGCAGCACAAGTTACACTGAGAGAAAAACGCAGAGACAGGAGATTTTGTCTTGTGAGATACAGGACGATCTGAACTAAGAGTGGGTGGAAAATGTTGATATATCTCTTGGCACTTTCCATGAAGAGGTTACAAAAAACTCTCTTTTAAAATGTATTTTTTCAACAAATGGTCATGATTAACCTTCAGAAAATGCTTTCTGCCCACCTTAGGGGTCAAACGAAGTATTATATGAGCTTTTTTTAAAAAAAATTTTAGAAACAAACATGAAATAAACTTGAATCGAATTCATTTAAAAATTGTTAAAACAGAAGAATGGATAACAGGGTTGAATTTGGCTAGAATAAGTTGATGTAGTTGCAAAGTGTCTCCAATGTCTGTTGGACGACTATCACAATAAAGTGTTAGCAGATATTAAAGGCGCAGTGTGTGAATTTTAGCGGCATCTAGCGGTGTGTGAATTGCAACCGTCCACCGCTCACCCCCTCCCTTTCGAAGTACATAGAGAAGCTAAGGAGGCCGACACAGGACAAAGAAGTCGTCGTCTGAGACAGCAGGGAGTAGCTAGCTCTCCGTAGAGCAGTTTGTCTGTTTAGGGCTACTGTAAAAACATGACAGCGCAAAATGGTGACTTCAATGTAAGGGGACCTGCTGTGTATGGAGATAGAAATGGCTCATTCTAAGGTAATAAAAACATAACGGTTCATTATGTAAGGTCTTTATACACCACTGAAATGTATTATATTGCATTTCTGTCAATAGATCCTCATAAATACTACACACTGCACCTTTAAGCAGACAGTCTACTAATACTCTAATGACTGCTAACTGACATGTAGTTTCAAAGTTACTTATAGTAAGTTGAAAGTCTAAAGTGGACCATCAAAATTAAGTGTTGCCCTGATTTTTTGTAACCTAAACTTAGCTTTTAATCTGTAGGGCGAGATTTGGAATCAAATGTTGGTTTGTAATTATTAACTTTCCCCGCCACTGATGGAAATTTCCGGCTTTCCGTGTTTTCACTGTTATACTCTAGGGCACACATGTTCACAAGTCCTTGCGGTCCAAGTCAAGTCAAGTCTCAAGTCTTTGAGGTCCAAGTCCAAGTTATGTTTAAAGTCTCTGAGGTCCAAGTCATGTCTCAAGTCAAGTCTCAAGTCTTTGAGGTCCAAGTCCAAGTCATGTTTAAAGTCTCTGAGGTCCAAGTCAAGTCTCAAGTCTTTGAGGTCCAAGTCCAAGTCATGTTTAAAGTCTCTGAGGTCCAAGTCATGTCTCAAGTCAAGTCTCAAGTCTTTGAGGTCCAAGTCATGTTTAAAGTCTCTGAGGTCCAAGTCAAGTCTCAAGTCTTTGAGGTCCAAGTCCAAGTTATGTTTAAAGTCTCTGAGGTCCAAGTCATGTCTCAAGTCAAGTCTCAAGTCTTTGAGGTCCAAGTCCAAGTCATGTTTAAAGTCTCTGAGGTCCAAGTCAAGTCTCAAGTCTTTGAGGTCCAAGTCCAAGTCATGTTTAAAGTCTCTGAGGTCCAAGTCATGTCTCAAGTCAAGTCTCAAGTCTTTGAGGTCCAAGTCATGTTTAAAGTCTCTGAGGTCCAAGTCAAGTCTCAAGTCTTTGAGGTCCAAGTCCAAGTTATGTTTAAAGTCTCTGAGGTCCAAGTCATGTCTCAAGTCAAGTCTCAAGTCTTTGAGGTCCAAGTCCAAGTCATGTTTAAAGTCTCTGAGGTCCAAGTCATGTCTCATGTCTTTTAACAGTGTATTGAACTATCAAAACAGATTCCTTTTACTTTAAAACTGCATAATAAAGCACATAAAATACTACTTAAATCATTACTATTACTTCCCAACTTTGTACAAAATTATACCATTTAGAACCACCACAAGAGGGGAAAAAGTGCTGTGTATTTTGAGCTATTTGAGTTGCCGTAGTTTGCTGTAGATCTCAAGCAATGCTGGATAATATAGTCTTCCAGTGAGCGCCGGCGGTAACAAAACCTGTGTATAGACAAGCGTTACAGTAAACAACACATAGAAAAATATTTCCATCTGCGTGTCTCGTTTGTGGAAATAAGTTGGACAGGGTCATAAATTGCGTATGAAAGTGTTTGTGCAATCCAGATGCAAGTTAATTTGGTAAATCTGGATTATATGCATATGTTAGCAAATAGCCTACTTTGGGGAAAAACATGAAAAGGACATGGAAATGTGTACTTCTTGAAAATGGACCGCAAGCAAGCCTCTGCTGCTGTGCAACACCGCAGCTTCCCTTGGGATTAATTGATTGCTTTTCAAATTAAATGACAAAGTTTTGTAAGGTAAGGCTTGACTATATTGTTACTATTTGTTGCTAATTTATTTAACAGCAGTTTTCTAATGGGTGATTAATTTGTGTGCCTTTCGATGCGTCACACGCTCGCTGGCTTGGTGTGTTTAGAAATGGTTTTTTGATATTCGCTGTTGCAGCACATATTTGTGAATGAATGAATAGTAAAAGGTGATGTTTCATGCTGTCATGTGGGGTAGCAAATAGAGAACGTAATCGGGAATGCCGTGCCAAAATAATTTTTTTCCACAAGTCTCAGTCTTCCTCAGGGTTCTTATATGTAAGGGGGGGAGGGGGGGGGGGGGGCTTCATTGAAAAAAGGTTGGGAACCACTGCTCTAGGGGGCGCTATTCGTTCTTCTGAAAGAGTACTAGATGCAGAAACAAGTGATCTCATATGTAAACAGATGCATATATAAAATAACATGATCCTCAACATTAAACAGCATATAAACAGCATACAAAACTGCCTAATGTTACTGAATGAAATGTCGACCCAGGACAAGCTCTAGGACTGTGAAGCTTTGGGTGTTGATGGACTCAAACTACTCCATCTGTGTTTTGATCATCGTTCTGAATCCGATCTGGATGTAGTCTTTGATAAAAACACAATTTTCTCAGCTTTTTGCTTAAAATATTGTTTTTTTTATGAAACTTGAAAGTGTTGATAAAGGAATGCATAAAGCTAGAATAAAAAATTTTTTGTTGTTTAAAAGCAGAGGCTCTGTTCTTTCTTTTGATATATTGTATATTCAGATATTCGTACAACCAAATATTCTGGGGGATTTTTTTTTAAATTACCCAAAACACTGGCGAGGAAAGAGTTATGGGAACTTATTTCCCATAAACTAACAAAAATATTTATTTTACAAGATTTTTCATCAACACTTGTAAAAAAGTATTTTCCAAAAACATTAGCTTACAAGTTTAATGACTTACCCTCACACTTTTCCAGGATCTGAACCGTTTCTCCAATCTCTAGAGTCAGACCATGTGACACAGATCCTCGGAAACTACAGACCACTGGGAAAAGATAAAAGAGAAGAAGAAAACGAGTTAGATGTGTATCAAAAGCATTTAGAGACAATGCGTTCAAAGTAAAACCACAAAACAATTTGTTGATAAAAGTGTTGTGTGTAATTTTTGTGCTACTACCCTCCTAAACATATCTACCTGTCTGCCATTAGTCAGATAGCCCCGCCCCCTGCTCATGCTATTGGTTGAGTCAGTGTTGCCGTGTCAAGGCCCAGATACTCATGGTGAAGTTCCTTTTCCTTGTTTGCTTAGAGGTTAAAGAAGATTGAAATACCTTTGCAGCAGTAAACTGTTAGCAGCGTGAGCGGCATTTATATGAATATGTAAATGTCTTCTGAACGCTTTCCTCTCATTAACAAAAACACAATGACAGCGGTGAGAAAACTGCAGTTAAGAAAGCATCTGATCATAGGGATGTGGATATGTTTGCATCAGCCCTGCAATTCAGCACTCCAGTCAAATTATGTTTATTTATATAGCACTTTATACAATAGATTGCTTTAAAGCAAGCAGCTCAACATAAAAACTGTCAGTGTCAACTTCAGTTTCTACTATAAAGCGGCTCTTCAGTGTGTTAATGTTTTATTCCCGGACGTTTGACCTCGACGGACTAAATAGAAGAAATTAACCGGAGAAGATTTCCATGTCAAAGAAGGTGGAGCCTCAGAGCCACACCTACCTATTACATCATCGCCAACCGACCAATGGTAGTTCGAAGGTGTTTACCAGCCAGATTGAACTTTTCCGGCAAGCTGTTTTTAACTCCAGAAACAATCTACAAACGAACTTCATTTTGGCCAGATTTTATTTGAAATGACGCATATCGGGGCCTTCAAGCTGGACGGACTGCTCAAAAAACAGAGCAATTTGTTGACAGTGCAACAGAGACACAATATTTACACTTTTTTAAGAAATCTTAAAAGTACAAGCACAAGTATAGTATTATATAAAATGCATGGGGTGTCACGGTTGTGGGTTTTGTTATCACTTTCATGTTTCATCTCTTTTGTAATTTGGCTTAGTCTAGTGCTGTGTTCGAAATGGCCCCCTATACCTTCATTCACTATTACCTACATTACTCCACTATAGTCCACTCTTGAAGGAGTGAATGAAAGCGAATGAGTGAATTTGGACTCTGTCATGGAAACTATGCATAAACCTTAATTAAAAAAATTAATAATAAATTAAAAAAACGAATTTATACCTGTAATATATTTCGGACACAGCCTAGGTTCCTGGTTTTGTCATGTGCTTCCCTAGTCTCATTTGTTATGTTGTCATTGGTTGTTCTGGTCATGTGTCCTGTTTTCTCATTGGTTCATTGTTTGATTGTTCACAGGTGTTCCTTGTTGTTCGTTAGTCTTATGACTTCGATTGAAGTATGCTGCAATCCTGGCAGGTTTTTGAGCCCGCAAGTTACGACTTCACCACGGCTCGCGACTTTGTAGCATTCCAGGCAAAGTCACGCCAAACTGCCTGAGCGCAAGAAATTGTGGTAGCTAGATGTAAACAAAGCATGGCGAAAACAAAACAATAATTTCTATCGCCAAAGGTGCTTACTCCTTGCTCATTTGAGGGAAACGGTGCATAAGGCAAGATAAGCTGTTATACCTTTTATTTTACGTTATTTGAATATTTGGAAATGTATTTGGTATTCATTTATTCTTGCACTCAACAGAAAAGCTGCTGATAATGTATAACATTTGCGGATAAATAACGTTAGAGCAATACCTTATTTTAATAAACGATTTGGTTTTTAATGTACGACTTTCATAAACGCCGCATCCATATGGGCTGCCATTGTTGTTTCACGGGCTATGTGACGTCAGAGCTCGTAACTGAGAGTACGTCGATCTAGTACGAGTTCACGGTGGGAAGTCATGGGTTTGACTGCCGTTTCAGTGCATGGGTAGACGGTTGGAAAAACACGGGTTACAGGTTGCCTGGAACGTGGCATTACACATCGGTAAATTCAATACTGTCATAACTTTGAGCAAAATAACAGAGAATACAGTGAATAATTGCAGGCTTTCCTCAGGAGGGAGCTCTGTATGTTCTCCATACATTTATTTTTCAGATGCGAAGATTTGAGGAATGCTTCAGTTGTAAATGCAATGGATACTGTATTTGAAGCCTGGAATTTTAGCTGTTTTTCAGGGATAAGACAAAGCTACTATCATATTCAGGTCATCTATGATCCATGCTTTTGCCGCTGGGTTCAGTTGAACACAGTGTGTCTGTTTGCTTTTATTTGGGCCACATTGTTTTCTTTTCTATCTATAGTTTCTGCCAAAATATAGTTACTATACTGTTATTATTACTCCAGGAACACCACTGTTTTTGTTAAAGTTTATCAAAGGTTTTTATAAATAAATAATAAATACTGACATTTTATTTGAAGATTTAATTAGACATTTTTTCACTCAAAATGCTGATAATATAATATATATATTTTTTTTATGTTATCTACTAAAGTTCTACCACAGTGCAGATGGACAGAGCAGCACTGTGGAAATAATAGGATTTATTTTCAATGAATGCATTCCGGAATAGAAAAAACGGACATGTGCAGGATTTAAAAGCAGAGATATTCTGAATTGCCATGGTAACCTGGACAGAGCATCCCAGGGAATTATCAAATCCATGCTGATGAAAAAGCTTACGTGTGAGAGAGGCTTGCTGTTCCCAGCTTTCCCAGAGCTGATATTTGGGAATCACATGGGGAAAATACTTCTAAAGTCAACATGGCATCAAAATGTACTTAAAACACAGTACTGGTCTTATTGTGCACTATTTATCTGTGGAACAAATGCTTTTTTTATTAAATTAAACAATTTGCTCTTACTCTGAAATGACTTTCCTTTTCCAATGACATCACTTAGGCCACGCTGACTATTAACCAGTAGCCAACTAGCTTTTCAGGTATTGTTTTAACAAAGTCACATTCAGTCTGGCTCCATTCTGGTGTGTACCACCTAATTTTAACCATCAGATCAATTCCAGAAGGATTAAATCAAGTCTTGTCCTGCATTTCTTATTGATTATCCTGTTTATCTCAAGAGAACCATCACATTACAGAAGTAAAATGGAAAATCAATTAATAGACAAAAATTGAGCTTAAAGGATTAGTTTACCCAAAAATGACAATTATCCCATGATTTACTCATCCTCAAGCCATCCTAGGTGTATATGACTTTCTTCTTTCAGCCAAACACAATTGGAGTAAAAAAGTACCTGGCTCTTCCAAGCTGTATAATGGCTGTGAATGGTACCTGAGATTTTGAAGCCCAAAAAAGCGCATCCATCCATCCATCCATCCATCATAAAAGTAATCCATGGGGTTAATAAAAGACTTCTGAAGCAAAGCGATGCATTTGTGTAAGAATAATATCCATATTTATAACTTTATATACTATAATCACTGGCTTCCGGTAACGGCCGTACGCGAGTCGAGTTCTGGTGGAAGAGTGACCTCTGACCTGACACATGATGTATTGATGAACGCGGAAGCCTATTGTCTAAAAACAAGAATTTTGAAGAGAAATGTTCGTAGGAGCTTGAGTTTTTTGCCCAGCCCTATTTGTTTGTTTGTTCGCATACGGCTGTTACAGAAAGACAGGGATTATAGTTTATAAAGTTATAAATATGGATATTTTTCTTACAAAAACACATCGCTTTGCTTCAGAAGGCCTTTATTAACACCTTTATTAACACCCTGGATTACTTTTATTATGGATGGATACACTTTTTTGGACCATTCACTGCCATTATAAAGTACGGAGCCCCACACAAAAAAAGTAAAACATACGCACAATTTACTACTTCGTTCCCTCTACACATGATTTACTCATTTGTTCTCTCGATTTATAAATCGTGCGCACAATTTAGCCTACTAGTTTTTTCCTGCATGTCATGAACTTAAACTGTGTTTGGCTGAAAGAAGAATGTCATATACACTTAGGATGGCTTGAGGGTGAGTCAATCGTGGGGTAATTAAAATTTTTGGATGAACTATCCTTTTAAATGTGTATGTAAATAAAATAGAGATGTCTTTGAAGAGATATTTTTGGACATAGCACATTCCTAAAATAAACCACCCCTTAGTCTTACATTTGATTCCACGCAAATTCAGTTTTTGTTTTTCAGTCAAAACATCCCCCAAACTGTAAAACAAGACATGCATTGCTGATTTCATTATATAAAGGCGAGATTATAATGGTCAGACAGGCAGACCAGATGAAATGCCCGGAACAAAGCTGAGTAATTTCTCTGAATCCATCTGTATTTGTGCAACATGATCCAGTCTGGCTTGTTTTGCTGCTGTACACAGACATCTGATGGGGCCTCTCAGAATCTCAAATTGATATCCACGTCTGCTCTTTCCAACATCTTGTCAAGAAGCAAAGTGTTCATGGTGTTACCATGCAACCGGCTAGCTCCAAGAAACAATCTATTTGAAATACACAGTGGTTTAGATGACAATTATGACAAGTTGCATACATTTACTGGTATAATATATTCCCGATGCAGACAGGACAACTTTCCCTGAGGAGTTTCACAGATTCTGGAAGGTTTTTGCACTCTTTGAAGGAGATCCTGTACTCATTTTAACAGCACAGCAGTAGTTATAATGGCTTTTTTATGCAAAATAAACTTTTATAAGGGCTCAAAAATTTAGCATATGAAAACAATTACATTATCTCAACTGCGTCGTTCTCAAGACACCAAAATATCAGAGTTAACAATCAGACAGGGACCAGGGGCGTCAGACTGGGGGTAAAACCAGTACTGATTACCAGGGCCCCAAGGGGAGAGAGGGCCCTTGAAAAGTCTGGAATATATTTTAACATGGAACATGGAGGCCCATCAGGACTGCCTATACATAGGGCCCGGGATCTTGTGCTACGCCCCTGACAGGGACAGAGCGTCTTTCAGGATTTGTCATGCTCATTTACTCATTTCTGATGACATTGTGCCATTTGTTATTTATTTTCAAAGATCACGGTTTAATATTTAATGCTTGTTAAGAGACTCTCGCTGCAGTTTCCAAAAAAACATGTGACTGCCGCCAGAGGTCTGCATTTAGTGAATAATTCAATAGCTATTAAAAGAGTTAATCCCACTAAAAGACGGAACGACATAAACAATATGTGTTTTGAATATGGAAGACTTTGCTATTAATGGTATCGAAATGGCATTGTGATGGCCCTAATGCTATATTAAAAAAATGCTAGTTAATATGGAGGGCGCCGAGATGTCTGTAACTATAATATTTGTGTACAAGCACCTGATAAACAAATAGCAAAAATACCTTTCAGACAAACAAATGGCCCAAAAACACACACTGAACACCGTGGTATAAATATCTGTATGGCTACGAGTAAACAGGACTGTTTAACGTCACCTTGACATTAAATCTATGAAGAAACATGCATGTATAAATACAGAAAATACAACGGAAAAATCTAATTCTTTTGTAAAGAATCAAATTTAATATATTATCCAAAAATAGTCATTAAAACTTTTTGTATATAAACCAACCCTATGTGGCGTATACAGATGCTAGGCTAACCAATAATAACTTAAAACAGAAATAAACACTAAATATCCAAAAAAGGCAATAAAACATAGTTATTTAATAGATAAACCATCCTTATGTGACGTATAACTGCTAGGCTAACCAATGCTAACTTACAACACAGAAATAAACATTAAATATCCAAAAATAGACAATAAAACAGTTATTTAGTAGATAAACCATCCTTATGTGACGTATAACTGCTAGGCTAACCAATGTTAACTTCCAACATAAATAAACACAAAATATCCAAAAATAGGCAATAAACATGGATAAACCATCCTTATGTGACGTACACGTGTACATGTCTGCTAGGCTAACCAATGCTAACGTACAATACAGAAATAAACACTAAATATTCAAAAATAGGCAATACATAGTTATTTATTAGATAAACCATCTTTATGTGTTGTATAATTGCTAGGCTAACCAATTAGTTTGTCTCCTTGGTTTACTTGTTAATTAGCAAATCCAGGGCCGTTGCAAGGGGGGTGTGAGGCCCTGTGCGAATGCGATGTGCGAGGCCCGGGGGGGTGGGGGAGGGGGAGATATTAATGGGGGTCTACTGTTGCTATAGTGACAAACAATTTGTTGTTTATGTGGATATTTAAGAAAACTAAATCGTATATTCAGTTTAACAGCATTAGGTTCAAGAAGTTAAACTGTGTAACTGAACTGCGCAGCGCACATTTTGACGCTTAAATTATGTTCTAAATTATGAATAGGTCAAACGCGTTTGCAAAACGGCCTGAATCCACTTGAATTAGTTCGGACTGCTCTCTCTCACTGAATTATCTGAAGCGATTTCTCAGTCAGTAAAACAAACAGACAGTATTGAGAGAACAACCAGCGCTGTTTTTCAGTTGTTTTCCTCTGTGAACGTGCGCTAAATGGATGTTTGACAATTTCGTTGCTTTTTGCAGTTTTCAGATTTAAAAACGTTTAACACGTGTAGAGATAGAGTAGCTACACTCGTTCTGCGGTCCAGTTGCTCTCACTGATGCTCCGAAAGGTGCGTACTAGTTAGGCTATATGCTGATTTAACTTTATAGTGTTAAATAACAAACCCTTTGTGCGTACCGTCAGATGAAATCCTGCAGGCTTCCGTGCTTTCTCCGTCCATGCAATAAATGCACATCCCCAATGCTAATTTCTAGCGTATTTACTTGAACTTCTTAGGTAATATCTATGGTTTGACCCATTTCAGAGGCGGCCAAAATCAGAATTTGATTGGACTGTGAATAAAGCTCTATGAACTTGACGTGCGATGCCGCGCTGATGACATGTATGCGTATGAATCACTGGCACACGCACACGTACAGAAATATTGTAAGTTAGCTACTGCATAATACATTTTTAACAAGCAGAATAATACAGCATCACGATACACATAAAAATTCAAATTTTTAGCTATGTCTTTTAACTATTATATTATTTCGAAGGACAAAAACATGAACTTTAACTATTGGCTTTACATCATCAAGTCAGCTGTCAATTTACTTTGCGCGAGGCCCTGTGCGGTCGCACACTTGGCACAGCCCTTACGACAGTACTGAGCACACCTATCTGTATTTGGTTCTTCACTACTGTGTATTTAAGTTAGTTAAATACACACTACTCCTTAGTTCCCATTCATTGTACGGCAATGTTGTGTTTTACACACTGTGTC
This sequence comes from Rhinogobio ventralis, assembly GCA_039654625.1. NCBI lineage: Eukaryota > Metazoa > Chordata > Actinopteri > Cypriniformes > Gobionidae > Rhinogobio > Rhinogobio ventralis. The sequence goes on along the minus strand of CM077217.1, from coordinate 20,571,682 downwards.
TTTTGTGTTTCACCACTATTGGATTATCGAGTCACTTTGATTAATGAACAACATCTCTATTTGAATTACTTCGTCTATCTTCTTCATCCTGGGAGAAAATGTTACATGGTTATATATGGCCCATAAGTGACATTGACAGCTGCTTGGCCGGGGGAAAAAAATGTTAACTTGCAACATGAGATAAATACATTAGCAGTTGGGTGTCAAGTGTTTTATAGCATGAAACTTGTGCTAAATTTTATAACATGAAGCAAATATTTTGATAAGAGAGAAGAGAGAAAAATATGGCAAATCCTGAGAGGAAATTACATTTTAATTAAGGCAAATAGCTTGTCAAATTAGCATTTGTTGTGGTGCCTGCTAGCAAAAAGAGTCAAATGGCTCTGCAGCAAATAGCTGAATCATTTGAGACGTATGTGTGTGTGATTAGCGCAATTCACACGGATGCTATGACAGACATGCTAGCCGAGGGCAAGTTAACCCTTAGCATAGAAATCAGGTCAGTAAACCACCCAAGAGCGTTCTCTGAATTCATGTCCGTAAACATGACAGAAGAGTCATTATACACTTGGTATTTGCCTAGTAAATCAAATTTCAATCTGCATATATTATGCTAGCCCTATAGGCTAAATTAAGACATTTGCATGTGGCATCTATACAAACATTCTCATTAAACGGATGAAGGCGGTTGGAGCCCGTAGGGCCACACCTCTTCCTGCCATTCTGAATTTTGTCCTGTCATGCCAAATAAACAAACAGCAAGCCAAATGGATCCATGCCGACAGGTTTTATATGCGTGTCTCAATAATCTGCTAAACAAACAAGCAGAAAACACTAATAAATCTGGGTTTATGGAAGGGCAGGGAAGGGTTTTTTTCTCTTCTCAGATTTACTGAAGGATATTTCAGGCAGTCGATTGGAAAAGCAGTGAAACAACCAAGGTTTTTTTTATATTTCATTTACAGAGACATTTTGCTGTTTGTCATTAAAACTGCACTCAATTTATTAAACACTAGATGGCAGCCTCCTTAATAAAGAACATCTCTCCCCCTAAACACACAGAGACTGTTCTCAGAAAATACTGCCTCAGTAGTCTTACTATTATACATGTGTACTGTTCGAAGTATGCACATATTCTGTATGCATGCTATATTGTGCCATATACAACAGAGCACAAAACAATTTAGCAGCATACTACAGTTGAAAATAGTTTTTCAGTTGCTATTTTTTTAAATATAGCAGGCAGTATATCAGCATTCAGTAATTAGTACATTAGATCATTAGCATTCTATTCACTGCATATACCGTTCAGCTCATTAAACATCTATTCTGTTTTAAAATATTATGTGTTATGCAATGATAAACATTTCAAACACTAGTATGCCACATTGTTGTCCTATGACCTTCATCTTTGAAATAAAAAACTTAAGATTCAAAATTAAACTTTTTTCATAATAAATTGAAAAAAGAAATAACTGAACAACTGTTTGGTCTTGTGTAAGTATATATAAAAATATACAGATTTAGTTTACATTATTATATTGAATTTAAAAACTATCAAAATGTTCTCTACCAAAAATGAAAACCTGTCAAAAAAATGTCCAATGCCAGTCAGTGTGACTTGGAGCACTTTATTCGTTATTCAATATTTTGGAAAATTATATATATATATTTGTGTTTACATAATATATATGTGTGTGCTGGGTATAATTATTATGTATATATAAATACACACACATGCATGTATATATTTAAGAAATAGTTGCATGTATATACTGTATATATAATTTATCTTATATATATATATATATGTTTTTTTTATAAAAAATATTACACATTTTTCTTAAATATATACATGCATGTATGTGTATTTATATATACATAATAATTATACACAGCACACACATATATATTATGTAAACACAAACTTTTATTTTGGCGATTAATCACAATTAATTTTTCCCCAGCACTAATATATATATATATATATATAGGGGTGAATTTATAATGAAGCCACATATTCTTTGGGATTATGAAAGTTGCCATAGAATCAAATAAATTCCAAAGATGTCAACTTGTAATGACTGTAATTCCAACACAACATGAATGCAGTAGAAGTTGGTTGATTTCTATAGAGAACCACTATAAGAATGAATCCTTCTCACATCTTTCCAATCTAATTTCACTTTAAAGGAATAGTTTACATGTAATCTGGATTGTGTAATCAGATTCCAAAAATTAAGTATTTGTAATTAGATTATATTAAGGTTTAAAATAATCATAATCAGACTAGAGTTCATTTTTTATTAATTGCATGATTACATGTAATTCTCACAATGGCAGTAAATTATTCAGAATTCATTGATTCTCTCTACTACTTCTTTTTTATCTTTAAAATTTTACTTTTAATTTTTACCATGTGACTATCACTGAAAACTGAGACCCACACAGCATTTGATCGCTTGGGTTACAGAAATAATTTCATTATTTGTTTTTTAAAAAAGTTACGGCCTTAAATTTTTAAGTCCAATAAACTTGAATGTTTAAGTCATTTCAACTTAATTTCAACTTTTCACTTAAATGACATTAAACTGACTTTTAAAAGTCTTATAGAGTTGAGTCTTATAACTCATAAAAAAAGTAAATGTATTGCTGTATTACTGTCTTTGAAAAGCTTTTGTTTTTTTAAACACAACACAACTCACTTCATTTCATATTTACATGCAATGCAGGGATTCACTAACGTTTTAACAGCTGAACCTTTTTGAACTTATATATTTATTTGAAGTAGATGAGATTTTAAGTTAATAAAGTTAGGTCAATATTAAACGTAAGTCAATAAATAATAATAATAATGATGATGAAATTAAGTTCACAGTTCTCTGATGTTGGTTAATGGTCACATGACATGCAGGAAAACAAATTAAGTTTAGTAAATTTAGTAAGTGTTTTATTTTGATTGTTTTTATTTTAATTTGTTATGATTTAATTAAGCTTTTTATTAAACTCACAAGCCCCTGCAGTTCCATCACAAACCCCAGTAGGGAAACCCTGACATAATGCAATATTTAATGCACTCAATGTTGTACATATATTTTTTCTCTTTTTATTTTTATATCAATATGGTACAAGAATATTTTACTCAAATCAATGTGATAAATGAGTTAGGTCAAAAGTAATCTAAAAGTAATCCAAAAGTAGTCAGATTAAATTACCCTAAATATGTAATGGATTACATTACTAACTACAATTTTTGTCATGTAATTTGGAATCATTTACCGACTACAATTGGTAAGCAGTCTATCCAGCACTGCTCATGGCATTCTAAACACCCCAACACTTAAAGCTCAGCTTTATGCACTGGTTTCCCCTGAGAGCAATACTGTACTTTCAGAATCTGATGCAAACTTTGGCAAGATGTTCTCATGATTGCCTCAGGGCGACAATAACGTGAATGGATAAGACAGAAAGCGTTTGCGCATTGTGTTAGCTGTGCCCTCATTTAAAGTGTATTTTACCTAAACACTTTGGACTCTCATTCTCAGTCTGGGCACACTGCCTGCAGCCACGCTGAATGAACTAAATGGGCCATTTGCCTGCATCCATCACGGCTTCTGAGGTGTGGAGGATGTATGTAAATTACCCTTTGGTTTCATATGCTGTTCAGTGACCAGTTCAGGTGTTGTCCGTGTGACAGCTGAGGATGTGACTGGGCCGGTCTGACATCAGTAGGTAGGAGCGTATGCCAAATGGGATTGCATTATGTGTCTAAGTTACGATTTAACAGCTTCTGATTCAGATATATTTGTAATAAATGCTACCATCTGGTACTAAAATACTGCCAATACAAAACACAGTAAATAGAGCTGTTTGCCAACAACAAACCCCTAACCAAAGTATCAAACTTCAACGGCTAACTCGTCCTACAATGTGCAACGAATTATGTGCATGAATTACATTTATGTAGGTGATCAGACTTATGGTTTTTGCCTGGTATACGGAAAAACTGTGTAGGCTAGACGTATATAACTGCTAGGCTAACCAATGCCAACTTAAAACACAGAAATAAACACTAAATATCCAAAAACAGGCAATAAAACATAGTTATTTAGTAGATAAACCATTATGTGACGTATATAACTGCTAGGCTAACCAATGCCAACTTACAACACAGAAATAAACACTAAGGGTGGGTTGCACCAACCAGGATTAATCTTAAATCTAGATTAAATCAAGGTTTATCTAATAATTCTGTTGCACCAAACTTTAATTCTTATTTAAAAATAAGCAGGTTTACATTTAAACCATCATTTTGATCCTGGATTTAATTTATATTTAAAATAGATTAACTTTAATCCTGTTGCTCCATAACTTTAAACTCAGATTTAAATCTCAATTATGGATTAATTTTAAACTTGCATGTGAGGAGGTTTAAATAAAATAAAGTGCACCAACAGAGGTAGAAACAGTGGGTGTGTCGTCAGGTCTCAGAGAGGTGTTTATTACTAGTAAAAATGAAAAAAGCGAATTGAGCCGTCAGAGTGTGAGGGTCGAGCATGAGTTTACGCCTGCTATCAAGTCCGGGATGCAGATCCGTATATTTAGCATTTAACGGATGATGAGGTGAGCGCCAGTGATCGCGGCCACGCCTCGCGTTTTTCATGCCCGCTTCACTCGATCAAACGGAATGGGCGGCGATCAAACGGACAGACGGCAGCGCTGTCAAGAGCGGAGATAGTCACTCCGCCAATCATGACAGTTGTTTGTCATAAGTTACGCTGCCACAATATACTCCATTAATTGATACTATAAATATATTTCTAGGCTTTTGAAATCTGTGTTATCATTGCCTGCTTGATCAGTAACGGTCTCTCTACGTAACGCTTTATAAAGACAGCTGACATTTGACAAGCTTATTTACTTTATCAGCAAGAGTTTATGTCAGAGAGAGAGAGAGTTGAGGTCAATAAAGAAGGAAATTGAATATTAGTATTGTTGCTGTCAATGGCGAATCCATCATGGCGGCGAAAATTAATCGTAAATGGAGGTTTTAATCGCAGGTTAAATTCTAATCCCCGATTTGTTAATCTGGGTTTAAAATTAAGTGGTGCAACACAACTCGATTTAAAATAAAGCCTAGATCAACAAATCCTAGATTAGCTCTAAACTGAGTTTAATTTAATCCTTGTTGGTGCAACCCACCCTAAATATCCAAAAATAGGGAATAAAACATAGTTATTTTGTAGATAAACCATCCTTGTGTAACGTATAACTGCTAGGCTAACCAGCTAATTTACAACAGAAATGAACACTAAACATCCAAAAAATAGGCAAAAAAACATAGTTATTTAGTAGATAAACCATTATGTGACGTATAGGGTAAACGTACCTATTAAGCTCACCAAAACATCGAGACATTTTAGTGCACAGGGTATTGGTTTGAGTACAAGATGTTAAAAAAAAAAAATTATATTATTATTGTCTCTCACACAATAATATTTTATTTTATTTTAAATGACAAATGTGTTTAAATTAAGATATACATCATTAAATGCAAAAGGTCTGGCTGTGCTTAATGGGTACATGTTTGTTTAAGCACACCCCGTTGCCATTAAGCTCACAACATGTTTTTTTGGAGAAATTCTTGTTTATTTTAAACAACATTTTAAAGAATAATTTTCTAAAGATTAACTTGAAGTGACAACCATCAGTTAATATTTAAAGTCTGTTTATGAAGTATTTACAAAGACGTTCAATGTGGATGAGCTTAAAGCTGAGCTTTATTGGAAAAGCAAACCCTTTTTTAATTAGTAAATATTATTAAATTAAATTTAAAAGAACAATTCTGCTAAATAAATAATCTAGGTCATGTATTAAGTTCATACATATTTTAATATGAACAGCTATTATTGAAAATATCTATGAAATTATACTTTTTCTTGTTGATGTCACACTGAAGCTGTGACAGAACATTAATAAACTGTAAATTTATAATATAATGGATTTAAAAGTACAAGCCAGTAATGCCTGTGAAGTAATATATTAGTGTAGCACACAGTCTTATACAGCTAGTAAGCTAACAGTGTTCTGTAGCATCTGTGCTATGTTGTATAACTGCTAGGCTAACCAATGCTAGCTTACAACACAGAAATAAACACTAAATATCCAAAAATAGACAATAAAACAGTTATTTAGTAGATAAACCATCCTTGTGTGACGTATAACTGCTAGGCTAACCAAGGCTAGCTTACAACACAGAAATAAACACTAAATATCCAAAAATAGGCAATAAAACAGTTATTTAGTAGATAAACCATCCTTGTGTGACGTATATAACTGCTAGGCTAATCAATGCTAACTTACAACAGAAATAAACACTAAATATCCAAAAATAGACAATAAAACATGGTTATTTAGTAGATAAACCATCCTTATGTGAAGTATAACTGCTAGGCTAACTAAAGCTAACTTGCTACAAAACAGAAATATACACTATATGTCCAAAAATTAACATTACAACTGTAACAGTTTTGGTTTCTTTTTTGTTGTTGTTGTGTTGGGTCCATCGTACAATAAAATTCAGTCACATAAAAGGACTTGTCAACATACAATCACATACTAGATCTCACATTAAGTGGGTACGAGGAACACAAGAAATATTACATAATATTTATGAAAGTTGGGTTAAAGGATTAGCATGATGAGACTGTATATGAATTGTGTGAAAGACACCCGGGCCTCCTACAAAACAGCCGAACATATTGAATGATGAACACAGACAGATGGATCCCACAAATCCTTGCACTTCCAGACACACTTTTGTTTACAGTTTTTCCTAGTGTCCCAGTTTAAACGGCAAGTGTCACATGGGTGTCAGGGAATTCACTAATCCTGCTCTGAAAACAAAGAAACATCAGATACAATACCATCTGCTACACAACGAACACATCTAAATGTGAGATCTCAGTTACTGACATCACAGATACCATTCAACAGCTACACCTCATTGTGCGTTTTTGTGCTAACAAGATCTATTGACTGCTACTCTAAAATACTGTCTGTGAATACAAAGCAGAACCACAACTCCCTGTCATGTAATTGTTGTGTAAAACCTCACTCATCTGGCCTCAAGAGGTGCACTAGCTACAGACGCTAGTCCTTGTTAGCACGGCCCATACAGGTTTGGAACGTCATGAAGGTGTGTAATTTTGTTATTTTCTGAGTGAATTATCACTTTAATATCTTTATATTGCCACCTTAAACCACTTCAGTGTTTAATTTACAGACAGATTTTTGTTACCAAAGTGTCGTGTAGCTAACTACTTTTTTTACTAGGGTAGCTGGACTGCTTGCTTGTAGCTCCGATGAGGTGACAAATCAGGTCCTCCCTTGAAATTGGGTCTCTTTTAGGACTCCAAGCGATCCCATTGGCTCAAATTACTTTTAGTACTCTCTTTAGCACCTGATTCCATTCCTACAAAATCATGTTATGATAAATGCTGTTTGAACTACGTTATAATGACTGTTAATGTATTAGTTAGCATAGCATAGCATACAGATACCCGATTAGTTTATACACGCATTTGCACTTACCCTGCATGTATTCACAATAAGTTTTAATTTAATTTAATTAAAGTGTTAATTTAAGTGTTAAATGTCCAAATATTCCAGTTATAAAAAGAATAATGTTAAGTTATTCACTTAATAAGCTTTTATTATTATTATTATTAGACTATTATTAATTAATTAACTAACAGTGTATCACGTTAAAAAATTACATTCAATGTAAGCTATACATATTTTAAATTAATATTGTTCTTTGTACTTAGTATAATCATTAACTGATAGTTGACAGAGACTCGATTTTGAGGGAGGACCCAATTTGTCATGACACCTGAAGCAGCTAGAAGCTAACACTGCTAACTAACCAGAATTGGCTAACTATGCCTAATTCTCCTAAATACAAATGATTAAGCTTATGTACATCAGAATATGTATTGTAGCAAACACTGAACAGAAGGGATTTCTATATAAATTGTTTGTAAAACTATTTTCATTTTTTTAAACAAGAGACTACTTTAAACTAGCTTGGAGTTTTATGACTAGCTTGTTTACAAGCAGCTTGAAGCTAACACAGCTAGCCAGTCAGACTTAGCTAAATGTGCTTAACCAAAAAATATACAAGCGATTAAGCTTATTTACATCAAAGTGTGCAAAAAATTCATAGGTATTAGCAAACATTGAGCAGAAAGAAATTCTATATAAATTGTTTGTAAACCACTTTTTTTTAATAAGATGTTGCATTCCATTGTTATAAAATGTCCACACAGAAACTTGTTCTGTATATGTTTTATGAATAAGGCACAGTTTATGTAACATGCAGAACATTTATCATTACCATTCAAAAGTTTGTTTATTTTTTTAAATAAATTAATAGTTGATCCAAAGTTACAGTAAATACATATATAATGTTACAACAGACTTCTATTTCAAATAAATGTTTTTTTTTTTTACTTTCTATTCATCAAAGCATCCTGGAAAAAAACATCACTGTTTCCACAAAAATATTAAGCAGCACATTATTGATATTTCAATCAGAAATGTTTCTTGAGCATCAAATCATCATATCACAATGATTTCTGAAGGATCATGTGACACTGAAGACTGGAGTCTTTGGTCACAGGAATAAATTACATCCTAAAATATAATAAACAGTTTTATAAATTGTAATAATATTTCACAATATTACTGTTTTACTGTATTTTTAATCAAATAATGCAGCCTTGGTGAGCAAAATTAATCACACACAAAATAAAAGTTTGTGTTGTCTGTGTATAATTATTATGTATATAAACACACACTCATTCATGTATATATTTAAGAAATATGTGCATGTATATACAGTATATATATTTATGTAATTTATAATATATATAAATATACATTTTAAATATAAATAACACATTTTTCTTAAATATATACATGCATGTGCATGTATTTATACATAATAATTATACACGAATTTTTTTCGATTAATTGATTTGATCAGTATATGTATACAGTGTATATATATATATATATATATATATATATATATATATATATTACTGACCCCAAATGTTTAAACGCTAATGTGTTTATTCATTTCTACAAAGAAACTATAATAGAGTTTATCAAGTTCACACATGGGAAACTACACCAGAGCACCGTCAGGCAGGATAGGGTTAACATACAGTACAATGCCAGCCTTAATCCATTCTGCTGCAAACAAAAGCCAGCGTTCCGCATTTAGCGCTGCTTTCAAACCCATCCCTAACCAGAAGAGGTACAACCTCTCAGACTTCCCCTCCATCAAACTATAATGTACTTTCAGCAGCGCACCAGTCAGTCTGTCTCTCTCAACCTCAAAGGTTGACCAAATCGTAAAAAACACAGCGTGCTTTCCCTTGCCCAGGTTAACGGCATTGTGGAGAGGAGACAGCAGGATTAGGACGGAAAGCAGTTTTGTTGGTCAGCCCAAGAGTAAGGGATTTAGAAGGAAAACTGCAATCTGTGAAGGCGTTAATCACTGTGTCTGCGCTGGACTGGACGACTTCACTTCCTTCATGCTGTAGTAGCAGATAGTGATGATCTTGTTGTTGGGATTGAGTAAATACTCATTTTATTTCTTATTTTTTTGGGAAAAACATCCTCCAACTCAATTTTTGTATTGTTTTCATAAACAGCTCTGGTGCATTTGCACTTTATTAAATTAGATTTTTGTGTGGAGGCTGTCCCATATTTAATCAAGACATTATTTCAATTACATTTGGAGGGAGGGAAGGAGGGAGAGACAGGGATTTAGTGGGTTTGAGATGAAGAGTGGATACTATTATTCAGCTCGGCCTTATGGGTAACGGCTCTATCGTTAGGTTGAGGGTTTTCTGACTTAACCAAATCATTACTGTCTGTTATAGGTTGGGGAATCATTGTAGCCACAATTTTAGGACTGATTTTAACATGCAGGGGCAAGTTTAGGCAAATTAGTCCGGTGACGTAGGACTGCGCGCGACTTTCCAGTTCCCGCTGGATTTCGTCCTCCTCATATAAGCTTAATAAAGCCTGAACCTCATCGTCTGTCCATCGGTCATATTTTTTAAACGCCATTGTTGATTCGAATTGCAAACAACTCTTACTTATGCAAGCTTGTTTCCGCCAAAGAATAGAAAAAATAAAAAGGTATTTGCTACTTTTTATCTCACAATTCTGATGCAGTTGCTAGATATAAAGTCAGAATAGTGAGATATAAACTCGCAATTCTGAGAAAAAAAGTCAGTCTTTTTTTCCCCTCAGAATTGGACTTTGTAACTTGCAATTGCGAGTTTATACTTCAAAATTCTGAGAAAAGAAGTCAGAATTGCGAGATGTAAACTCACAATTGTGAGATAAAAAGTCGCAATTATCTTTTAAATCGTTTTATTCTGTGGCGGAAACAAGCTTCCATACTTACTGCATGCACTACAACACACTTTTAAAAATGGTGGTTGAAATAAAATGCTGCGTGAACTCAACCAATCAGCATGTTCAGCGCCCAAGTCCCAGCCCCGAAAGTTCCTGAACTTTGAAAAAGTACTACCTCACGAGCAGGGACTTCCTGAGGGGGGAATTTTTACCCAAAACTTAATTTAGACCCTGGTCCCTGTGGTCGAAACCCAGAGTACCCTAGTTCCTGGAGAAAATTCCTGCGGTGGAAACACGGCTATAGAAACCACCCTAAAAGGTCCATTGCAACATCATAGAACCACCCAGAACACCCTAGTAACCACCTGGACCCACACATTCAAAAAAGTTTGGGAGAAATCAAAGTTCCAGAAATACAATATTCAGTCTTCTTATACTATTTAAATGAAATATATACAGGATGCATTAACATATTATTGTGCCCAAACAACCCAATACCCAAAATGATTGGCTGATTGGAATCCATTACATTCCTTTCTATCAAAGTTATCTGACATTATCAAGATGAATTTGTCCTGACAGTTTAACTCTGAGTTCTTGTCATATTTTATTACCATTTTCTAAACTATAGCGAATAAACTGTGATAATGTGAGAAAATGTTGAAGGTGTCTGAATAAATTTTGGTTTGACTGTAGGTCTAAGTATTCAGGTACAGGAATACTACAGAAATGGAATAAATCGTATATTTTATTGTAAAATTCTTCTCCCTATATTTTGTTCTTTGATTAATGTTGATTAACGTAACAGACAGCAGCAGGTACATTAGGCTGTACCTGAATTTGATTAGTCACTTTAAGAGCTAATGCATTGCATGGATCCAATATACTGACCGCACTGAGCATATGATAAACTTTAGCAACCGGATTGGGCAAGTGCCAATTCTGTCCCAAAAGGTGAGTGAAAGTCTTGTATCTCAGCATGTAGCTCACTTGTACAGACGCGATTTGGTGATGTGAAGCCATATGCGCATTTTGAAAGAAAGAGAGTTGCTTTTTTTATTACTGATTGGATCTGATAATCTGTGGATTAATTTGCTCATTCAACCAACAAGCTAACTGAATAAATGTTTGCAGGAATTTCCCGCCTTATAAGTGCGAAACCTGCGGGAATGAGTAAAATGATGCGCAATACCCGCAACCCCGCTCCGAAATTCGAGCCCTCATTAAATGAATACAATTCTGGAAAGAAAACCTCAAATAGTTTGACAATCTTTTATTATGTTTTAGGGAAAAAATAACTGCTTCACATCTTAACATTTAAAAACGGCCAAATCAGAGTCATGTGGTGCAAACAACAAAGGTCATGGGGTGCAACCACATTCAAAACCACTCAAAAACAATATTAAAATACTAAAAATAAAAATTAAAAATGAATAAACAGGAAATTATATCACAGAGAGGACCCTGTAGCCCCTTAAAATTGCAGGTTCATAAATGTCATGTGGTGCATAAAAAAAAAACCTTAAGATATTTAATAATTAATGAAACTAATTTTACCATGAAAAACATATCTAAAAACTTTTTCAAAAATAATGACTAAGATGTGACCTCATGTACTCAAGAAGTATTTTCTTACACCTTGAATACAAGGAAATGCAAACAGTATAAACCAGGCATTTTCAAAGGTTCCGGACCCCAGCTTGGTTCCAACCGGATTACGAGATAAAATGACAACCGTAGCACCATTTTACCGTTTCTGCAGTTTAAAGTGAGCAGCGTGTCAAAACTCTGGAGCAGTACACACCACAAGTGCTCAGGGCCGTTTATGTTAAAGATAATTCTATATCCGCTAATATTTTTTTTTAATCTAGAGCCAAACATGCTTCACTCCCCCGCTAAACACGCTATAAGAACTGCAGACGACACGTTTATTTTAACAGTAGCAGAAATACGGTGAGCAAAAAAAAGACACTTTCACTAAAACGCTTCAGAAAACAAGAATGCAGCATATAGTTATTTTTATCTGTCATACATACAGTAGCGTATATGACTCTGACCTTTCAAACCAGGTTTATGAGGTTTTTATTTATTTATTATTTATCTACTGTATATATAACTATTCCAAAAGTGTTGTCCAGACCTCCACTGGTAAGAAAATATAGAGAAAAATTTTATTGAATACCCTTGGTTTTATAATATCAATAACAATCCAAGCCTGCAAGGGATACACTTGTACCAACGCTCTTTAGACACAAAACCAAATTATTAAAGCATTAACAAAACAAATCTTAGCCTGAGACGAGCCTTCAGGGCTTGTCCTGTGCCAACTCTCGATCATTGGGTGTGTGGCGAAAGGGATGAGATCTCCATATGCTCGGACCACGTGACCGTCAAACCGGTTCAATCAAACTGTGATCATTCTAGTAAGCACGCAGTTCAGTTTAACTCTGACACTAATCAAATGAGATTCCAAAGATGCCCAGCAAATGAATGTTAAAGTGGAATTAAAAATGGCCATTGAAAAGAAAAAAAAAACACTTTTTAACGACCGCTGATATAATTGCTAGATTGACGGCAGTGATGTTGTAAAGCAGATGTTAAAGCATTTGATGGCAGAGTGCTGTTTTGTTTTTTCTCTTCTTATTTTCCTCCATCTATTCAAATTTCCCTTCAAGGGATCAAAAGCTTTGCTAATTGAGTATTTGAAATTATGCATGATTACACAAATTAAATGCTTTTTTGCTACAGCACATATGGGCCGCGCGCAGAAACAGTTGCGTCAACCCACTCGATGTTCTCTGCATTTCTATCTGCAAAATTAATGGCAAGTGCCGTTCTTAATATGGAAATTAAAAACAGCCCCGAAGCATTTACATTTATTATTACTTTATTTATTTGGGTTTTGGTTCTTTTTACTGAAATCTCAAACGAATGAAGGGGTCGATACGTTAACCAGTGAAATTCACTGCTATGGCAAGACTGATTGGTTTAATTGATTTTCCTTCCCATTTCATCTGAGTGAACAGCGATGTCTTATGGCAGTACGGATCAGAACAAAAGCTGCATTATAAAGGATTATGTTGGATTAGCGAGAGGAAATTCTGATGGACAGAACGTAAGACACACCTCAAATATAACAGCCTGTCGGTTGTACAGGTAAGCAGAAGAGTGTGTATAGAGTTAAAGTGAAAGAGAGAGATAGAGAGCTGTGTGTTATATAAACAGAGCACGTTTGAATGTCCAGTCGTGACTGCCTGTGAAAGGCACTAGTGTACTACAGAACCTCTTCAGTCAAACTTAGAAACATACAGCCCTGCCAAGATGTGTTTCCTGTTTTTGTTGTGTTTTTTGTAATAGACAGCATTTTGGACTGTAGCTTTTGTATTTTCAGATATTTTGTATATCTTTTTTGTATAGGCGAGACACTACAGGTGGATGGGGATTTTTTTTAATTAGAAGATATCACTGTGAAACTTCTCCAGTTTATTACTGGCATAAACATAAGAAAAAAATGTATTACAAGTTTTGTGTAAATTAATGTTTTAATATGCAAATGAGGCCTTATATACTTAAATATACGCTCATGTGCATACATTTCCCAAAACAACATCTGGAAATTGGAAAGGACATATCAACAAATCCCTATGTAAAAGCCTTCAGAATATAGTTAAGTATAAGACTGGAAAGGTTGGTGCTTGTAGGTGCTACTGAAGTAGATATATCTGACTCTGAGTGTAAGGCAGCACGTATCACGTGGTGCGCGAGAACCAATCACGTAGTCAGAAATTCACATCGACCAATCAGATGTGGTTTCCGGCTGTAGATTCCCCGGCAAACTTTCGCAGTTGGTTAGTTCTACAAAGACTAACCAAATGCCCATATTTGGATTAGACAGCGCTGTGTATGAGACTGAGAGCTTTACAATGATACCAGGCATGACATGTTTCTGTGAATGGAGACGGCACAGGAACTTTTTAGGTAGAAATCTAAAGGCGCAAGCTGACAAAATATGATTAAATAACCACCTTAATGTGTAATGTTGACATATTTTTTATTTTGACATGAAAACTGGCCCAAAATCTTAAAATTGACCACTGCATGAAAAAACGATGTTTTCACCTGCCGTGTCTCGCCTTAAGTATTTTTATTTATTTGAATAAAACTATAAAATGTTTGAAATACATTTAGGTTTAATCTTACATGTATAAATGCTTCCTTTTATATAAATACTGATTTTTATATTTTATATACATTTTAAATAATGAAAAAATAAATAAATAAATAAATATATACATTTTCTCATTAATAAAAACCTTTCACTGGTTTCTTTAAATGTACTTACATATATTATGTGCATATATAATATAATAGATGTTTATAATATGTATATATGTATAGAAATATTATATACATACTATATTACACATTTTTGTTATATAAATATTAAAGGGGTGATGAATTGAGAAATCAACTTTCCCTTGAGCCTTTGATATATAAAAGTTCATCGTGATATAAGAATATCCTGTAAGTATCAGAGCAGAAAACTTCCTTGTTAGTCAAAGAAAAGCTTTTATTGACACCAGGCCCAGAAAACTTGAGATCTCAGAATATGTCGACCATTGACGTCATCGTATGCAGAGACGCCGCCTCAACAGATAAATATGTACGCCTGCTTCTGTAGCCCCGCCCACCGACTTGTGGAGCTAAACGGATCGCGCTACCGAGCAATAAACATGCCGAAGATAGCAAGATATTGGGCTGTGCCTGGTTGTGGAAGAACACAGTCTCTGCATAAGATTCCTTCGGATTCTAATATTAGGAATGAGTGGTTGAACTTTATTTTTAATGAAGTTCCAGCTCACGTGGGAAAGACATTGCGCGTTTGTTCACTTCATTTCACCATGGAATCGTTTGTAAACAAGACACAGGTCGAGACTGGATTTGCAGACATATTGAGATTAAAACACAATGCTGTGCCTTCTATATTGGATCAGGAATGGTGCAACACACTTATGTGAGTAAAACATATTTTTTATATGTGATAGTATTGCATTGTTACAGATCGTATTGATTATGTGCATGTGTCTAACTGAAAATTAGCACACTGTCAAAGGCTGAAGAATCCTTTATTTGTAATGCTGTTGGTTCATTGCGATTCGGGATCAGACTTGGACATGTATGGGCCAGGGCTCGCAAAGCCCAACATCCCGGGGCTATGTGTTTTTCAGATGGGCTACCAAAACGTAAGCCCAGCCTGCCGACGGGCTATCTTAAATAGTGAAATAACATTCCTTTCTTGATGTGCGTTGTTCACTCTCTTGACTTGATATTTGAAGGGCGCGTGCGTGTGTGTTAATGATGTACGGTTCGCGGTTATATCCACCGATTGGGCGGGCCAAGTAATAAAAAAATAACATTCCAATCAATCACGGGTGGATGAGAGATAAATTATTGTGTTTGTTTGTTAAAGACGCTTTGCGAGCCATGAGAGCGAATCATTCTGGTTTCCGTTTCTCCACATGCTTTGAAAACAGTTCCCACATGACAGGGGAGCTGAAGCTCATTAAATATGCAAATCTTATCCAAGTCTTCAGTGCAGCACGCCCATAAAAAACAAGCGTTCCATGAGAGAGCCTCAAAAACAGGGTAGAAAATAGCCTATTACTTATTCATTATGATGTTTTTGAATGTAAAAACCATGCGAACGTCATAAGTTGACCTCAGACAACAGTATAAAAACATTTAAAAAGCCAGTTCATGACCCCTTTAAGAAATCAACAAATCTCTCTCTTTACAGACAGACGGACGGATGGATGGAATGACAGACACAGAAGTTGGATGGATGGATAGATGGAAATGGGCAGATGGATGGATGGATGGAAATGGACAGATGGATGGATGGATGGAATGATAGATAGATAGATAGATAGATAGATAGATAGAACAATAGATTGAATGATAGATAGATAGAAATGCACAGCATTATTCAATGTGTTGACATCATTTCCACTGAAACAGGAAGACAGGGCGGGGCATATCGAACAGCTCCTCCCCTTTTTAAAATATCCAATAGCGTTTTGTTTATATCACAGCGCGCCCAGAGCCATTGAGCTCGGTAAAGCCGCAGGTCCACCGTTTCTCCTCCATATCGCTTTGGTGGTCTGCGGTGACTCGCGCATATGATCCGCTCTGTGTTATCGTGTCTCTGGACCGGATCAGACTGACAATAACATGAAACCAGAGTTAAGTCGCCCCAACGAAACATATTTACGCCATCTGAATCGTTCCCTATCTGCACTATGTGCCATTCACCATGTAGAAAATAGCAACGGTGTGAACAAGTAAACGGTTTTAGGGGCTTCAGATTCTAGAGAGCATTTGATTGGAGAGAAATCTGAACTACAGAGTGATGTCATCAAAATCACTGGTCCATATTGGCGGAAGTGAGAGACTGTACGTTTTAAATGCTTATATCTTCTAAATGCAAATCTTATAGATATTAGTAAGACTAACATATCCATGCTAAATGCCAAAAAACTTCCATTTTGATTTCATGAGGAAACAGCAAGTCTTTGTTGCTAAATCTAAAAAAAAATTTTTTTAAAACAGCCTGTCATATAATACTCTTTATTTTGCATTTGCCAGCCCATAAGGAAGGATGTTGTTTTAATTACTGACAACACTCCTATATAGAATAAACTTTAATTAGCTTGACAGGTGGGCCTAAAGCTGCTCTACTATACTAGCTACCACTGCGCTACTGTCTAAGTGAGGTCTGAAAAACACTGCAAATTAGCAGTTTAACAGGAGGAAGCACCTTCCCTCAGGGTCCTGTTAGAATCAGTTAATCTGATCAATTTACTGACCTGGATATGCTTCGCCTGAGCTGGAGAAAACACACATCCGCTCATGGACACGCAGCGGCTGCAAGAGGGCGAGTGAATGCATGTGATGTGCTGATGAACTCACTTGCAACATGCATTATGCAACTGGAAGATCTAAGAGGACCTTGATTTTGCGTAACATTTCTCTTTATGGAAACAAAAATAGCATTTAGCATCCATGATATAATGAAAAGTAGGAGCGGCAGGAGAACATGGAATTTATGGATACACTTGTGGTGAAACAAGTCAAAGTGTCCCACTTGATGCAGTGAATTTGTCAGTGGAATGTGCCATGCAAGCTTTCTGAACTGAGTGCGGTTGAATTTCGCTTTTGTTGTTCGGTTGTGGGGGGAGGATTCATGGACAAACTGATCCCATACTGCCGTCCTTAGAGCTATTGATCCCTAAATGAGCTACATCCCTCGAGGGCTCGACCTGTCCGAGCAGGTTTGTATTTCGGATGTGAACCTATCAGATGTTCCCTATTTGTGACAGTGATTTTGTATTAAAATAGGGTTGGTTATTTTAGGGAACTTGTTCAGAAAAACATTATGTTTTGACTGTAGAAAAATGACAAGAACAGAAAAAGGAGGAAATGTAATAAGCTGGATTTATAGAGTGATGACGTATTTTTGTAGGCAAACCCTTTAGTTAGCATCACCCTGGTTTCCTTGACAAAAACCAAACAGGATTTTTCCATCTGCTTTTGGATTATAGCAGAATATAAGCTCTGTGACCAACAAAAGCTTATGATTCTTGCAAGTTTTGTTCATCATCATGATAATCTTCACAAATGAAAACAGCTTTTATGAATTCTGATGCTTAAATACAATCGGCAGAAGTAAAAGCTAAAAGTAGGCTATAAACGCACCACAATAGAGTGGTGCAGGTACGACGTCACATTGTAGGCCAATCGGCAGTTCGCGTCGCACTGGTTCCCTCGACCAAAACCAAATAGGATTTTCCCATAGGCTTTTGGATTATCGCAAAAAACAAGCTCTGTGATCAACAGAAGTTAATGATACTTGCACGTTTTGTCCATCCAGATAATTATCACAGATGAACACAACTTTTATTAATTTTAAAGCCTAAATGCAGTCTCCAGAAGTAAAAAGCTAAAGGTAGGCTATAAACGAACTACACCACGGTCCCGCGACTTTAACGTCACCATCACTAAGCTTTCGACAACTCTTTCAGTTTTTATCTCAAAATATTTTCCCAGAACGTTTGAGTTACACTAGTTTATAAGGGCACAATTATGAGCATAATTAGGGTGTAAAAGCGGACTGAGTTTACCTGTTCGGTGTGATGACGTTTAATCTCCTCGACAGCCTCTGTAGTCACATTTAGCCACTTGTTAGCAACCACCGTTTTCAAGACACGGAACAGCTTCAAAAAAATCACGAGTGGGGTAATACTGATGTATTTTGTCGTAGAATAAAACGTGAAAGTGTCTTGAGCTTGTGTTCACCACAGATCTTATTTCAGCCATTTAACCCATTCAAAAAACTCATTGACTTTGGGACGAGGGAACCGGAAGTGTTAAAATGCTTCCACATTTTGGCCTACAAAGTGATGTCATACCTGCACCACTCTATACGTCACCACCATTAAGCTTACGACAACTTTATTTGAAAACATTTCCCCTGAAAGTTTGAGTTAGAGTAGATTTCAGGAGCGTGATAATAAATACAACGAAACTGTGAAAGTGGACTAGCGACAAAATGAGTTTACCTGTTTTTCGTGAAGGCGTTTAATGTCCCCGACAACTTCTGTACTCCTATTTAGCCACTTGTTAGCAACTGCCTTTTTCAAGACAAGTAAAAGCTCTCAATAGGGTATTAATGATTATTTTATATTGTAGAATAAACCGTGAAAATATCTTGGCTCATTAAAAAAAAACATTGACTTCAGGACAAGTTTTGGCCTACAAAAATACATCATACTAAATACATCAAAATACATCAAGTAAATACACAAACTAAAAAAAAAAAAATCTAAATTAAAGTTACATATCACATTGTAAACTAATAAGTTCCTAATAAACATTTCCCTTTCATGTTTTCAGCTATTCTCTGGTCAGCAAGCAAAAAGCTTACCACAGGGGTTCTCAACTCTGGCCCTCGACGTCCACTTTCCTGCAGAGTTCAGCTCCGACCCTAATCAAACACACCTGAACAAGCTAATCAAGCTCTTCAGGAATAATTAAATGTGAGGCAGTTGACTGGGGTGAGTTTAAATCAAGGTTGGAGCTAAACTTTGCAGGAAAGTGGACGTCGAGGGCCAGAGTTGAGAACCCCTGACTTAGCCTATTAGCTTAATGCTAACTGCCAATTAGTTAGTCCTAACTGCCTATTAGCTTAGTGCTAACTGCCTATTAGCTTAGTGCTAACTGCCTATTAGCTTAGTTCTAACTGCCTATTAGCTTAGTGCTAACTGCCACTAACTAGTCCTAACTGCCTATTAGCTTATTAGCCTATTAACAGAAAAGTTTGTATACATTTGGCCGTTCATTTACACGACAACAGTCGTTATGAGGGCCTGAAAACGCAAACTTTTGAAAACTGGTATCAAGTTTTCAAGTTTTTGAAAGCGATAGCATTATCGTCTCCGTGTGAACTACAAATACCAGAATTTGTGAAAACGGTTACGTCATGCGCATGCGTATTACATCAGCGTTCAGTCTATGGGCACGTAGTGTTTCTTTACAAAGTAGCATCGCCATCTACTGGCCTGCCATGAAAAATACTGTGCGTTTTCGCGGATCTGTTGTCGTCTGTACGCGGAAAAAATGCAAAAGAAAACCGTTTGATCGTTTTCATTGTTGTCATGCAATCATACCCTTTAAATAGCTAAAACCAGACTTCACAAAAACATCCATTTTAGAGTCATTAGCGGCCTCCAAAATCGCATGCTTTCTGAGCAGGTACTACATTTGACGAGGAACGAACTTTGCAACTGTTAAAAACGTATGTTCTACATAGAATGAATGCGTATGGACTACATCCGCCATGTCGTCATTGTCACGTGACTAACTTATCAGTTGCATCGCTTCACTGCATGCATTCATTCTCTTGTGGTCTCATGGGATAGTAAAATATCCATCGGTTGAACACATTACAATTTTTGGCAGAATTTAGATTTTTGTCGGAAATTGTAGGTCATCTGGGTGCTTTTCGCATACTGTTTTATGAATACTAGGAATTTGTACTTTTTTCACATATTGTTTTTCACTAACTATATCGTAGGGAAGTAGGTTTATTCGAACGCAGGGACAGTTTTACAAAATGTTTTAGCATATTAGCACATTAGATTAAACTCTTCTTTCCAATATACAATTTAACAGTCATTATAGAACAATATTTGACTGCTGATTGCTGCGATTGACCAATCAGAAATGGGTATTCTAGAGCGCTGTGTAATAATATAAAACCAGTGGCATTAAACACTTAAAAACAGTCCTTCCCCAATGACTCGATCTCTATCACTGGGTCTTGTGGTGAAGCAATAGAGAGTAGAGGCCTTGTAGAGGACAAAGCCTGGTCTTGTGGCATCACGAGGAGCGGTAGAGTCGTGTGGCAGGGTGTGGAGGATGGGTCAGTATCTTAAAGAAGCTAGTGTGTGATTACACTGATATCCTCTTTCTTGCCTATAGTGCTAACACACTCATCCCGCAGCATCATTATAACACCAGACGCAATCACAAGGGACCAAAGTCCCCACATATTCATTTCACTGCTTATTTCTCACATTCACACTGGACAATGACGCGCTATGAGGTGTTGTGTGAATGAAGTCGCTTCTGAATGTTAAGACAAATGGCAAGCAGGGGTGGGTGGTATGAACAAAATC
This sequence comes from Rhinogobio ventralis, assembly GCA_039654625.1. NCBI lineage: Eukaryota > Metazoa > Chordata > Actinopteri > Cypriniformes > Gobionidae > Rhinogobio > Rhinogobio ventralis. Next base: position 20,550,506 of record CM077217.1, on the reverse strand, counting down.
TTATATCACACTATGAGTCATTTATAGCACTGTACACGCTTGTTTTTGAAAGGAATTCTGCATTTTGTTCACCAATGTAGAATCTAATTAAACAAATTATCAAAAGCAGTAATGTTGCAAATCAGTTATTACTGTTTAGTATTTTTATAATTTAATTTAATTTAATTTTTAATTTTGTGATCAGTGTTCTTGTTAATCTAAAACTATTAATAATCATTTTTTGGCAACTGAAATGAAATAAAATAAATAACTTAAATAAAATAAAAGGCAAATATTAGATGAAAACAAAATGTAAACTAAAATTGGAAATGTTATTTTGGCAACTAACTGAAATAAGTTTAAGTTATGTGTGGAAAACTACTGAGAAGGATTGTTTACACATTGGGGGGTATAAGAGATTGTGGCTTCTGTTATGTCTTCAGTTAGCACTCTACAGACATTCAGGATGGCTCTATGACTGTGACTCTTTTCTTGCAAGAAAATAAATCTTTATAAAGACAATTGGCTAAGGTTTGTCTCTTATTCAGTGATGCAACTGAGAGTTAATTTTATTGCCATGACAGTTTCAAGTACTAAAATTACTAAAGCTAAAACTGAAGAAAAAAATAAACTAAAGCGAATTGAAATGTAAAAAAAAAAAAAAGAAAAATGCAAATGACAAAACAAAATGACTAACACTTAACCTAAAATTAATTATTAAATACATAAAATAACACTGTGGATGATATACTACATAACCAAGTGGTAATGTTCGTTAAAATTTGGGATAATTCAGTGCATTAAATACATTACAAATGAAGGCATTACATCTAATTTTTTATATATATAATTTTTTTCAAACTTTATAAACGCAAACTAGAAGATATTATTCTAAACAAACAAATGACATGTAATATGCATATACACCAGAATAAATATTAAAAACAATAAAACCAACATTATAAAACAGATAGATTAAACTTAGATTTCTGATTGGATGAGTCATTGTAGTGTAAAATAGCTCAAATTTACAAAAAGCTATAGCTTCACATCCTACAAATTCAACACTAAAGTCCCATTCACAGTCACAGCAAGAATGATAACTATAAAGATAACTACAACGTTAACTATATTAGCGCCCACACCAGCGCACAATATCGGTTTGTTTATTTTAAGCGTGCAGTGCATTTTTTTGCGTTATGCTCGAGCTCTTTAAAGCAGGATGGATCCTGATTGGCTGTCAATGTTTGTATCGTTCATCAGCTGGAAAAAGCGTTATAACGATTTTTCGAAATATATCTTTATCATTACAGTTTTCGTCCTTTAGTGTGAATATTACACAACTGAACTCTAAATACTACAAATAAAAAAAAAAACTCACCAAAAATACAACAGAATCTCTACCGGCTGACACACAATTCACAGAAAACAAATGTATCTTTCTCATAGCATGCACTTAGCATCTGCTGACTGATTTACGAGTATGGCTGACTTATATGACTTCAGATTTGCACATAAGCCAAGTACAACATTTACTATCTAATGACTGCGGTGTAACTCGCAGCATGGCGTAGGAATTAAGGGGAAAAACTGTTAAGGTGGTGCTAGCGAAGAGCAATAAAGCAAAAGATGCTCTCCAAATAATTAGTGGGTTTTATCACATCATTCTCAGCTGCTGGGAAGCTCTGTTAATTAGTCTCTCGGTTGAAATGTATTCCCCTTTTCATCAAGTCAGAATAAAACAGAATAATTACAAGAATAACATGTCAGCAAGCCAGTTGGTTTAGCCCTCAAGACACATGCACACAGAGAGGTAATGATGTGAGTTTGGATGTGAGGGCATTCATGCGTGCAAACACAACTGGGACAGCCGGCGATATGTTGCAGCTCTGTACTGCCATGTGCACGCGACTTTGCATACTTCTAATTTTAGCTTTGAATCCAACATATAAGCAGGATTTCTACTTGGCTTTGGGCGGCTGATGCAACAAAATGGATGAAATAATGGGTCAGCATCAATGGCATGAGCGAGCATGATGTACATGTACGCGAGATGACACGGATGGTTAAATCGCTCTGAAATGCAATAAAAGGAAACACCAATCAAAATTGCAAACTCGTTCAGCACTGTATCTTGAAGGTGTGTGTTGAAGCGGTGCATTTTTTATAAATGTGTACAAGGGAGGAGCATGTAAAGTGTATGCTAATGTCTGTGTGCGCAGGAGATGAATAATGCAAAACTAATGTTTCAGTCTCTGCGTGGATGAATGTGATGTGAGCCGTTTTGTAGAGAGGGTACAAACTTAAGACCTGCATAGTATTCATACTGTACCTCATCAAGTGATATGTAATGTAAAAACTGACTTAAATACTACTTAACTAAATATTAACTATTTTTAGAAGTAAATCGATGTATGAATTAACCTTTTCATAAAGCTAATAAAATTAGTGTGGTGGTACCATGATATATGAATATGATAATCAAGCCATGGTATTATACATCTGATACCAAAATTGAAGCACAATTTTGTGCGATTAATCGCAGCATGGCGTAGGATTAATCGCATACTTATCGTGAAATTAAGCATACATATTGATATCTCAGGGCACATGCGCCCAAAATTTGTAAGGGTGCGACTAAAATTTGTCCTAGGTCGCACCGGTGCACCTAACGTCCTCGCATCCGCTGCCTCTCCACGAACGAAGCGTGCATTTTTTATAAATGTGTACAAGGGAGGAGCATGTAAAGTGTATGCTAATGTCTGTGTGCGCAGGAGATGAATAATGCAAAACTAATGTTTCAGTCTCTGCGTGGATGAATGTGATGTGAGCCGTTTTGTAGAGAGGGTACAAACTTAAGACCTGCATAGTATTCATACTGTACCTCATCAAGTGATATGTAATGTAAAAACTGACTTAAATACTACTTAACTAAATATTAACTATTTTTAGAAGTAAATCGATGTATGAATTAACCTTTTCATAAAGCTAATAAAATTAGTGTGGTGGTACCATGATATATGAATATGATAATCAAGCCATGGTATTATACATCTGATACCAAAATTGAAGCACAATTTTGTGCGATTAATCGCAGCATGGCGTAGGATTAATCGCATACTTATCGTGAAATTAAGCATACATATTGATATCTCAGGGCACATGCGCCCAAAATTTGTAAGGGTGCGACTAAAATTTGTCCTAGGTCGCACCGGTGCACCTAACGTCCTCGCATCCGCTGCCTCTCCACGAACGAAGCGTTTGTTCTCATTTGACGGAACTCACATACATGGTTGGATCATATCGTGGTCTAAACCAATCAGCGACAGAGATGGGGCGGGTCTTTGCCTCTGATTGGCTGTGGTCCAGATATTCCTGTAGGCCTACACTGCTCCGTGCTGTGTGATTGAAATTGCGACCAGAGCACCAGATAACCGCCTGTCAGTGTCAGCTCAGGTGGCGCGAGAATCAAGAAGCTGGAGACAACAGGATTAGCTCCATATGTTTTAGGCAAATTCAAATAATGTCTACCATTAAAGTAGAGTCCTGTACTACACCACCAAAATAACAGAGTCGGCGTGTGTAATCAATTGGCGTTCGCCGTTTGTAATCTTCCTTTGAAGAGACTGGCAGATTGCGCTGCAACATTTCCCTCAGATACGGTATCTTAACCCAGTTGGCGTCACTGTGATTGTGCATTGTTATATTATATTCCAAAAATAATCTCTTTGAGAACGATATTTGCTGATATATCTACTGTCCTACCTGAAACGCTAACGTTAGTATCATTGTTAATTTGTTGTGCCTGCTGAAAAGTGACTTTCTGGCTCTTTGAAAAAACTTTCGACCACTTTTAATCCTGCGGTGATCTACCCATAATAATTCATAATTTCATTATAGCATTTGTTCTAGCTGGCACAATTTTACTAAGAAATATAAACAACTATATGCTACCGTAGCCTACAATAGTCTACCAGTAACGTTACACATAATTAGGAAAATCATCAAAGCGTGATATAAATTAACAGGCAGAGGAAATTAAAAATTCTGTATTTATTTTTATTTATTATGAGTTGTATTTCATTATTTATTATTTCATTATTTTTTTAATTAATTTTTTAAAAGTTAGGCGCACCAGTGCAACCAAGGCAAAAAGTTAGTCTGGAGCCCTGCATCTATTGACAGCACTTTATATTTTTTAAATATATCATTTTTAAATATATTTAAATATATAATATATTTAAAATATATCATTTTATATCAATACATAATTTTTGAAAGAACTTTATAAAAACATGAAAACAGGATCGAGCACCTATGACAGCTGTTTTAGCTATTTATTTTCAAATTTTAGATATATCTTCTAATTTGCGTCTATCTAGTTTTCATATTATTACACTAATATGAAAAATAGAAATCAGCCCTCTAAGAAAATGAATGACAGGAGGTCAAAATCTCTTGCAAAAACTGAACACAGGAGGTCAAAATCTCTTCGCTATGAGGGGTCTTAAACAATACTTTAGTGGAAACAATCAAAAGATGCTTTGCTAAGTCTTTTAGCAGAAGTTGCTCCTGCAGAAAAAAAACTTTTTATTGAGGTCAACAGTTTTACTCTAAGGTATATAAAAATTAATCTTGGGAACTGGGTGGTGTTGTTTTATTGTGCCTCACTAAGGAGAGATAAAAGGAAAAGACCAGCGTCCTTGAAAATAGACATGGGGGAATACAGAAAATCAAAAGAGCCAAAGTCCCAGTGTATTTGCAAGCAGCTTCCCCAGCACGCCAGTCGTTGCACTTTTTCCCCTTGCACTTTTTCTTTATCGCTTTCTCTCTCCCGGTCTCCCTTTCAATGTGAGTGAGTTTTGGCTCTATGCTGCCTTTTCCAATCAGCCGTGAATGAAGAGCCGCGCTCCGTGGCACGGTCGGAGGACAGACTGCTCGCAATCTGTCAGCCTGATCTCAGCGGTTCCCGTGCTGCCAGGGATGCAGTTAATGAGGTCAGTGGCACTTATCTGCAGTGGCCAGGACGGCCACGCTCCTTCTGTCTGATGCCCAGGTGGCATCTCTTCATCCCCAGTGATGCCCTTTCTTTACAGGTATTTTTTTCCACTGTGTCTGTTGTACCATATCTGTTACAATACTATGGCAATATGTTTGAAAATATTGTATTTAAATGAGCACGGCCTAATCATGACTAGATATACAACTTCATTCTTGTCAAAACTTCTATCTCTCTAGGGTCAAAAAAAGAGGAAGGCTCCCATATCAGAAGCAAAAATGCTATGATGTATAGATGTTTTTGGAGGGAAATTCAAAGAAACAGGTTTGCCACGTTAATGGAAACACTAGAAATATCTGAGAATTTTAGAAAGCCTATCTGGTAAAAGTCATGGAAATATATTGGTCAAAAAGTAACAAACATCAAGAATTATTCTTGTTCTAGTACTTTCCTGTCGCTCTACATTTTCCTGAGCGCATTCACAAATTGACATGTTCATATCATTCTTGGGATAAAGGTAAAGGTGACTTGCTATACACAATACAGAACTCAAATCGACTCAATCTCTAATACCGTTTACACCTGATGCGTTTTGGTCGATCGGATCACAAGTGGATGACGCTAAATACAGGTGTAAACAGGGTCTAAAACGTTTTGAGCTGGTCCACTTTCGACCACTTCCTGAGGTTGTCGAAAACTCATTAGACCGGATTGCTTTAGTAGTGTAAACGCTCAAGTGGTCAAATGCGTTTGAATGGCCACAAAAGACCGTCTACTCTCCGCCTACTGACCTAATGGGAAGAGCGCAAGCCAGATGGGATTAAAACTTTGTAGGCAGTGCACCTAAGTTTGGTTTGAAGACGAAAAACATACCAAGCACAATGTTCTCTCACCATTCCTGATTTCTATCACACACTCACAGCGTTCGGTCCTGTGGCTGTCAGAGCAGAAACGAAAGCTGATGCTCTCTGTGTGTTTTTCCATCGTCCCCGATCACAATCATATGTAAATTAAGTGAGCTATATTTTATTCATTAGATTGAAAGAGCTGAAAAAAACCATACATTTACCCACCCATAGACCCTCCCCTCAAAGAAATCAGTACACAAGTGGTTGAAAGTGGACAAAAGAGATGGACTAATACTCCAGGTGTAAACGGGAATGTGTCTCCCTCATCTACGATCTTAATACCAGGTGTAAACAGGGCCTAATATCCCCTCTTAGACAACTTAATTAATGGACATAAGTTAATAAATTAGGTTCCTTCTAAAGTTCCTTAAGTGTATTAACTTTTTTAGCAAGTTAATTTAGTCTTGTTAAGTTAATGTCTCAAATTCTCGTATCATTTAGGATATCCTCACTGTACACTGAATTTCATCAATAATTCAAAATGGATTTACCAAGATGCAGTGTCTAATACTGTCCTGTAAAGTAATGTCCTTTTAAGTAATGATAACTGCCATTGGGTGTGTTATGGAAGCATCAGACTGGCTTGAATGCTTTCTCTGGCCATGCAAATGCACCCAAAGATGGCGTTTCTATGGGATTAGGGTCCAGATGGTGAGTCTACACAGTAACTGGACCAGTGGGCTAAGCCACCATTACACAGGCTTAAAGTCACTATAATCGTTGACTTCTCTAAACGCTATGGATAATGTAACTCCAATGATCAGTAGATCATTGCAATATGCATATAGTTATATATATGGGCGTCAGAATCATTGTATGTGGGTGGGACAAGACCCACCCACTTTTTAAGACCAATGATATTGGACCCACTCACTTTTATCGTCTCTAATTCAGCGCATATGTCTGTTTACCTACCCCTAACTGATAAACACTTATTATTAAACACGTTAGACGCTTTTTTTTCACTTTTCTAATATTTTCTTTATTAAAAATAAATGCCTTTCCGATCTGATATGTGATGGAAAAAGGGAGTAGAGCGAGGTTGGCAAAATGCGGATTCGAACCTCGGGTCGATTTGCGTCAAAACTTGATGCCTTGCGTCTTACCCCTACACTATTGCCACTCTAAATGGTTCAGTGATTTCCTTGTCTGGCCCAACCAGACGTTTAGTAAACAACACAGTATATTTGTACTTAATGTAAATGGCATCTACTCCAGTACATTTTTCTGGGAGAGGACCCACCCACATTTTTTTTGCTTCCGATGCCCATGGTTATATATTATTTCATTATTTGAATCACATTGAGAGCACATTGAGTATTGGTTTGCAACAAAGAAAATTTGATGGAAGAGAAAAAAACCTAGAAATGTACTATTGCACATTTGGAACTGATTTCCATGTCTTTCACATAATATTGCTAAAGAACGGCTCAATGAACTTATTACAGAATCAATCCCAGGGTTAAGTGCCTTGCTCAAGGTCACAATCACTTATGGCTTGCTTCCTGCAGGGTTCTAACCAGCAACCTGGTTATCAGCTCTTTAACCACTTCACCTAGAAATAAATCAAAGCAAGTCATGAAACACTTTAGAGTCATAATCTCAACTAGGACAATCCAAAAATCCTTTAAAATAACCTAAGTCATGATGTCCTGTTGCAAGAGTTCATGAGAGCAGCTCTTTCAGCCAAGGGCGTTTCATATTGTCATGCCCAGTAAATGGATTACTTAAACTGTGTCCATTCTGGGTAAACCATCCTGTCCTGAGGTGTGCAGACACTTTGAAAGGCCTGAGAGCCATCCCAGAAAAACAAAGCCAACTGCAAAGCCCAAGGTGCCAACTCTGGACATCCCAACTGTCTGCTGTTGCCAGTATCCTTAGGGATTGCCTGAGAAACTCAAGAAAACTTAGAAATTGACTACAAAAATGGAAAAATGGCTATGACAAAAGGTATTAAAAAAGTCCTCTGCTGTGATACAGTATGCCTTTTATTGATTTTAGTTGAAGCCACAATATTGTAAAACACTGTCACTGCTTACAACCCAATCCGGACAATTCCTTAACAATCTGAACCAATGGTGTCCAATTTTGTTTTTGGAGGGCCACTTTCCTACAGTGTTTACCACCAACAAACACCTGAGGCAACTAATCAAAGTCTTCAGGATTACATACAGGCAGGTGTGCGTGTTGGAGCAAGTAAACTCAGGATTGTGGCCCTTCAGAAGGAGGATTGGACACTCCTACTAATAAGCAATTCTTCTCCAAGTACAGCATTTCTGGTGATGTTCCACAAAAAAAGTACAGGAAAAGATTGTGGTATCTTGAGTACCAATGTATCTGTTCCAACCAATCCCTTTCATGACAAAATGGCAGCAGAGGATTTTAAGACCAAAACAATGAAGGTGCTGTCTTCAATTCAGTTGAAACAATGTTTTCATGGACGAGGAGGGAAATCGCTCTAAATCACATTAGTACAATCCTTTTGTTATGCTAAGAACATGAAAGAAATCAAGTGAGAAATCAAGACTAAGTTGTGTTCATTGCATTCTTCTTTTGTTTCCTTTTTTTGTTTAGGGACACTTGACAATTGCAGATGACCAAAATAACTGCACCTTGCAAAAAGGAAGGAAAAAAGAACACAAAAGCGAAAGCCACAAACAAAGAGACATTGAGAGGCTAGAGAGAACAAACGAGCGACTCTAAGACAGTAGAGATGAGGCAGGAAAGAGAGAGACTGATACTGGAAGCATAAAAGTGAGAGCACATAGGAAAGAGGGTGGAGAGAGCAGACAGAAGCCATTGGACGGAGGCAGATAAATCCCCATGGCCAGATGGTGCTCACACATTCACAGATTAGCAGCCGAGCTAGAGTCTGAAACGCATACAAACACATACACATACAAACAGAAAGTTACCTTAAAAGGAACAAGTAAAGGCTGTCAGGTACTCTAAATGGCATTACAGCACAAAATAGCATTAGTAAATAAGACTTTACACTTGAAGGTTCCTCCGGTGCCTCTAGCTGCCGCTTCCAATTACTACAAGCAACAGGAAATTGGGTATGAATGGAATCATGCTGACACAGCAGGGTGCAAAAGCTCTTCTTGACCTCTCTATCTTGCACATGAATAGTGTGTCAATGTACTGCTATCCTCAGACCATCCGTGTGTCTCCTATAACCCTCTCGGGGCCATCTGTCATCTTGGGATGAGTCTGTTTGTGCATGCATATGTATGTGTATGCTCATGTAGCTGACTCTAGTTGTGTCATTTCCTGCTTGGTATTGGTCAAGGAAAAGATCAACTGCTTTATATTTAAAATTACAATAATTTCAACTCGCCAGTGCTACAAGTCCTTCAGACTGTCAGCGGCCTGCAAAACCTCAGGTCACACAACTCAAGACCATCAAAGAAAGAACACCAGTGCCCGCAGCATAAGATAGGCACTAGGGTCCAAAGCTACTTAGTCATCTAATGTTAGCCTTCAAAAAAAATAAAAAAATTTTAGTCAAATGACCCTTGTCCTTGCTTAAAGTAGGAAACGGGATCTGGCACAAGAAGCGGCAGGTGTTGGGGCTTCTGAAGGCGTGTCCAGGAGTGTTGAAGTCAAGACCAGGTCATTCAATCCAAGTCCAGGCCAAGAACTCAGTAGATTGAGTCCAAGTCAAGACAGAGATTCGGAATCTGTCTCAAGTCTGAGTCAAGACAAGTCCAAATGCTTTATGACAAGACCAAAATCATGAAAATATGGTCTTGGACTTGGACTCGCAGGGCTTTAGACTCATTCTTCCCACTTTCTCGGTCACAGGACTTACAATTACCCTTTTTTATATTAATCATAACCTTGCATGTTGATGAATCATTCTCTTAATTTGTATATGATGGGTTTGCATTGATGTAAAGATTGACAGTGACTAAAAGCTTGATATTTGCTAAATATTTTAATCTGAAGTCCGGTCACTAATACTACAACACTGCCTTGTAGGACTATTATCTGGCTCTGATTGTGATGTTGTTTGCTAAGCTACACCCCACCCCCCTATTCCTGTAGGAATATACTAGAAATATCTGTGAGTAAAGGCTAATTCTCACTGCACCGACAGATGCCGATCAACAGCGGATCAGTTTGTTACCCCTGTTGGCGTCTGTTGTCATTGGTTTTGTCAACATGTTTAGTCCGCATTTGTTGGGCCGTGGAATGTCTAAAAAGTGACTATAATTTGGTGATTGTCAGCATTGGTCAGTGTCTGTCTGTGCAGGGTGAATTAGCCTTCAAAGGCTTCAAGAATAAAAGACTGTCTGATAAAATGGTGGACAGCAACAGCTGATAAGGTAGGATTGGTCAGTAAATGTAAAGGTGTTAAATGTTCACCAAAAAAGAGTTTAGCAAAAGGTCAATTAAGCTAATGCATATTAAACTGGGACAGGAGAAGGTATTTTAATACTGCACACTTTTTGTAGCTTTTTAAGGTAATTAAGGGAATCAAAAATGGGGCAGGTTCATATCCCCAAAGCTTGAGGGTCAAGTCCCTGGGCTACTCCTGTCTATTGCTGTCACATCAATCTCAGATATCACCAGCAGGCCCACACCGGAAAATAAGAAAAGGGAGATAGAGAGAGAAAGAGAGAGAGAGAGGGCACACATCAAACAACATGTCACAGCTGCCAAGCAGAGACAACAGGATTAAACTGTCCCATTTTTTTATCTCCATTACCTTACATCATTTCCTAACAAGACATGGAATGATAACATGCGATAAATCCTATCTCTCACATTACACATGTTCATTTGCCAGGTGCCTTTATCTGAAGTGACTTACAGTGCACTCAACATAAATTTTATCAGTGTGTACATTTAACACATGACCAAATGTATTCTTTCCTGCTAAGTTTTTGTCCTAACCACCTACAACAGTGACAATGTCTGTTTCTATCATGGGTAGTCCTGTCAGAAAAATCTCACTGGTCTAAATTTATGCTCTATATAAAATAAAGGCTGAATAAACATTAATATGACTGTATTTATTTTGGCTCTAAGTAGCTACATGTTACACTTGTGGGCCGTCTACCTCCCTTGTAAACAACACGGATGAAATAGTCGTGAATAAGATATAACATGTCCCATAATGACTGGCTTTGATGTCAACAGCATGAGCTTCATCATCAAACAGGGAAGAATGTTGGCGAGATTTGTGCTAATGCCATTTGATACTTTGCTACTTTAGAGCATTAGCATCATTAGCATAAGTTCTGTGAACCCACGCTAGTCTCTTAGCTTCTCATTTAACCTTGTTTAGATCACTTGATGAAAAGATGCAAACTCTAAAATTTTAATGGTGATCCTTTTAAGAGTGAGTGGATGGAGTGGTTTGTCAAACCTCTTGATTTAATTGGACGAGTTTTTGGAAAACCAGCTGCACAACAGGAAGTGAGAGCTCTCATGGAGATATTAGCATTATCAGTGTTTAACAAATAATAGCTTATAAGATTACATCTTAAAACCATAATTTGTATATATTCTGATTTGTCTTCATGTTTTAAACCGTTAAATCATGATGGTCTATAGTAGAGTTTCCTTAAATGTGGGCAATGGCCAACTAGAGTTTCTAAGCTAGCGGTTAAGCTACATGAACATAACCTCTGTAATGTATTCAGTCAGATTTAAAAGCCTTGACATTAGCAATGCAGCAACATCTCCCATCACATTAGGTGAAGGGTTTGCATTAATTTAGAAGTTCACTGTGGCGTGTTTACACTTTTATATAACGTTATATGTACTACACTCTACACTCAAGTAAACCGCATACTACAACGTGGAGGGAAAAAAATTTTATCACACAATGTTAATGGGTCATGTCAAATGTATAGAAATGTGACAATCTCATAGAAAAATAGATATGTGCATTAGGTTCTGCACTGTAAATGTTGGCTAAATGATCTGCCACATATTTTTATGTTGTTAATATTACTAAAATACTAATACTGATACAGACTAGAAAACTTAAGAAACTTCAATAAACATCTACAGTTAATTAAAAACTAAAATAAAAACATTATTTGTTCAATTGCTTGGAATTTGTTTACTTGTATTTTTTAAGCAATGTTTATTTAATTGAAAAATACTTGAAGGCTACATGACATTGGTGTAATTTAATATTTATTTAGAAAAATAATTTTAAATTCATATATTTAACTCTTTTTTTAATAGTTAGTTAACAAATGTAGTGTGATCCAAATAAAAAGTTTAAATTAAGTTTAATAGTTAAATTGTACTTAAATAAGTACTAAGTAATATTAACTGTACATGCACTGACTATAGAGTTAAGGTTGTGGTTAGGGTTCGTTACACTTTATTTTAAGGTGTCATTGTTACAGTGTAATTATATATTTAGGTACTATGTAATAATAATTAACTACATGTAGGGTTAAGATAGGATTAGGGTTTGGTTGAGGGTTAGTTGCATGTAATCATGCATAATTTACTGTTATTACTATGGTAAGTACATGTGTAACTAGGTCACCTTAAAATAAAGTGTTATCGATTTGGTTTAGGGGTTAGTTACTTGCAATTATGCATAATTTATTGTTATTACTATAGTAAGTACATGTGTAACTACGTCACCTTAAAATAAAGTGTTACCAAAAATGTTTGGGTAGGACTTTATTTTACAGTCCTGTTCCCCAAGTACATATTATGTACTTATTATAGTAATTGTAATGACTGGGTAATAACACTGTAAAAAATTGTGTTTATTCAACTTAAAAAAGTAAGTGTTTGTGCTGCCTTAAAATGTTAAGTTTAGTCAACTTGAAATGCAAAGTTGTACTAAGAAACAACTGAGTTGACTAAACTTAAAATTTTAAGGCAGCACAAACACGTTTTTTTTCTAACCCTGAATCTACCCCTAAACCTAACCTTAACCCATTTAGTTACCTTATATTACCAGTACTTTCTTAGGTAAGTACACTGTAAGTACATGTTAGTGTACATACTGTAAAATTGCAACCAAGTTTTTATTTTTTTGGTATCAAAAATTCATAAAATTTCACTGGTATTGCCACCAGCTACTTTTAATTCACCAGCAAGCTTTTAATTCATATAAAACCTCCATAGACTTTACAGAGGATGTGACCTATACTTTAACAGTAAATGGTTTATCCACATTGTTCGCATTAGGGAACGCCGTAGTAATCAATATTACCGCCTAAACATTTACCAGGGCTCCCGCTGCTTAGGAAATTTGAAGTGTGCCCCCTTGCCGGGAAAGAGACAAATGTGCCCAGACGTCCCCATGTACTAATAACTTTGTCCTTCTGCTAGTGTAACAATATATTAAACACACACACACACACACATTCCTTCAGCTGATCGACTATGACAGGCCTTTCTCCCAAGACAATGCATGTGTGGGGTGAATTATTCCGTGCTGTTTACCGACTGCATTGACTAGGAATGCTTTGTAAGAGCGACATGTCCGTGAATTGCTTGAATAAGTTGATTTCACATTCTGGAGAGTCATTATCTGGGTCATTAACATGCTAACATTTGGAAGGCAACAAAGAAGCATAACTAATGAGGAATGCTTTGTTTAATAAAAAAGAAAGTCTGGGATTTTGGAGGTGGAGAGAATACTTCATGTCAGTTCTAATGCTAAAAATGTATGTACAATTACAATCAGGCCCATAAAGAAGTACTTGTTTCAATAATATGGGTGTTTAGCATATTATAGGCAGACTTACACTGAATCTGAAGACATTTTTGCATTTTGGTGGATATTAGTGGAATTCTGCAGGATTGGTTTTAATATGGTAAAAATGTGTTAACACAAATCTGCTTACTGACAGCCGTAAGCCTGAAAAATTAGTCAAAATATGAATAAACATGCAAGAAGCAGAGAATGAATATAACTAATAGGTGTTTGAAATCTGTGGAAATCTCTTCATTATATCCCTCCTCAACTTTGCCTATTGATATAAAATAGCAAAAATGTCAGAGAAGTACAATCCATAAATAAAATAATAATGCTGTCAATGAAACATGTTCCACTTAGGGCGTGTCCGAATCCACTTTTGCTAATTTAACGGTGGAAAAAACGGTCGGAGCGCCAGGCGCATGGTCCAAAAGGGTTGTACCTAGTCTCTTAATGAGTCATGGGTGTGTTTTGGGCGTAACGTGCAATAAACCAATCAGAGTCTCATCTCCCATTCCCTTTAAAAGCCAGTTGGGCTCGCGCCATGGCAGATTCACTATTTACATGGAGGAATTTGCGAGAGAATTTGCCAGAGAGGAATCCTTTTATTTTTTATATTTGCGTGTCCCTGTGTGTGTAATAAGCAGAGTGTACGTGCGTTGTGCACCCGCCTATAGGCGCATATTACTAACACACCCTTTAAATAACACAAAAAAAATACTGCACTATTGACTTTAGACCAGGTTTTTGTTGGTCGTTTTCAGTTCCTCTGAATAGCAACAGGCCAACAATGCGCCTGAACACACCTCGTTTTCAGACCAGCACGCCCATGGGTGAACAGATGGGCACGAGTGCATTTGCTTTTTGAACAATGTGGCACTGGACGTTAAAATGATAACTGCGTCAGGATAAAACTAGCAAAAAACACTTGCCTGGCGTCACATTGCACCCGGGTGTATGATAGGGCCCTTTGTATTTATCCATCAAAACAACCAAAGATCATGTTAGAATGAATATAATAAGCTAGCATATTAAAGCTAGCATATTATCTTGTAACATATTTACAAGAGAGAGGGAGACGATTTGCAAAGCATGATGTTAAATCTTGGGTATCTCAATCAACGCCATAGGCAGATTACTGTAAAAAGCTGAAAAATGCAGATCATAAGTGTCCACTTTGCTGATGGAGCCACTATTTTAGCTTCTGGCTAGAGATCTAACTTAGCATAATGCTAAAGCAGCAGCTTATCATAATTAATTAATAATTTGAGCTATTTATAATACCCCACAGGACTGATCAGGCTTTCTTCAACAGAAATCTATTCCTTATGCCGGGCACAACATATATCAACAAACACGTTATGTAACATCAAGCTATGTAAGCTAACATAATTTTTGCTAACTAGCTGCGACAAGCATCAGAATACTTTGTTGCTACTCTAGTTTGTTTCTTTGCCCGTGTTGTGAAGGGTTGCTCCACCTAGAGAGAAATCTCACTAATCCAATGAAATTACTGAGGGAGGAACTGACAGAAAGAGCCATTTATTTGCATATGGTGTCTTTAATGTTTTAGAGCAATCTATTCTCCTTTTTCAAAACATTTTTCAAAGCAGAAGTAAGCTATTTCCTGTGAATGTGTGAGACGCCTGATTCTTTAACTGCTATAGGTAAAAAAAAAAATAGAAAAAGTGCAAATGTAGTAAAACTATTTGCGCAACAAACTAGTGCGTTTATGATAATGATAATAAATGAAAGTAATATGACAAAAACCAGTATGTGATATCAAATAACAGCTAAAATAACTGGAAGCATATGACACATTCAAGTTACTCTTACATTAAAAATCAGGTGGGTAATAAGCCTAATTTAGCCTAAAAGGCTTGCTTTAGGGTGTGTTCACATTTGTAGTTCGGTTCACTTGGTTTGTTTGGTCCGGACCAAAAAAAAACATTTAGTCTTGGTCCGCTTAGTGTTCACCTATAGGCATAGGGATACGTTCACAACCTGATTGGTCGGCTTTTATGACATGTATTTTGTGACGGAACTTACAGAACATCCAAAACAATGCTGTGTGTGGCTAAATGCACTCGTTGTATGTGTGTAGCTACATATGATGGTATTTTGACCAGCTGAGAACTCGTGAAGAGCTTATAAAATGTGTAAAGGAGTCAAAACAGCGGCAGGAATCCCTCCGTCACACACACAAACCAAGATCTGCTTGAGCATTCTGTCCTTTTTAGGGTCTCATCTTGTGACATCATGTCCTGTTTTTGGTTCGTTTACATGTCTTTGGTTCGTGTTGCGTTCATATTTCAGTTGAACTGCATCAGAGTTTGTTTGAAAGCGGAGAGAGACCTATCTTTTCAGTGGTCTCTGCTTGTTTGGTGCACACCAGGGTTCAGATGGCAGCGTTCACATTTATTCAAATGAACCACACTAACAGAGCAAACGCACCAGAGTTCATTTTAATCAAACCAAACACGCCAAGTGGGAACACACCCTAAGCAAAACAGGACCAAATAAGCCGAGACCGCTGAAAAGATGGGTCTCGGTACGCTTACAAACAAACTCTGGTGCGGATCGAATTAAATATGAATGGACCAAACATGGACCAAAGACATGTAAACGAACCAAAAACAGAACATGATGTCACAAAATGTGACCCTAAAAAGGACAGAATTCATATCTGTTTTTTCTCATCATATTCTCAATGTTGCCCATCACAGTTCAGTACAGGCGTCAGAACCACGTCTCGCAGCAGATCTCCGTTTGTGTGTGTGACGGAGGGATTCCTGCCGCTGTTTTGACTCCTTTACACATTTTATAAGCTCTTCACAAGTTCTCAGCTGGTCAAAATACCATCATATGTTCACACATACAACGATCGCATTTAGCCACACACAGCATTGTTTTGGATGTTCTGTCTTTGGTTTTATTAGATGTCTTTGGTTAGTGTTGCGTTCATATTTCAGTTGAACCGCACCAGAGTTTGTTTGGAAGCGGACCGAGAACCATCTTTTCAGAAGGTCTCGGTCCGCTTGTTTGTTGCGCACCAGGGTTCAGATGGCAGTGTTCACACTTGTTCAAATGAACAGAGCAATGCCACAAGAGTTCATTTTAATCAAATCAAACCTGCCAAGTGTGAACACACACTAAATGACAGAAATCTATGAATTTGAACAGAAAACACTAAGCACGGAACAGGCAAATTGATATGTGTTTTTTTAAGTAACTAGTAAAGTAAAGCATTACTTTAACATTTACAACAAAATATCTGAGTTACTTTTTCAAATAAGTAACTGAAGTTACTTTTTTTCCCATTTATTGACTGTCTCTATGTTGAGAGAAATTGTGAGCAAGGTGAGTAACATGACTAAGGGCCAGATTTACTAAACAGGGCAAATTAGCGTGAGAGTGCAGATGGGAGTGTAATGTTCTGCACGATTTACTGACAACGCGCAAATTAAAGCACACAGACGCAGACAGATCATTTCCATAATGACCAACGCAATCTACCTGTTAGCGTCTGGTTTAAGGCATTCTTTTTTGGGGTGGTAAATAATGTACATTGACAAGCGCAAACCTTAGTAAATCACCTTGCGTGATTCATTTAAATACTCTCCTCCCATAAATTTTGCGTCTGAAAGGGAAACTCCTACAAATGCATATGCAATAAGATCAGCCGCAAAAATAACCCTTTCCACACCTTTTCAGTGCTAATTTTTCACTGCGTGTCTTTAGTAAATCCTGACAGTAGTTTTTTAATGCCAAAAGAGGGTTTGCACTGGTGCAAGCTGTTAGTAAATCTGGCCCTAAATGTGAGCATGCACTTGCTCATCTCACTTTCACAAAAACAGATTCAGTGTTCCTCAAAATGAATAAAAACAGTGAAATGCAAACTCAGAATATTACGCAAACCTGCAATAATTAAATGTTAAATAACACAAATATACTTGATGTATTTAATCTCACTTTATTAACCAATGTCTGACCTTCGATGATCCAATTCAACTATACTAATAAGCAAAAATTATTTTAGATAAAAAGCAAGCCCAGCCCAGGTGAGGAAAAGTCACGCTAAAGTAAAACAATGCATTACTTTCAATGGCAAGTAACTGAGTAACACAATTAGTTACTTTTTAGGGAGTAACACATTACTTTTAAAAGTAACTTTCCCCAACATTGGTGACATTACAACTTGTGGGCACATCCTCATGGTTACTAAAATACCACAAAAAATTGGTACAATTCTGCCCATTAGGACTGGCTAGGACTAATTATTCCAGCAGCATTTATTATATACCATGTGCTTGAGCAACTGGATTGGATAATGCAAATCTCTGACTAAAAGTTGTGTGTTAGCACATCCTATTCCGAACGGGCCCTTGACTCTATTGATGTGTGTTGAACTCAGTCAAACATGCAAAAAAAACTCCATATGAACGGCATATGAACTGTAGTGCGTTTGATGCAATGTGCTGGAAGCAGAATCATAAATCATATCTGCTACAGTAGCTACCGGAAGACGTGAATGAGGAACGTAGCGCAAGGGTGTACAGTAGGAAAATGATGCGTGTACTACACCGTTGTCGAACCTTAATGGCACATTAGCATGTGCAAGGTAAAGCAGACTTAAAAACAGTCATAGCGCAGCCCCATTAGCATGAGGACAGCTGGGAATTGGGTCAAAGTAATTGCCCGTCTGTGGAAACGTGAGAAGGGGAAAGGGACAGAGTGGGTGAAAAAAAAGAAAGATTTTTAAAATGTAGGAAATGTGAGGATGAGAAGGGAGGTAGAAAACAGGAAACATAAACCCAGCAAAGAAATGATAGAACATGTGACAAGAGTCCACAAGAGGAGTATTTCAAAAAGGAAAAAAATAGCACAGGCTAAATAAAGATGAAACATGTACTCTACTCGTTCATAATTTACGATAATTTAAAAGCTTAATGGCTGACATTGCTTTTTCTGTATGTTCCTATTTATTTCATGTTGCTAAGCCTGCTAAACTCAGCCGCCCACAGTCTGTTCACTGATCACGGAGCATATTGTTTACAAATATGAGCTTCGTCAAACTGGCAAGCTCTAATCTGATTGGTCTATCTGTCTTTCTTTAGATTTGCCATTCTATAGATGCATCCATCCTTTTTTTCATTTTATGTATCTATCTGTCATGTTGATTCATCTATATTTTCATGTCTATCTATCTATCTATCTAACTATCTATCTATCTCTGTCTGTCTATTTACTCCTAATCATTCATCCATCCAATCAATCCATTCATGCATCTACTCCTCTTTATCCAACCATTTATCTACTCCTACCCATCCATCCATACATCCATCCATCCATCTATCCATTTATCTACTCCTACCCATCCATCCATCCATCCATCCATCTATCCATTTATCTACTCATATTAATCCATCCATCCCTCCATCTACTCCTATTCATCCATCCACCCATCCAACTATCCACTCCTATTTATCCATCCATCATCTATCTTTCCATTTATCTACTTCTATTCATTCATCCATCTATCTACTCCTATTCATCCATCCATCCATCCATCTATCCATTTATCTTCTCCTATACATCCATCCATCTACTCCTATCATCCATCTTTCCATTTATCTACTCCTATCCATCCATCCATCCATCTTTCCATATATCTGCTCTTATCCATCCATCCATCCATCTTTCCATTTATCTATCTATCTATCTATCTATCTATCTATTTATCTATCTATCTATCCATCCATCCATCCCTCCATGTATTCCTATTCATTCATCCACTTTCCTCTTTCCCTTAACAAAGGAATATATTCTGACACTCCATATCGTGAAACCCTAAACTGTCCTTTAGCATTAATTTGTGCTTGGCAATGATTATTCTAAAGTGAACCACTAAAATCCATTTGGCCCCAAAGAGGGAATGGAAATGCAGTTTTATGTCACCACTAAGGGCTGTTTAACTCCAGCCTCCAGCCATGTGACCACACACACACACACACACACAGGCCAGACAGACACACACATACACGTGTCATCCATAGTGAACATGCCATACACAGTTACTATTAACAAAGTCACTGAGGGCTAATCAATAGGCAGTGAGGCCTTTCAGAAGACAAAAGTGGTTTAGCTGACTTCAGCCTTCTATTTTGAGCTTAGTGAAAAGGGCAGCCTGGCGATTTTTAGTAGAGAAAAAAATAATCTGTGGACTAGCCATCAGCACTTTCAGAATGTTCTAGTGAGACTGATATGGTTGAGAAAACAGGTTTTGAATAGTTTTTATAGCACTTTCTTAAATGTGAGATAATAGACTGATGGTTAAAGTAAAGTAACTACTGATATCTCCACCAGAAATGATACACGAGACACAAAATATTACAGATAAGTAGTAAAATATCCCAATCCCTCATGCTAATCTGCATTTGCTCTACAACACAAGGTTGGCTTACATGTGATTCACCACCTCGACAGTGACTTGCTTACTAAACCATGCTAATTTCTGACTGTGACAACAGGGTTGTTATGGTAATGCTGGAATCCCTGTGCCAGAGTTCCGCAGGCCGGCTTCTGTTTCACAACGGTTGCCATAACATCAACGGAACTCTCAGACAGAATCCCACAATGCCTAGGGCCCTTCTGTCGGCCTTGTCTACAAGAGGAATAACGCACATCCTTTTGGGGAAGAGATACTTTCTATCACAAACTAAAGTTGCGCTTGGTTCAGAAAAAAAAAAAAAGTTTAAAAGGACCACACGTAGGGAGTCAAAACAAAAACACAATTTAAAGTCTTTAAAAACATCCCATAATGACACTCTGCATCTATCTATCTATCTATCTATCTATCTATCTATCTGTCTGTCTGTCTGTCTGTCTGTCTGTCTATCATCTATCTATCTATCTATCTCTCTATCTGTCTGTCTGTCTGTCTGTCTGTCATCTATCTATCTATCTATCGATCTGTCTGTCTGTCTGTCTGTCTGTCTGTCTATCTGTCTGTCTGTCTGTCTGTCTGTCTGTCATCTATCTATATCTATCTATCTATCTATCTATCTGTCTGTCTGTCTGTCTATCTATCATCTATCTATCTATCTATCTATCTATCTATCTGTCTGTCATCTATCTGTCTGTCTGTCTGTCTATCATCTATCTATCTATCTATCTATCTATCTATCTGTCTATCTTTCTGTCTGTCTGTCTGTCTGTCTATCATCTATCTATCTATATATCTATCTATCTATCTATCTATCTATCTATCTATCTGTCTGTCTGTCTGTCTGTCTGTCTGTGTCTGTCTGTCTATCATCTATCTATCTGTCTGTCTGTCTGTCATCTATCTGTCTGTCTGTCTGTCTGTCTATCATCTATCTATCTATCTATCTATCTATCTATCTATCTATCTATCTATCTGTCTGTCTGTCTATGTCTATCTATCTATCTATCTATCTATCATTTTGTCATTCTCCATCCATCCATCCATCCATTCATCCAGCCAGCATTTTGTTGTTCAATATCTATCTATCATTTTGTCGTTCTATGTACACATATTCTATAAAAAGAAACATCCCATAATGACGCTCTGCATCAAAAACATCAAATACTGATTCTATACACTGCTAAAACAAGCTATACACACACCATAAAAAATTCCAGAATGAATCCTGGGAACATAACAGCCAATTTTAGGCCTTCGCTTCCCTGGGGAAGAGTGATGATCAAAGGGCGACTAAATAAACCTTCATAAAGAACAAACTAAAGCCACTAATGCACAGCATCAGAACAGTTCGTTGGAGAAATATCGCAATCTCCAATATATATCGCACATCTCCCTGATTATCACTAGGGCAAGCTGTCGACAGAAAGAATCAATCGTTGAGGACAATAAACAGCAAGAGAGAGACTGTTTGACTAGAGGGAAGTGTGTAAAGAAAAGGTGCCTGGAATTTACTTCAAATCAGGGGAATATTGATGCAAGGTAAATGTTTGATTTGAGACATAGCGTGTGACTGAAGGAGAGCCAATCAAGTTTGCAAGAGCTCCAAAATGTTTTACTAATGACCTGCCGGCTGCTCAGTCAGGTTCATTCAGGAGTGTCGGTTCGGCCGGAGAAAAAGGTAAATAGGAGGATTCCGACGCGCCACTTTCACAGTGATTATGTCGCTACTGACATAAGACCCTGGGATTTCAGGGGGATGTGTTTTGAAGGAGTATCTAACCGAGGATTTGTGGAATGCGTCTTGGGTGTTAGAAAACCGTGGTAAACCCATTTGCTGCCAAAGCGTCTCAGGTATCAATCCGCTTGTGTTGAACAATGCATCTGTGTTCAGCACCATGGACAGCGCCTCCCCTAAAACCACTGGCTCTGTTGCTTATTTATCAGATTTTCTAATTAATTCAGAGCACTTAGCGCTAATTTAAAACATGCTCTGACCTCGGCAGGAGGATGTAGCCGAGATATTATCTACAATGTTACAGTGAGGTTTAACCATAAATCCTAATCCTTGTTCCAGTTCATACGCTACATTATAGACAATATACAGAGTGCTTCACCTCAGGAACTGACGATTTTAGTTCTAAGAACTCCTTTTGGGGGAACTAAATTAGCTCCTACTTCAGAGTAGGGTCTATCCCAGCACAATAGGAACTACCAGTGACGTAAATGTACGCTGATTGGCCGAACGTACCACCACTGCCGTTTTAAAAAAAGCTGTGTACACACAGATTATAGTCTATATATTTACTCCATGAACTAACTCTACGTACATGGAAAACAGTGATAGATGGACCTCTCAAACTTTACACTAAAGAGAAAATACAATGTGACTATGAGGGGACCAAGCGAAACGAAACACTATGTATTTCTGCTCAGCCAGCAACACTGGACATCAACCACACAGCAAACGCTAATACTTTTTCATATACTGTCTACTTTCTTTGTATAACAGTTCTATCTAATAACATATTAGACAGGACTGTTAAACGGATTGTAAACTAATGAAGAAGGAGAATGTGAGCACTGTGTGCTCAGGCTCTGCCGTTCTCAGTGCCGTCAAAATAAAAGTCACAACAACAAGCGCCTTACGTCACTTCAGAGTTAGTCTCGCGTAGCCAGACCTTCAGACTGACGGCAGAAGGTCTGGACTCCATCGCAGCTTTCATTGGTCAAGGACTGCCCAAGAGGACGTTTGACTGACATGTAACTCAACCAATCACAGTTAGTTTTGTTCCGCGTCATGTTTAGGGGCGTGAAAATGAAAAGTCGATGTCCCTGCAATAACAGACCGGCGTGCGTCTATAAATTATTCATTCTAGAATGTTGTGCAAGTTTACTGTCAACTTACTCGCGGACATCCTGTAGAATTCAACCAATCAGATGATGACTTCGAAACTCCTGAAGCGTTTCCAGAAAAGTGTGCCATATGCGTCAGACATTCAGCCAACGGTCTGTGGGTGTGACGTCTGAGGCTGAGAACACTTTATTTTGATGCTCCCCTACTGACTATAAGTGATACTCTACTAATTCTCTAATGAGTTAGCTGATATGTAGTTTCAAATTAATGAGTTAGTTGATATGCAGTTGCAAAGTTAAGGCTGATTTATACTTCTGTAGCTACGCCCCATGACGTGCACCTCTCTAAAAATGTAACAATGTGTCAATTCTACACGGACCGCAAGCGCTGTGATTGGTCTGCTAGAACCCCTCCCTCAGGTAAAAAAAAATAATTTAAAAAAAGCTGCGATAGGAGTGTGTGTGTGTCCAGAAATGGGATGATAGTTTCATCCTTACATCTGCTATATAACACAAAATGTTGTAGTCTCAAGATTCTTTATGTTAGTGAATAAATAGATAGATCCGCTGTGAATGAGTGTGAGCTCTTATATGGTATATGGTATATTGTATAGTTTATTTTTATTTTTTTTCTCATTAAAACCAAAGATGCTAATCAGTGATTGTATATCAAGAGCAGGGACATTTGATTTCAATGGAACGAATGATTCTCCGCAACAGCAATAGATTGAAACGCTCGTCTGTGCACGAGTCACTGCTACTGAAAACAGATCACCTCTTATTTAACTCTGCTAGTCAACTAGAGATGCTTAATTTGCATTAAATACAACAACTCAAGCTGCAAGAAAAGTCGCTGTCTATTTGCCGCCATCACTGCTGCTGCTTTCCGACAACATACACAACATGCTGCTTCTTCGGCTTTTGCCTTGATACTGTGGGTTATGCCATCAACATGCCCATGTACACTGCCTACTAGCGGTCTGCATGTGCAATTGCACGTTGACAAGGACAACGACGCAAAAGTATAAATGTAAACTGACACGTAACCTACGGCATAGGTCCGACGCAGAAATATAAATCAGCCTTTACTTCCCATCCCAAGGTGTTTGGTTTCATTTCTTTGACATATTCCTGTTCTAGATGACTAGTCTATTCTTGGGTTATGGTTAGACGTCTATAAAATTTTCACTGACACCCCAAATTTTGCCTTGTTTAACGTCAGGACTGTGTTTGGATGGATATTAGACATCTTTTTAAATGCAAAATTGCTTGATGGGTTATAGTTTAAAAAATGTTACCTTAAAATATATATTATAATTGTGTATAGCAATTATTCTAACTATATTATGAACTACATAATAGACAAAATAATGAGGAGACACTAATAAAAAGCAAAAACTAGATTCACAGGCTGACCATAAGACTTCATTAAGAATGAAGCTTTTAAATGCCCGATCGAAGACAAAATAGGAGTAACGATCAGGAGCTGACAGTTTTTGATATAATTGACATTCATTGCCTCTAGCAAGCATTCAGCAGGAGTGCGCTTGTAGAGGAAGCTCACAAACTAAAGCCTGCGTGAGTTTGTGTGGGGCTCAGGATGACAGGTCTAGCGTGCCAATTCTACTCCCCCAGCAAGCTTCCTTCCCAAATGTTCATGTCTGCTTGCATTGCAACAGTGACATTTGTGACTGAACATGTGAACAAGCCCCCTCTGGTTAAGGATGGCTGTAAACAGTTTGGTGGAGGTATCGACTGTTGACATCTCCTGTGTTTTGTGCCTTGTTATTCCCTTCTCTGTCTGCATCTTTCTCCCTGTGTTCCACTCTTGCTGATATGCAGCACAATCACACATTTCGGAGATGCGTAAGGGGTGAAAAGGTGGCGGTTCCACAAGAGATCTATGGTATTTATTAACATAACAGTACGAACAGCAAATACGGCTCTGAGACTGTGTTCTCCCAAATTACTTGTCAGTAATTTGTGTAGCTAGCCTAAACAAAACCCAAATTTGGTCAGAAAATTATACTAATGAACACTAAAGGGAACCTATTTTTTTGCTATTTTACAAGTTAGCATATTTTAGTATGTTGCTACACTAGCCACCTAACACCTGCTAACCCCCAAGATATTCTGTAAATCTGTGTTGTGTTACTAGCTTAAACAAAACCCAAAATTGGTGAGCAAATTATACTATCACTCGCGGAAGTTGATTTGGAGCTAACTTTGTTTTGCTGGTTTTCAAGTTAGCATTTTTAGCATGTTTGTTTACCACCTAACACCTACTAACCTCCAAGTACTGATAATCTGGTCTCGGTTACAGGTAAGTCTTTGTAATTTTATTGCCAATTTTATTGTCTGTCAGGAGAAAAGTCTGGACACATTTTGACAAAATTAATTCCACACCTAAAAAATCTGCATGATTTTAGATATCAGCCTTAGCAAACATCGCTAATAACTAACTGCAGTCTGAAATGTGACAGCCTCCTAAACAAAGAAACTTTCCACCACCTAATTTTTGAATATAAGTTCAAGATAACAGTAGGAATAGCAAAACAGTTTATATTCTGCAAAGCGGCAAATTTATTTTTAGTTATTTGTGTTACTAGCCTAAACAAAACCCAAAATTGGTAAGCAAATTATGCTAACAATCTCTCACACAAGTTGATTTGGAGCTAATTAGCTTTGCTAGATAACAAGTTAGCACGTTTTAGCATGTTGATATTCATTTGCTAGCCACTTAACACCATAACCTCCCATTATTAATAATTTGGTCTCAGTTACAGGTAAGGCTATGTGGTTTTATTGCCAATTTTATTGTCTGTCAGGTTAAAAGTCTGGATGCTTTTTGACAAAATTAATTCCACACCTAAAAAAGCTGCATGATTTGAGATATCAGCCTTAGCAAACATCTCTAATAACTAACTGCAGTTTGAAATGTGACAGCCTCCCAAACAAACACACTTTCCACCACCTACCCTGTTGAAAAAAACAGCATATGCTGGTTAGGTATGTTTTGAAGCATGGCAGCTGGTTTGAGCTGGTTATAAGCTGGTCCTGAGCTGGAGCTAGTTTCTTAGGACCAGCACTTGACCAGCTGCCATGCTTCAAAACATACCTAACCAGCATATGCTGTTTTTTTCAACAGGGTAATTTCTGAATAAAAAAATAATCAAGATAACAGTAGGAATAGCAAAATAGTTTATGTTCTGCAAAGTGGCAAATTTATTTTGAGTAATTTGTGTTACTAGCCTAAACAAAACCCAAAATTGGTAAGCAAATTATGCTAACAATCTCTCACATAAGTTGATTTGGAGCTAATTAGCTTTGCTAGATAACAAGTTAGCATGTTTTAGCATGTTGATATTCATTTGCTAGCAACCTAACACCTGCAAACCTCCAATTATTGATAATCTGGTCTCAGTTACAGGTAAGTCTATGTGATTTTATTGCCAATATTATTGTCTATCAGGTGAAAATTTTAAGTCTAGACACTTATATAGCATACCCCCAAAGATATAGCATACCCCAACAAGCCACATAATTTGAGGTATCAGCCTTAGCAAACATTGCTAATAACTAACTGCAGTCTGAAATGTGACAGTCTTGCAAACAAACAGACTTCCCACCAACTACTTTTTCAATAAAAGTTCTCACAGTGCCTCCAGAACACCTCCATCAACACTTCTGAAATCCTGGGCACTCTTATTTCCTGTCATAGGCTCATCATATCTGCATTTAATGATCCACTGAACAACAATGGACGCCCTCCTTTTCACCCCGTCTCTTTGACAGCCCACAATCACATCCTTCTATAATATTCTAATTGAGCGCAGCCTCTTCATTAAGCAAAGACGAATATTCAGTGGCGAATATCTAAAGTGTCCCCAGGCTCAGCGTGAGGCTGGGCCTCTATAGCCGTCCATCCAATGCAGATTAAATTAGGGGACATAATAGTTCCCCATCTGCCTGTTAACTCCTTCATTTAAGCAGAGTTACAGATGACAAACAAGTCTCAAAAGGGACTAGAAGAGTGCTATTAGCACTGTCGCGTCTATCAGCACATGCTAAGTGCTCATGATTTAAACTTTCAACTTCCGAACTCTGATCTTAGATATCTAAAGAGCAGGATGTTGATTAATCAGCCTGGTCGATACATAGCTGTTAATGATAAACATTAACTTTTAATAGTACACTCAGTAATTTTTCCCTCATTGAAGAAGTTTTACATGAACAACTGAGTAGTATTTTTAAGAAAAGAAAATCTAAATCATGTACACCACGAGATGAAGACAAAAGTTATATCAGTAGCCCAAAAAACAGATTTGTTTAAGAAGGAGTGGGTCGCTTCATGGAGACAGCCATGTTAAAATCACATGACCAGCTGAATACAACCAATAGGAAGATGGTACACTCTTTCTAAATAAAAGAGCCAATCGTTGATTAGTAAAGTCACTGCAGCTGCCGTTACAAGCTCCGGTTGCTATAGAAACAGGCAGTGTTCTGAGGATTGCGCATGTCAGAGTCCTGCACGGGTCCTGTTTGATAAACCCGCACCCGCTTTATTAATAGCACATCCCACCCGATATCCGACAGAAACACTAATTTGATTCCGTACCCGACCCTACCCGCACCCGCATTAAATTTCCCATTTCCCATGTAACGTAAGCAATAAACATTACGCATTATGAGTTCATGCAAGGACAATTAATAGACACGCAGCCCATCATGTTAACAACGAAGAAGTAGAAGGAGAGATAGAGAGAGAGAAAGAGAGAGACATCTGTCGTGTAAACAATATAAAACTATACATCAAGTGAACAATCTACTTTGTACAAATTGTGCATAAATCACATCACTGGGTCATGCTATACGCTTAGAGGTCAAAAGGCATAGATTAAAAAACATGCCAAAAATCATGGCAACGTTTGGAAGCATCTGCCTATCACTGTGTACCGGATTGAGTCTAAATAATATTGGCTATTGGACCCGCAGCCCGACCCGCACCCGCACCCGCACCGCATGCGCACCCGCACCCGCACCCGCACCTGAATGCGCACCCGCATCGCACGCGCCAGAGTCCTGCACGCGGGCGGGCAGGACTCCTGCGCATGCACATTAGCTTTGTCCAGGCTGAAAATACAGTTTTTTGTCATGATTCGAGCATTTAGAAACAATATTTATGAGACAGTTGTTGTCAGATTTCATTAGTGATTTCAAATATGAAATTTAATCGTAAGCTTGGCCAACAGTTTTGGAGAATTTGATGTTTCCCCATTCAAAGAGTGAAATGACTTGTCTTAAAGGGACTTTGATACGACTCACTTTATCTTGGTAAACTCTTAAAATTGGATATGTTTGCTTACAGAATAAATTAATAATGTCCCAATACAAATATTGCATTTATGCAATGGCATCAGTAACTGTAAACTGTTGTGTGTCTACATCCACACCACTAGGTGTCAGTATGAACACAGTTGGCGCAACACTACCAAAAAGAGCGCCTTTAAGCGAATACAAAAATTTAAAGTTCATTATAAAACCTGTCTAGCTAACATTCACATGACATTGTATGGGTCAAAATCATCCATTTTTCTTTTATGCCAAAAATCAGTAAAGATCATGTTCCATGAAGATATTTTTAAAATTTCCTACTGTAAATATATCATAAATGTATTATTATTAGTAATATGCATTGCTAAGGACTTCATTTGGACAACTTTTTTTTCTTTTTTACACCCTCAGATTCCAGATTTTTAAATAATTGTATCTCTGCCAAATATTGTCCTATCACAACAAACCATACATCAATGGAAAGCTTATTTATGCAATACAAAAAAAGACCCTTATGATTGGTTTTGTGGTACATAATCACAAATGCTAGCACAGCCAATTTTTCTTTACACATAGGCTGCGTCCAAAATCGCTTACTCTTTTGAGTAGGTACTTTATTTTGAATAGTACTTTGTGAACACTAAAAAGTAAGTTCTATATAGTATGAATGTAATCCGGACATACTACATTTACCATGTTGTCATTATCATGTGACATACAGTACCGCGTCAGTTGCGTCGCTTCACCTCCATTCATAAATCCTCTCCCATGGCCTCATGGGATAGTAAAGTGTCCATCATATGCACACTTCAGTACTGTGATATAAGACATACTTCTTTTATCACATGTTTTTCGCCTACTATACAGTAGGGATGTATGCGATTTCGGGTGCAGCCATTATCTTCCGAACAACAAACAATTATAAATATTATAGAGGTAAATATCCTAGTACAAATATCCGACATTGAATGAAACGCAGGATGAGTGCTGCCATTCGCGAATACCCCAAGGATATAACATTACGCAATGCCAGATCAAAATGGGATGTAATTGTGCACATTAGTAAATTATACATCACCTCTAGGCATTACGAGGAAATTTGGCTCTTTAACCATAAAATTGGGCAGTCTGGCCCTCTTACAGAAGATTTCCATCTTATTATCTCCATTATATCAACAATGTTGAACAGTGTAGTTACTAAAATGAGGCCGTACTTTGGTAGCCTTGTCCTCGTCAAAATAAGAGGTGGAATTTGTAATATGTGGTGGTAATCATCATCTCAAATATGATAATTTCCTTTACAACCTCCAAATGTTCTGTTTCGACACTAATATCACCTGTTCTAGTTTTGAAAATGCCATCAAAAGTCAGCGGCAGTGCGTTAAATGATATGGTTAATGTAACACACCTTCAAAAGTAAGCAGAATTAATATCGAACCACTATTGATTCAATGTGTTTTCTACAGTAAACGTAGAGATGGGGAGAAAAATGGCCTTCATTGATGTGAACTGTGTGGTGCATTAGCAGGCTGTGAGGTTAGCATCACATTCAACATGGCCATTGCATCACAAAGACCCATTCACACAGAGCCAGCGTGAATAGCTGTTTTTCAATGGCGTGCCAGAATCTCGGAGGGGTCGGCCTTTTGGAGACCATCCATGAGTTTCCACCTTCTGCTGCCTTGGAATCTAAAACTCCCATCTTTTTGACAGATCTGCTTTTCCAGATGACAAATACTTGGTCTGTTCCTATACGTTTATAATTCTGTAGCTCTTAAAATATAGTCGTTAAAGCTAAAGCAGATGTCGGATGACAGCTCTCATAAATGGGCCGTATCTGAGGTTATATGGCTCCCTGGGACAAAATTTTAAAGTTTAAATTTACTTGTATTTTGCAGCATCAAAGAAGAAGGAAACTGGCACTCTGAACATCTCATCATCATATCACATCATATATGTGTAACTTCTTCAAAAAAAAAGTGTATTTTGGTATATTGTGTGGTGATAGCAGTGTTATTTTAGTATTATTTACATAGTATAATATTTTGACTTATTATTTTAGTTTTACTTTTAGTAATTTTGTTATGTGCTTATGTCATTTTTATTAATAAACTTATTTCAGTTTTAAGTTTTGAAGTTTTTCAACTAATATTTATATTCTATTTTAGCTTATCAGCTGTATCTATTTTGAATAGTTTTAGTTAATGATAACAACACTGTGTGGTAGGGATTCTTGATATTGTGTGTGATGGTAATGGCATTTAAACATTTTTAAAGGAAAATTTTTATGCCTTGGGGTACGTTTACACAACAATGATGTACTAAAAGCAAAAAAGTTTTTCTTTGTGTTTTTCGCGTACAATGTTGTCAAAATGTTCCCCGTTCACACGGATCCGACTAAAAACACTGTATTATTCAAGCCAGGCCAGTAGGTGGCGATGTCACTTTGTAAAGAAACACTACGGCCCTATAATACACCCGGCGCAATGCGACGCCAGACGCGACGCAAGTGTTTTTTGCTAGTTTCAGCCCGACGCGGTTATCATTTTCACGTCCAGCTCCACGTTGTTTAATTAGCAAATGCACTCGCGCCCATCTGTTCGCCCATGGGCGTGCTGGTCTGAAAGCGAGGTGTGTTCAGGCGCATTGTTGACGCGTTGCTATTTTGAGGCACTGAAAACGACTGCGCCATTGACCAACAAAAACCTTTTTAGTCGAAAAAAAACGGTGTTGTGTAAACGGCCCCGCGGTCCTGCTAATACAACAAGCTAGTTAGCAGTCAATTTAAACGTAAAAGAAAAAAAAGTTTAAAAAAAGATACGATTTTAATGTTCAGATATTACAATTATCAAATATTTAAGCAATAACTGTTAACACTAACTGATTCGGTAGGGCATATAGTTTTAATTAATGTAAAACAATTTTTTTTTAAAGGCATGCAGATTAAGTGTATGTCCTCCTAATGTTCATTTTTAATTATAAAATTTTAATTTAGATTTTAATATTAACCAAATACAAGGAAAATGTAATGTTTCACTTAAATGCTTGACATATTATGTTATACAAATTGTAAAAAAAAAAAAAAAAAGTACAATAATTAAACATTTCAAATTCATTCAGAGCCCTGATTTAGCCAAATTAGTGTTGCACACTCTTAAAAAATGGTAAAAACTGATTAAGAGAGTCAGAGAGTCATTTAAAAAATAATGTTATTAAAATTAATTCTTTAAATATTTTTTTCCTCAAAACAAAAGTATTTTTTCTTTAAAATCATCCTTGGAGACAAAAAAAGTTGCCCTAATTAAAGAATCACCCATATGAGTAATTAAAGTTTGAGGCGACTAAAAAGGCTTGTTGGAATTTACTCAAACCACTAACGACACAAACAAATATCATCTAGCAAAGATATACTAGTGAAGGCTGCCATTTTGTATTGATTCACATGAGCACAGGAAGTAAAGCAACAGAACTGAGTCCACACAACAGTGCGTCTTATTAATCTGCATTTATCTGACCGAAACGACAGCTAGATTGTACATGACCAATCATACGCCCGCCCTTAATGCTGTTCTCTCTGAAAATGGTGACTCATCAGGCCCTTATGAGAATAATAAGTCAAGTTCCATATTTACTGCAGCAATGTTACCCCCTTTTGTTTCATTCTTTTGAAGGTACTAATGACCTCTGCGTTTGAATTTGCTTCTGTTTGTACATGAAGCGTGCGTGATTCTGTCAGGAACAGTAGGAGAGGTGCAAACTGCACTGGCATTTCACGCACTGACGTGAAGCTTTCAGACAAAAGGTGACCACTGCGACATGCAAGACGGCGCATTTCAACAATGAAGACAGTGTCCATTTGTTTTGGAGGCATATGTTCTCTCAGATGATGTGGATGATGAGTGGTAGACCTAAATGTTAGATGTTATCCACCATATGCACCTGTTGGAAACGCACTGCTCTATTCGCCCCCTGTCGGTGGAGCATCCTCAACATCAGCAGTGTGTAGCCTACTACTGTAACATCACGTTAGTATTCAACAGTCGTGCAGACAGATTTACATGATGAATTCAATACAATTCATAGTGCCTGGTGAACGCATTAAATACATAAAACGCAATTTATTCCCATGTTTTCATACATTTTATAACAGCATGCCTTCTCAAATCCTTAAATGATTTGTAAGCCACATAAAACATACTTGAAATCAGTTGCAGGACTAATAATTGAATGTGTATATTCACAACAAGAAAGATAAACATGTTTTCCAACTCACCCACTCCGATTTTCTCGTCCTCGGTCGGTGTCCACATGATACCGGTAAAATAACCAAGATATCAGAAGAGTTTCGGATAAATGTCATGTACGATGACACGTTAAAGTTCAAGCCGACGGTCAGACGTGTTTATCTCACGGCAGTGCGTTTCATTAAACAAACGACATATTTCACACGTCAGCTCAGGTTTCCCATCCGCGCGCCTGGATCTCCCGTTATGGATGCGGCGGCAGCAACATCTGAGGATGGAGACGATCATTTATTTATTTCATTGACTCGGTCAGTCGTGATTTAGCGCCGGGATCCGGGAAAACAGCGCGAGGACAAACTAACCTTGAGCGTTTCTCGAGTCGCGCGCGCGCGTGGCGTTCTTCTACGCGTAATGGATACAATTTTCCGTGATTTTACGCTGTGAAAGGGAGACTCTTCAGCGCCGGTGCTGCGCCATCTTCATCTCTCCGTCCGTCCGTCCGCCGTCACATGACGCAGATTGTCGCTCTTTAACGGGACACGCGCTTTACAGTAGCAGTAAACGCTCGACAGAGCGCGCGCTGGGTTGTTGACTCGTGTTTGTGTTTTAAGGATGGTCAATATTTTAAAACACTTGACACGCACTTCACATTAGTTTCCATGCTACAGTTAGGCACAAAACAGTGTGTTGGCCATATCAGACACTCACCATGGTAGCTACACAGTCTTTCAACTAAAATATTACAGCTAGTCTTCTGTAAAAAAAAAAAAAAAAAAAAATACAGCCTAATAAATTAATATACAATTTCTCAAAAGTTGCTTTCACAATCTTTCTGGTTTCGTTATTTAATTAAATTATTATTGTTTTACCTCAGTTTTATTGTACGTCACAGAAATTTACCATAATCTTTCAACTAAAATAATACAGTTAGGCTAGTCTTCTGTAAAATTAAAGCCTAATAAATTAATATGCGATTTCTCAACAGTGGCTTTCACAATCTTTCTGGCGTTTGGTTTTGTTATTTTATTGAAATATTATTGGTTTTACCTCAATTGTATTGTATGTCACAGAAATGTACCATAATCTTTCAACTAAAATAATAGCTACAGTTAGACTAGTCCTCTGTAAAAAAAATTATAGCCTAATACATTAATACGCGATTTCTCAACAGTGGTTTTTGACAATCTTTCTGGCGTTTGGTTTTGTTATTAAAATAAATGAATATTGTTTTTACTTCAGTGTTATTGTATACAGGAGCAGAATATTGGAGTGCTGAACGGTTATTTTCAACCGCGCGTTTTATAACCGACGTCACAACCAAATATTGAGCGCGAGTTCGGATGACGTGTGCCGTACCAACGGAAGTTGTAAGTACCTCAGAAATGTCAATAACTGTTAAAACTATCAACCGCTCTTTTGTTATAAAAAAAAAATAGGGATATTATGCAGTCAACGAGAGACAAAAACACCTGTTATGAGTTTGCGTTGAGGGAAAAACTAAATTGGACAAGACCAGATGTTTGACCTCATATCTGAGAGGATTACAGCAGCGGGAGTGACCTAAAATAGTTTGGAATACAAATTAAATCTCTGAAGATGCAATACAGAGTCTTTATACTATCAATATGATTACACGGCTTCGAGGAGTAGTGAAGGCAATTGACTTGGTTGTACACTGAAGGTATTTGTGAACGCAGCCAAAATCTTTAGTCACTTGTGGGAGTTTTATGTAAATTATTGTTTCATTGCATTGCTGGTTTTAGCTGGTTTAAGATGGTCAAGCTGGTCTTCCAGCCCAAATAAGTGGTCAAAACCCCTCTTAAACAGCTGCTAATCCATCAATGACCCAGCTGGAAGAAACTGACCAACCAGTTTAGATTGGTTTTAGCTGGTTTTAGACCTATAATATTAACTTGGCATGTCTGAATGTGAGTTAACCAGCCATTGGCCAAACATTATAATTCTTACTGACTATTATCTGGACATACGTCTCCAGGTCATTGTCTTTTTGTAACGACAATTGTGCCAGGGAAGTTCGCACCGCTCATTTACCATAACGATTTCAGTACCTGTTGACTTGTAAAAGGTTCCAGACTGTATAAAAACTGCTCAAGACAGCAGTTATACACTCGCCTTTAAGCCCCCAGTGGTTATATTAAAAAAACATGCCTCTTGTTTTACTTATTTTTGTGTCGTTTTTTCTTCATTTCTCTGTACAGACTTGCACAGTGGATCCAGGAGGTTCAAACCAAGCTACTATCTTGCAGAAAGAAAATGATGATGATACTACTGGAATATTATCATGACACGAGCAGGTGAAGGGGGGAATCAGGCGGGGGTGGGAGTCGCTCTCATTGCCCTTCCCATCTCATTTACCCAAGCATTCATTTAGAAATGACAGAGTCCATTAGTGTGTGTTTAGATTGCAAGTCTCTCACATGAATGTGCAACTGAGCATCAGGGGGGAAAATACAGAACAATCAAATTTGTGGTATATAAATATTAATAATAAATTATACCTAAATGCCTAACTGCTTTCAAAAAAGCACAACTCCGATTACCCTGATGTTCCACAGGCCACTTAATATCGGTTGTTTTTTTCAGAGCCACTGATGCATAAACTCCATTTCATTGTTTATTTTTAGATGTAAAGGTGATTGTCTGCTAACACCTAGATCCTGCGAGAACTGAATAAACAATCCGGACATGAGGTAACCATGGTGATGCGAACAGCAACGTGCCGCATTTTCCGAGGCGGCTTAATGGTCATTGTGGGTGTTGCGGATTCTCCTGACCTGCTGAGCAAGTCGTCCATGCATTGCCTTAATCAGATTCATAATCTCGTCTATTCATTCCAAGTCCATATTTATTGCAGTTCCAGTGCAGTCTTATATTCATGAGAGTGTACATTCTTGTGTTTTTGCGATCCAAATGCTTTCACAGATGCGTATCTACTATGCAGCAACACGTATCAGCCAAATAGGTCTGTATATATTGATGCTGTAAGGGCAAAGTATACCAAAATATTCATCTGTAATAGTTGTATTCTCAGCCTCTAGTGTGATATATAAAACAGCATATGGAGCGAAGGAAATTTCTATTTGTTACTCTTGCTGGCTGTGATTCAAAAGACTTAAGAGAGGCCCTGAAACACTGAGTCATCACGATTCAGCGGAGAATTCTCCAGATGAAAGGAGTTTTGCTCAGTCTGAGAGTTAAAACTATCAAACGCATCCTTCCCTTCGCTGTGTCATGAGGAGCATGTCTGTGGCTGCATACGGGACCGTAGTTTGTTTGTTTTTCTCTGGTAAATCTTCAAAGATTAGGTTCGATTTGTTATGAGCATGAGATTCGAGGGATGTTTAGTCAAAGAGATTTTTGCATGGATTGAAGATGTAATTCAGCAACACAGCAGTGATTCAGACAAGAGTGCACAAGAATATATGGTTAAATATTCAATCCTTCTGTAGATAAAAGGCTGTTTAAATATGCACATCGAGTTGTTCTAAACACATGTGATATTAATAGAACCTGGATAAATAAATAAAGATTACAAAT
This sequence comes from Rhinogobio ventralis, assembly GCA_039654625.1. Classification (NCBI taxonomy): domain Eukaryota; kingdom Metazoa; phylum Chordata; class Actinopteri; order Cypriniformes; family Gobionidae; genus Rhinogobio; species Rhinogobio ventralis. Next base: position 20,514,493 of record CM077217.1, on the reverse strand, counting down.
CAATAAAACCTGACAGATAAATAAACAAATAAAGAAATACTAGATTGACTGATCTTTCACAAAATTAGGCTGTCCTGGACATGTTGTATTTCAGGTAAATGCCACTTTCTTGATTTGAGTCTCTACAAAAGTGTGCAGTGACACCATGTGGTAGAGATATGAATTGCAATGCAAATGTATAAACTGAATTGATTATTAAAGGGGTCCTATTAGTGTGTAATGTTGCTGTTTGAGCATAAAAAGATCTGCAAGGTTATAAAGTCACTCCAGAGGGTGACATTTAACAGAATCCACTTTCCAAGAACTACAATAAATGGCTCGTTTAGACTACAACAAGTTTTTTCCAGATCTTATCAAATCATAATGTTACTCATTTATAATCTCAGTTCACTGAATACACAAAAAAGGGGGCAAGGCCTGGTTGACCTGCGCTACAGTAGACAGTGTTGTGTCAAAGAGACGCTGGGCCCTATCATACACCCGGCGCAATGCGGTGCCAGACGTGATGCAAGTGTTTTTTGCTAGTTTTATCCTGACGCGTTTACCATTTTCATCTGTTAGCCCATGGGCGTGCTGGTCTGAAAACAAGGTGTGTTCAGGCGCTTTGTTGGTGTGTTGCTGTTTCGAGGAACTGAAAACGACCAACAAAAACCTGGTCGCAGTATTTTTTGTGTTATTTAAAGGGTGTGTTAGTAAGCACAACACACGTACACTCTGCTTATTACACACACAGGGACGTGCAGCAGCACACAAACATTTTAAAATTACAATTACAATGTAAAAGATTATTATTGTGTACATAAAGATAAAAATGCCTACATGTTATAATGGATAGTCATTGCATGTATCAGAATTACTCATTTGCAGTAATGACGAATGAAATTGGCTACTTATTTAACCAATCGTGGCAATACACACATGTATTTAAACTGACTCGTCAGGTTGAGAGTGTCTATATTCCACCATGTAAATAGTGAATCCGCCATGATGCAAGCGCAACTGGCTTTTAAAGGGAATGGGAGATGAGACTCTGATTGGTTTATTGCACGTTACGCCCAAAACACACCCATGACTCATTAAGAGACTAGGTACAGCTCTTTTGGACCATGCGCCTGGCGTGCCGACCATTTTTCCTGTTGTTAAACTAACAAAAGTGGATTCGGACACGCCCTAAGTGCACCTGAGCCATGCGCTTCAGACCATGCGCTTCAAACTGGGGACAGAGGAGCTGTAATATGTAAAATATGTGAAAAATAATGTGTTTTCTGAACAATCAAGCATGAAAACATACACCCCAAAATCAAGACTTAGGACTGACAGTAGCAATGTTCACAATGTACAATATAAACAACACAATATATTTGAATTTAACTAAATTTTGAGACGAAATTCTTGCCTTATGAAAATGTGAAAAATGTGCCACTAAACATCTGAACAAACAACCAATCAGAGATGCACAATGACTGCTTTGGTTTCATCTGTTCATCAAGATATCAAATGTTTTTCTTTAAGCATGAGCCTTTGCACTGGCATTTTTAGTCAAATGTTAATCTGATATGTCACCTGGTATAGTAGAAGAAAAAAAACATGGTTAAATGAAAGGATGGAAGGAATTTTGAACGAACAAATCAAAATTCACACATCTGTATATTCAAATAAAACACACTTGCATATTTACACATACTGTCTCTTCTAATTACTCCAGCTTATGATGTTGATTAAAACAACAGTAAGAATAATGGTATCAGAGAAGCCCAGCTCTGACTTCCGCTGTCAGTGTGGTCGAGGTTTGTGTTTCCTCTCACAGTACGAGATGTTTGAATGATCAGTATAGCAGATATTATTCATCTGGATCAGATAATGAATATCATACAGCTGCACATCTGTGAGTTTCTCACATCACATTTGATTAAATGAGTGTACTTTTGATTTTATATCTTAATAAATGTGTTTTTCTTTCTCTCATAGATCTGTTTGTGTGTTATAAATCCACAGAGAGTCTATCAAACACACCAGTGACTTTAGGATCTGATGTGATTATAACCTGTGATCTTGATATAGAGTAGGGGTGTAACCCCGGTGTCCTGGCCAAATTCCCTCCATTGGCCCTTACCAATCATGGCCTCCTAATAATCCGCATCCATTGAATTGGCTCTATCACCCTCTCTCCTCTCCACCCATCACTGGTGTGTGGTGAGCGCACTGGTGCCGTTGTACTGTGGCTGCCGTCGCATCAAGTGGATGCTGCACACAGGTGGTGGTTGAGGAGAGACCCCTGACATGAGTGTAAAATGCTTTGGGTGTACAGTAGTACATATGAAAGCTCTATATACATGCCTCACTCATTCATTCATTCAAATATTATTTTCCTATTATTAAATTAAATATTCATATATTATTATTATACCAAGCATATGACATTTTATTTACAGCATAAAATCATGTTATTGACCACGTAAGCAGCGCGTTCCCTCCCGCAGCAACCTAGTTTTCCCAGGAGGTCTCCCATCTAGGTACTGACCAGGCTCAGCCCTGCTTAGCTTCAGTGGGAAACCAGTCTTGGGCTACAGGGTGATATGGCTGCTGGTAAATTAGCATAAACTAAAATTACTAAATTCTGTGGAAGTATTTTTTTTTTCATCGTTAGTTCATGTAGTTAATTGTATGTAATGTAGTTAACTAATGTTAACAAATGGAACCTTAAAGTGTTACCATAGTGTTTCGTGTCATGTTCACTTGGTTAAAGTTTAAACCACCTGATGCATGCAAGTGTATATGATCGTGTTGTTCATCAAGTGAGCAAACCAGTGGAACACTTCATTTGCACGAAACCATGCTCGTGTTAACCACAAAAAAACTGTGCAGAAGTTAGATGTATTTTAATATGTGCAAAAATATAAAAAAAGATAAGAGATTATGTACACATTCTTAGGAATTTTTTTTCTAAACAGTACCAAATTAGGGTTATTTGGCTTGTAACAATAGCAGAACCCTTTTTATAAGGTTCCATAAAGAACCATGCTTTGGAAGTGTTATGTAGGACCTTAATGGTGTTAAGTAACCTTTTTAATAATAGTTTATTTTCAATAATATTAGTAACTTTATTTCAATTATTAATATAATTTTTTATATATATAATTAATATTGTTTTTACCCCTGGTCTTATAGTATCTTACAATGACAGTTGTCAGTGTGAAAACCTTATCCCAAGATGTTTTTGGACACAGAATGTAGCGGACCCCGTCCAATTGATGACCAAACTTTACTGATGGTTTATGAAGTTTATTGCGTCCTTTTTCACCGTAAGAGCTGAACAAACAAAGCATAAGAAGTGTGCATTAACGTCTCATTCACAAACTCACTCTCTCTGTTACATTATCATTAACATACACAGCAAATTATACAAAAACACTCATACAACTAACAGTAAACAAACATAGACAAATACAGACCTTATGCCTTTTCGGGGGTGCTAATAAATTGTAAACTTTTTATCTAAAAAAAAAACAACTCCGATAAACTGCGAGTGCGAGCTCTCCCTTTCACTACCCGCATTGCTCAATAGACTATAAAGACTATAAAATGGGCCATCAGGTAAAATGGGCCATTTAAGGTTTGGGGGGGTCCCAGCCCCTCTGGAATTTAGAGCCAATGACTGCAAAGGATTTCAAACTGTTGTCATAACTGTCCTTGGCAAGTAACAGGTGATTTGATTGGTTTATGGTTGCTATGGTGGGCGGGGCAATAATTCAAATCAAGACTGCACCAGAAAGCTGCATGGTAAGTAGCGTGGCATACCAAATCTAACTAAACTATTATAAGGATGATAAATCTATAAAAAAACAAACATGCACATAAAAAAAACTATGCATAATATCTGTCTTGATGGCGTCCATCAGAAATAATGCTGTTAGTTTGGTATATGAACATATTTTTTGGAAAAGTGATGTTTTTTTTGGCGGCCCAATTTACCTTAACCCACTGAGGTAAAATGGGCCACATGGTTTCAGCTAAAATGGGCCATCCTCTGTGTCACTCACAAACACACATACACATGTGTGTGAGTGTGTGTGTGTAAGTGCGTGTGTGTGTGTGTGAGGGTGTGTCTGTGTGTGTGTGTACGTCCCACACACGCACAGGTCGCATGCACGCGCACGCACGCACCCATACACACACACACACTCACCATGACCCAGGGGCGGTTCTAGACCCTTTTTAGGGGGGCTTTAGCCCCCCTGTCTGTCATGCCAGCCCCCCTAAAACTATCAACTATCATGTTATCAAAATTTATTGAAAGTGTAATTTTTACTTTTTAAAATAAAAATGACAATAAGAAATGCAGGGCATGTCGATTAAATAAAGACTTTGATTCAAGTTTTTTTTATTATACATACACATAGGACGTTATAGAAGGTATTTTCTGTGATTTTTTTTTTATTGATTAGCCTGCATTAATGCATTAAATGTATACAATGTCTATGGTAATGTGCCATCCCAAATTAGCTTTCCATAGTATGGAGCCCAGTACATGATATGCGGACAAAATATAAGTTTGCTATAGGCAAACTAGTCACTAGTTAAGAATTCGTATTGTTTTCATTTAGTTAAATCGTGGATGTGGTTTACTGAAACGAATGGTGAGAATGAATTCTCAGTTCGTACTGTAGTTAATCATCATCCAGTTTATTTCAGCATTGCTTGGTCACGCTATTCAAACCAAAGCAATCAATTTTTTTGTTGACAATTTTTTTTTCATTTACCTAGCTAATGATAATAATGAGATCTCAGGTGAAAAAACTACACAACACTTCAATAATGTACTTAAAGTGCTCTATTTTCGAGCACTATTTTTCTAGTTAAACCAGCCCATGACTTACCCTCAAGCCATCCTAGGTGTATATGACTTCCTTCATCTAGGATGGCTTGAGGGTGGGCTGGTTTTAATTTGAAAGTGAACTTCTCTTTTAAGAACATCTAAGTGTACTCAACTGTAAGTACACTTGAACCCATCTTTTAAACACTTTATTTTCATACACAGGTTCAAGTGTACTTCAAGTGTACTTTTTTTTAATACATAGTATGTTAAAAGCACATTTTAGTTCAGTTTTGTCATTTGTGTTTATATTTGCTGCTTATAATTGTTTGCAAGTTTGTGTTTTGAGGATGTATTTTATGTTTGTCCCTCAAGTAAACAGTTGTTAGAGGTAATACAAAATTAACACCTTGCAGTAAAATCTTTGCATGTTAACTTTTCATAGTGTTGTGTTAGCATTTTCATGATTAGATATTGCATGTTTCTGCCACTGAGTTGACATTAATGTAAAGTGTGGTTGTGTTGGTTTAATATAGTATAGACTATATACTGTGTTGTCATAATACTACAATTCAATACGTCATACCAATGCTAATGAAATTTCATGCTTTTTAAAACCAATTTTGGTACTACAGAAAAAATTATTAATGGAAAAAAAAATATTCATGAATGAATTATAAAAATAATGGCATTGTTTAGATTAAAAGTAACACTTCATAAGCAATAAAACAAAGACTGTAAAATTTGTAGTTTTAGGTTTATTTAAACTAATGTAATTCAGCTATGAGCACATTTGTGCTATCCGTTATATTTGTGCTATCGACATTCTGCAATACACAGCCATAACACTCAGTAGTGTTATCAGCAGTGAGGGCTAAGCCCCCCAAAGGGTGAAATCCTAGAACCGCTCCTGCCATGACCCCCCCACCAGTAATAATGGTGGTAGATATTTTATTTACAGTGAGTATGGCAAACGAGAAGGAAGCGAGAGGAGAGAGGGAGAAGGAAAGAGAGAGGAAGTGATAGGAGGAGGAAGGATGAGAGAGGAGACAAGCAGAGGAGACAGGAAACGAGAGAACAGGTGAGGAGAAAGGAATGCAGAGGAAATGAGAGGAGACAGAAAGAAAGAAAAGAGAGGAGGAGCAAGGACCAGAGAGGAGAGGATACAAAGATAAAACAGGGAGGAAAAGGAAGGCCAAACAACTACAATCTGTGGAAAGAGGAGAGGATGAAAGGGGCCTTAGATGAATACAGGGAGGTGAAGAAAGGAATTACAGTGAGTGTGCACCTCTTATCACGAGCATGGGGTGTGCCGCGATCCACACTGCAAAGACGCATCAGTGGAAAGGAGACTGGCAGTGAACATGCGTGAACAGTGACGTCCTGTCTGCAGCACAGGCTGCTGGACTCAACAAAGAGGTGGTCAGCCAGTGGTTTAACCAGTATGAGAGCCTTTTGGTCGAGCTGGGTATTAAGGGCACACTGTCACATATATGGAACTGTGACGAGTCTGGGCTTCAGGACCAGTTCAGTTTGACAAAGGTCATTGGACAGGTTGGCCAGCCATGTGTGGAGGTGTATCCCGGAGAGAAGGTGGAGACAACGACTTGTCTGGTCGAACATACAGCCGAACCATGATTATTTTTAAGGGGAAGCGTGTTTGTTCTGAGTGGCTACAGGGATGCCCGGAGAACACCAGCGTGAGGTGTTCAGACAATGGCTGGATTACCTCTGACCTCTTTCTGGAGTGGGGTTAAATGTTCATTCAGTCCCTCCCTAAGGATGACCCCAGGCCCCACCTTCTCCTCCTCGATGGCCACAGTAGCCACATCTATAACCTGGAGTTTATTAAGCTACTGAAGAGCAAGAATGTGCACATCATGTGCTACCCTGCCCACACAACCCATGCGCTGCAACTGGCGGACAAGGCCCTCTTCAAGAGTCTGAAACACCACTGGGACCAGGAAGGGAGGAAGTGGACGAGGATGATGGCTGGGCAGAAGCTGTCAAGGATGGAATTCTTTGCGGTGTTCAGCAGGGCTTGGGCAAAGGCTGCCACTGTTGAAAATGCCCAGGCAGGGTTCCGGGGGACAGGGATGTTCCCTCTCTATAAAGATATTCTACCAGAGACTGCGTTTGCTCCCAGCAAGACCACCGAAAGAGTGCTACCATCCACTCTACCATCCCCGCCCACAAGGCCGCAGTCTCTCCCAACCCCACTCACAAGGCCGCAGTGTCTCTTACCCCCGCCCACAAGACCACAGTCTCTCCCACCCCCGCCCACTGGACCATGGTCGCCCCTGCTGACGTTGGCCCACTCTGGCTGCCAGCCATCAGCCCTGCTCTCTGGACATCAGCCCTCCCACCCGCCAGCCAGACCTCAGTCCTCTGCTTCCCTGACACCCCTGCTACCTGTGGAACCACTGTACTTTTTCCCAGATGATGAGAAGGTGGGGTTTGAAGAGGTTGTGTTGGAGGAAGTACCGGAGGAAGATAATGACCTCTTCAATCAGTTCACACCACAGGAAGAAACCCACTCCCAGGATGAGGGACCTTCCACCTCCACAGTAAGTGATATTTTATACTACTTTCAAACTTAGGCTACATGACATGTTACACATGCATGCTCACGCAAACATACACATGCACATTCATGCACGCACGCACACACACACACACATACACACAATTTAGTCCCTAATCATATAAAAAAAATCTGTTCAGTCTGTGATATTGGTCACATTCACTGACTTGATCTCAGTGCCGCAAAGGGAGAGGGCCATCAGAAAGAGAGTGAAGCCACCATCATATAACCTCACAAGTGAGCAACACATTGAATATATTAAAACAAAAAAGTCATCCAGCAAGCAACCAGCCAAGCAAGCCAGCAAGTACCCGGGCAGTAAGCAACCAAAAGAGAGAAAAAGCAGGACACAGCAGGACACAGCAGAATGTGATCCATGTTCTGCCTGGTTTCATGAGAGCTGTGGTGAAGAGAATGGTATCTGTGATGATGATGGTTTCATTTGCAAAGACTGTGTTTGAAAAACGTTTGAGTGATATCAGTTTTCAATTTTGAATTGAATATCAGTTATCAATTTTGAATGTAAATTTGCACATTTTGTTCTAAATGTGTTGTACAAACACACACACACACCACTGACATCGGTTCACTGATCTATGCTGTTCCAAAATTGACTTTTTAATTGCACATTTAAATATGTGGGTTTGCACCCAAAATGTGTTTTTTTAATGGCACATATGAATATGTTTGTTTAATGCAGTTTAAATGTTATGTGGCTGTATAAGCAATTGTGTTTTAAAATTAAAATTGATGATAAATTACCATTTCCCTTTGCAGTTAGACTGGCCCATTGGTTACCTGAAACAGCGGGCCCATTTTACCTGAAACTTCTCATGCAAAAAATTTGGCACATTTGATGTTTCGAGAACTGTAGGGCCTAAATAATTATATTTTATTACATAATTTCAACACAAAATTATCAAAAACAGTCATTATTAATCATAAAAACACATGGAAAAGGCATATATGGTATTGTATTATTGTCCCAAGCGATTTACCAAAAAGTGGCCCAATTTAGCTGATATCACCCCATCAAAATAGGAGTCCCTCCTTAGTAAGACAGATAATGCAGACCTTAAACATTTCTAAACTCACAGAAATATCAAACATGTAAACAAAAACAAATTAGAAGATAAATCACAATAAAGTCTGTGACACAGAAGGATCACCTCTCGTCGAGTAGCAATTCAAGTGGGACTTAAATATGCCACGGAGGGATATTTAAAAGATTATACAATAAATATGGTGGGAGATTATTTTGGAAGCGATGGTTTACAGAACTCAATGCAACCGAAGGAAGCCTCATGTTACGGTCGTCACGAACGCAGATGACAACATCCAGGATCAACATTGTTCATATACCGCAGGGTTAGATTAAATTAATTTACATTTAACCAGTTTAATATGGAGAGATGCACTGAAATGTAAACCTTCGTTTATGTGTTTTTGACCTACACTGTTAACGTTACATGACGTGAGAACAGTTAGTTATTTCGGTTTGTATGTTAGCAGTCGACTCACTAACTTTAATCGTAACTTAATGAGAGTATGACAACCAGAAAATCTTCTCAGGATACCTGGAATCAGTGTTACAGTACCCCAGGCACATCGTTTTACCATTTTTGTAGCATAAACGCCATCAAACCGATGAGAGCTTCGGATTTTCCAATGTTTCTCTATGATGCTGAAACCTAAAGATTAGTGATGGGTCGTTTGCAAATGGATCAAAGTGGGCCGCAGCTGTGTCAAAGCCCTGGCCCCATGGTCGAATGAGCTTGGGGACAGTTTCCAGACGGATGGTGGTCACCACGGATGCCTCCAACATGGGTTGGGGCACTCTGTGCGAGGGAGAACTGGCCTTCGGCTCATGGTCGAGCACGGAGTCACGGTTGCACATAAACTGCCTAGAAATGCTAGCAGTAGTGCTGGCCCTCAAGACTTTTTTACCACGTCTCTCAGGTCACCATGTTCTAGTCCGCACGGACAACACGACAGTGGTCTACATAAACCGCCAAGGCGGGCTCAGGTCGAGATGGCTCAACCAACAGGTCAGACATCTCCTCCTATGGGCAAAAGGCAATTACACTCGCTAAAAGCAGTGCATGTGCCAGGCAGACTGAACTAGGGAGCAGACATGCTCTCCAGGGGCCTCGTGTCCCCAGGAGAGTGGGCACTACATCCCCAAACGGTTCAAATGATATGGAATGTTTTCGGGAGGGCAGAGGTCGTCCTCTGTGCCTCCGAAGACAACTGTCACTGCCTGATTTACTTTTCAAAGAGCAAGGATGCGCTGGCCCTTAAATGGTCAGTGTTCTCTGACTGGTGCTCAGCCAGAAACCATAACCCAGTGTCATGCGAGATATCACAGATACTCATTTTTCTACAAGAGATGTTGGATGCAGGACGAACTCCATCCACACTCAAAGTCTACACGGCAGCTATCGCCGCTTCTCATGCACCGATAGCTGGCCAATCAGTAGGCAGACATGACATGGTTGTGAAGTTCTTAAAAGGAGCCAGGAGGCTTAACCCTCCTCACCCTCCTACAGTGCCAGCTTGGGACCTTTCAATGGTCCTGCGAGCACTAAAAGAACCTCCCTTCAGCTCTTTGTAAGTTTTGGTGGCCGCACTAAAGGACTTCCGGTCACCAAACAAAGCCTGGCCAGATGGCTAGTGGACGCAATAGCGTTAGCTTAGGACACTATGGGCCTCCAATGCCCCATAGGTGTCAAAGCTCACTCCACTCACTCTTTTGGTGACATCTGTAGATCGGCAGGCTGGTCCTCACCGTCTACTTTTACCAGATTGTACAGCCTGGAGGTCCCTGCACTGCAGGTGCAAGTCCTCGCTATATAAGTATACTGAGACGGCCTCTGTAAGACCGTCCTATTAATAAGTTGGCATCTGGGGCCTTCATATGCTTCAATGCTTACAAAAGTTTTTCCTTGTAGTTACTGGCCTTCTCCAGCCCAGTACGCATAGAAATACATATATTAGTGTATATATACGTGTGTGTATATATATGTTATGATGTGTCAATAACTCTAGTCTTGGGCCCTTTATTAAGTGTTCAGCTTGAGAGAGTACATGTCATTGCGCCTATATAGCACGGCGGGATTGAACAGGTTCCCATTGCGTCTTAAGACGCAGTACGACTGACCGTTCAAAAGGGAACGTACTCTGTTACTTACGTAACCTCGGTTCCCTGAGATAAGGGAACGAGTACTGCATAGACGGCCGTGCTATGGCGCTAAAACAACGGGTGATCGTCGCTTCAGTCGATTTAACCTGACGTTTTAGGGCATTACAGCGTACCTTTAAGGCAGATGCCACGCCCATTTTGGCGGGCTTTGTGCTCACCTTTGCGGGCTTTGTGCCCTGCTTCGCGGGCATTGTGCCCATTGGTTCGCTCAGTTACGCTGTTCTGCCATTGGTTCATGCAGTTCCCACTGGCCAGCCAATAGCGCGCTAGATGTCTCTACACTGTTTTGACTGGGCAGTAGTACTGCGTGATTTTACAAAAATGATTTAGTAATTCGAGAAATAGATTATTTCCCATTGCGTCTTAAGACGCAGTACTCGTTCCCTTATCTCAGGGAACCGAGGTTACGTAAGTAACCGAGTACGTTATACATAACATAACTAGTGAGTTCATACTGTTTATAGCATGGCAATAAAGAAGAGAGAAAAAGAGGACCAGTTTAATCCTTTCAGTTATTTATTTTTCTTTAATATGGGTTCTGTTCTGATTCAAATAGGTTTTTTTATGTTGTTTATATACATTAAAATGATTTCATTTAATAATTTAATTAGAATTGTTTTCAAACCTATCATATTCAAAGTCATAGTTAAAACATTTATTTTTTAAAGAGCCGTTTGTGAGCCAAAAGAGCCGGCTCTTTTCAGTGAGCTGAGTCAAACGAGCGGCTCACAAAATGAGCTGGAATGCCCATCACTACTAAAGATGTCCGAGTTCCGGTCCATGTGCAACTGATACTCAACTGCTATTGGCTCATCTGCATTCGAGGGGAGGGGCTTACCGATAGGTCAGTTATCATATTGATGTAATATAACTATTTAATATACAATGCTTCTTTTATAGACCATTATGTAAAGTAACTAAACATTTTAAAGGCTGCATAGCTCTGAATATATTATATAGAACGGACTGAAGAGATCCAGAGTCATACAGTGGTGACGCACATTGAGAAGAATCAGACAAATTGGCAGATTATTATCTTCATATCTGCTTTCATAAATGGTCTTCTGATCATTGTGATCATAGGTGAGGCCTTTGACGTAATTATACATGTATGACTCCAAACGGGGACATTGTGCTCTTAGATTCTTATCATAATGATGCTTATTTTTTTAAGAATATTTTAACAGCTTTTACAGTTACAGCTCTTTATATTGATTTGTATAACTGTTACAAAAAGAACAAAAACATGAAATTTGGGTGAATAAATAATGTTTTTGGATGAACTAATTTAATGTCTGAATTCACTTTGTCACAGGACTATTAAAGGTGTTCATTCATGGAAGAAACAGAGACGACTTGAAGCTATTTCTAGATACAGACCAACTGAATCTTCAAGATATGGATTTCAAACAACCTCAAGACTCAACACAAACACATATATATTACATGAAACTATAAAGCAACACAATATGTCTCTCTCTATGTTTAAGTATAAAGCTTATAAATATGGTTATAATTATGCATGTGCTGATATCCAGGCCAATAGTGCGACTGAGAGCTTGATATTGATTCAATTTATGTGCTGTTTAGGGGAAAGTAAACATACATATATATATATATATATATATATATATATATATATATATATATATATACACTCACCTAAAGGATTATTAGGAACACCATACTAATACTGTGTTTGACCCCCTTTCGCCTTCAGAACTGCCTTAATTCTACGTGGCATTGATTCAACAAGGTGCTGAAAGCATTCTTTAGAAATGTTGGCCCTTATTGATAGGATAGCATCTTGCAGTTGATGGAGATTTGTGGGATGCACATCCAGGGCACGAAGCTCCCGCTCCACCACATCCCAAAGATGCTCTATTGGGTTGAGATCTGGTGACTGTGGGGGCCATTTTAGTACAGTGAACTCATTGTCATGTTCAAGAAACCAATTTGAAATGATTCGAGCTTTGTGACATGGTGCATTATCCTGCTGGAAGTAGCCATCAGAGGATGGGTACATGGTGGTCATAAAGGGATGGACATGGTCAGAAACAATGCTCAGGTAGGCCGTGGCATTTAAACGATGCCCAATTGGCACTAAGGGGCCTAAAGTGTGCCAAGAAAACATCCCCCACACCATTACACCACCACCACCAGCCTGCACAGTGGTAACAAGGCATGATGGATCCATGTTCTCATTCTGTTTACGCCAAATTCTGACTCTACCATCTGAATGTCTCAACAGAAATCGAGACTCATCAGACCAGGCAACATTTTTCCAGTCTTCCAACTGTCCAATTTTGGTGAGCTCGTGCAAATTGTAGCCTCTTTTTCCTATTTGTAGTGGAGATGAGTGGTACCCGGTGGGGTCTTCTGCTGTTGTAGCCCATCCGCCTCAAGGTTGTGCGTGTTGTGGCTTCACAAATGCTTTGCTGCATACCTCGGTTGTAACGAGTGGTTATTTCAGTCAAAGTTGCTCTTCTATCAGCTTGAATCAGTCAGCCCATTCTCCTCTGACCTCTAGCATCAACAAGGCATTTTCGCCCACAGGACTGCCGCATACTGGATGTTTTTCCCTTTTCACACCATTCTTTGTAAACTCTAGAAATGGTTGTGCGTGAAAATCCCAGTAACTGAGCAGATTGTGAAATACTCAGACCGGCCCGTCTGGCACCAACAACCATGCCACGCTCAAAATTGCTTAAATCACCTTTCTTTCCCATTCTGACATTCAGTTTGGAGTTCAGGAGATTGTCTTGACCAGGACCACACCCCTAAATGCATTGAAGCAACTGCCATGTGATTGGTTGATTAGATAATTGCATTAATGAGAAATTGAACAGGTGTTCCTAATAATCCTTTAGGTGAGTGTATATATATATATAATTATGCATGTGAGATTTAAATTTTCATAACATGTCCTAGAATCAGGAATATGTGACCAGAAATAATGTTATTAATGAAGTACTTTCATGTTTTCTCCTGGCTTTGTTCTATGCACGGAAATGCCTCCTGACCACAAGAGAGCAGTGTTGAGCTAGAAAACCATGATTTAAAAAACTCTTAATGACAATAAATCAAAAACATAGGCTATAAATATACAAATTAAAATCAATTTTAATTTCCGTTGTGTTGTGAACATTGTTCACAGTGTGTGCTTTAAAAACACAAGGTACTGTGCAAGGACTAAATCTAAGGATGTGGATTTTGTCTATTTGTTAAATTTAGGTCATATTAAAACATACTTAGAGACTTTATCATGCGTTCATCATTTATTTTTGCTGCGTTGTAAAAGTATTTTATGTATAGGCCGTCTTTCTACATCTTACAGTGTATGAAACTGAACAAACATGAATTTCGTTTAATTCCAAGTGTTTGTTTATTCATTTTTATTTCAGTTATTCTTGGACTATTGACCATTCTGAATTTACTATATAACATCTTTCAAAAGTTTTTAAAAATGTAAATATCCTTCTTTCTCTCCTACCATGGAGCCTATTACTGTTTTTGGCCACCAGAGGACAGCAAGACCCACAGTAAGACACTTAAACGGATCTCACTTGAACAAATTGCTGGTGCTGTATTACTTTAAAATAGACTCCACTTGTCAAAACTGTGGCACCGTGGATTGTGAACATGGGGAAGGGATGTTAGATAATTCTTTATAACTCACTTTAGGCTGCAGTAAAAGTTGCAGTATTGGCCACATTTGAAATGGTGTCTTGAGTGCTAATGGACGAGGTGTGTCTTCGGCTGTTTCTTGAAGGTTAGGATTCAGATCAGATCAGATTGAGCTTAAAAGCACATTAGAAGTTAAAGCTGACAAATTGCTTCTCTCAAAATATTTAAATACAGAGCAGAATGAAAACAAGCACTGGCACAAAAAGTACAATCTTCTCTGGTCTTGACTGTGCTCCTTGTTTTTGTTTTTTTCATCAAGTAGACATAAAGACAATTGCATTAGGTTATGTAAAAACAAATGAAATATATTATTAAGCACATTTCTCCTAATTCTCATTAGTTTAATGTGTTCCCCAGATAAGCGATGCACGTGATGTAAAAGGTGAACAGGGGTCAGCATGGGCACCCTGTCTGCGGCTCTGAAGCCCCATACGCAACAAACTGCGATGCACTGTGTATTCTGACACCTTTCTATCACAACCAGCATTAACTTCTTGAGCAATTTGAGCTACAGTAGCTCGTCTGTCTGATCGGACCACACGGGCCAGCCTTCGCTCCCCACGTGCATCAATCCTACTTGGCCACCCATGACCCTGTCGCCGGTTCACCACTGTTCCTTCCTTGGAGCACTTTTGATAGATACTGACCACTGCAGACCGGGAACACCCTACAAGAGCTGCAGTTTTGGAGATGCTCTGACCCAGACGTCTAGCCATCACAATTTGGCCCTTGTCAAACTCGCTCAAATCCTTACGCTTGCCCATTTTTCCTGCTTCTAACACATCATCTTTGAGGACAAAATGTTCACTTGCTGCCTAATATATCCCACCCACTAACAGGTGCCGTGATGAAGAGATAATCAGTGTTATTCACTTCACCTGTCATAATGTGGTCATAATGTTATGCCTGATCGGTGTATACTGTATATGGATGCATTGTGTGCCCGTTGGCAATCCGTATGTGAGGCGAGAGTGGAAGGAGGTGTAATAAAAAAGACTGGCATCTGAGCAACAGTTCCAAGTCCTCTCATCAATATAAAATATAACATTGCCAACTCAGCAGCTTGAAAGGACAACTTATATTTAACAAATATTTGTTAAAGAATAAAAAATTACATTTTCTTTTGCAGTTTCACCTTAGTAAAGTGGTCTACTCATGGGTGGTACAAGAATAACAAACATAGCATGGCTCATGGCTGAGTTAAACAATTGATGCTCTTGCATAAAATATTCATTGTGGATCATATAACCCTTTTCAACAGTCTGTGGCACATTTCGGTGTGGATTGTTTTGTGAATCTGTCACTGTATAAAGCAGGCTTTGCAAACAGGCTGTTATTTAAATATGAAGAGTACAACACAGAAAGAAGACCTACACTGGATCCAGCAAAAAACCCACAAGATGTAAGTAAGCAATGTTACTCATTTTTGCAGGGGTCATAGAAAGAGTGGAAAATGGTCACAAAAACCTTTATTGAATTAATTTAATAACTCCAAGTAAAACTTGACATTATAATTGGGCCTATTTAGTATAGTAAAAAAAGCTGAATATCTGAATATTCATGCCACACTACAGGCAAGCATTATACCATAGGCTATTATCCAGCAAAATGCAGATTTGGCACGTGACAACTTCTTACACAGATGAGATTGGGGGAGGCATTAGGAAGTTTGATTTGATTTATTCATTTATTTATAAAATTACACACACACACACGCACGCACAAGCCTCACTGCAGAGTCAGACAAAACAGCATGATTAAAACTTCTGCGATTGTATTTTTCCTTCAAATATCAAGTCAAGAGAGCAACGCATCAAGAAAGGAATGTTATTTTACTATTTAAGATAGCCCATCAGGCAGGCCGGCGATACGTTTTGGTAGCCTGTCTGGAAAACACAGCCCCGGGACGTTGGGCTTTGCAAGCCCTGGCCCATAACGTTACATGTCCGAGTCTGATCACGAATCACAGCACAATGAACCAACAACACCTCAAATAAAGGATTCTCCAGCCTGTGACAGCATGCTAAGTTATGTTCAGTTAGACACGTACACATAGTCAATAGATATCAAACCATCTGTAACAATGCAATACTATCACATATAAAAAACATTTTTACTCACATTGGTGTGTTGCTTCATTCATTCATGTAATCTCATCCTGTCTGCAAATCCAGTCTCTTGTTTACAAACAAATCTGTGGTGAAATGAAGGAACAAACGCACAATGTCTTCCCCACGTGAGCTGGATATTCATTAAAAATAAAGTTCATCCATGCATTCATAATACTGGAATCCAAATGAAGCTTATGCAGCATGTTTATTGCTTGAAGTTCGATCCGGTTTAGCTCCACGTAGGCCTTTTATCTATAACATGCCATGCACAAATCGGTGGGCAGGGCTACAGATTCAGGCGTTCTTCTTCTTCAGTTAAGGCCAGGGGCAGATTTAGTGATTTGGGGGCCCCAAGCAAAATACAGGAATGGGACCCTATACAATTGCACATTTACAACCTTGAGGTTCCTTTCACTGTTGTGATGATTGCTGCTTCACGACCTTGTCCCATAGTTGTGTCCAATCATCTATTACATGTTAACATAACTTGACACTTATTTTGTCATTTGCTGCATGTGTTTTGTGACCCCAAAATGTGTTGCAGGTCTGTTTTAAAAGAGTTGATAACATAATTATAAAAATTGTCATATGGTGCAAAAACAAATTTTTTCAACATAACATTATAAGTCCACCTCAGGGGAAGAAATAAAATGATTTTGCAAAGTAAAATATTAAAATAAGTGTTAAATGGAAAAACATGTTAGACAGATCTGAGGGGGGGATATTTTTGTAGTAGTGCCATAGAAGCATCAGGCTGTTGCATGGACATAGATAATTACTTATAAAATCACCTGACTGAGATGGAATATAAACGGCTATTATCCAGCAGTGTTTTATGTTTGTGAGGGAGGGGCGCCATGTAAAGTAAGAATATAAGGAAGTGGTTGTTTTGAGAATTTGTCTTCACCCAAAAAAGGGTGTGGAATGATTCAATCTCGTTTTGTTTTAGTATAAAAAGTTTTATGTGATCTGACATTTAGGGTTGAACAGATTCCAGTGGCAATCCGGTAGTTGACATTTTTTTTGCTGTGAATGTTTTGCCGTTTACTGTGCATTCTCCTGGATTAATTGAACATTCATGTTATTGTGTATTTTAAAATCATTAATATAAATTAATCACAAGATACTGTGGTATAGCCAAAGAAATGGGAAAAAACATTTTAACTCAACAGGAATTAATCAGTCAGAGCTTTTGTAATGTTTATGTTCAGTGAATATAATGTCTGTAATGTTGTAATGTAAATTTAGAGTACATTTGCAGTTTATTTATTAATTTGCATTTAGCTTTGCCTTTATTTTGTAATTTGGTTTAAGTGATGGTAATTTTTTTCTAGCGTATACCATCATTTATATCAACATAACTGGTGGGTTGTGACCTGGGGTCTGTTCTTCGTACGTCGCTAACTCAGCTACACTCACCTAAAGGATTATTAGGAACACCATACTAATACTGTGTTTGACCCCCTTTCGCCTTCAGAACTGCCTTAATTCTACGTGGCATTGATTCAACAAGGTGCTGAAAGCATTCTTTAGAAATGTTCGCCCATATTGATAGGATAGCATCTTGCAGTAGATGGAGATTTGTGGGATGCACATCCAGGGCACGAAGCTCCCGTTCCACCACATCCCAAAGATGCTCTATTGGGTTGAGATCTGGTGACTGTGGGGGCCATTTTAGTACAGTGAACTCATTGTCATGTTCAAGAAACCAATTTGAAATTATTCGAGCTTTGTGACATGGTGCATTATCCTGCTGGAAGTAGCCATCAGAGGATGGGTACATGGTGGTCATAAAGGGATGGACATGGTCAGAAACAATGCTCAGGTAGGCCGTGGCATTTAAACGATGCCCAATTGGCACTAAGGGGCCTAAAGTGTGCCAAGAAAACTTCCCCCACACCATTACACCACCACCACCAGCCTGCACAGTGGTAACAAGGCATGATGGATCCATGTTCTCATTCTGTTTACGCCAAATTCTGACTCTACCATCTGAATGTCTCAACAGAAATCGAGACTCATCAGACCAGGCAACATTTTTCCAGTCTTCAACTGTCCAATTTTGGTGAGCTCGTGCAAATTGTAGCCTCTTTTTCCTATTTGTAGTGGTGATGAGTGGTACCCGGTGGGGTCCTCTGCTGTTGTAGCCCATCCGCCTCAAGGTTGTGCGTGTTGTGGCTTCACAAATGCTTTGCTGCATACCTCGGTTGTAACGAGTGGTTATTTCAGTCAAAGTTGCTCTTCTATCAGCTTGAATCAGTCGGCCCATTCTCCTCTGACCTCTAGCATCAACAAGGCATTTTCGCCCACAGGACTGCCGCATACTGGATGTTTTTCCCTTTTCACACCATTCTTTGTAAACTCTAGAAATGGTTGTGCGTGAAAATCCCAGTAACCGAGCAGATTGTGAAATACTCAGACCGGCCCGTCTGGCACCAACAACCATGCCACGCTCAAAATTGCTTAAATCACCTTTCTTTCCCATTCTGACATTCAGTTTGGAGTTCAGGAGATTGTCTTGACCAGGACCACACCCCTAAATGCATTGAAGCAACTGCCATGTGATTGGTTGATTAGATAATTGCATTAATGAGAAATTGAACAGGTGTTCCTAATAATCCTTTAGGTGAGTGTATATAAAAGCTATTTGGATGAGCATGTTTAAACTAAAGGATTTTTACTTTCATTAATTTGATACTCCACATAGGAAGAACAGACATGCTAACTAGTTACTGACCTGATACAGACTAATATGTACACAGCTGAAGCGGATTCATTGTATTGGTCTGGATCAAAGTTTATGTAAGGCAACATAGTGTCAAATCTTCCCCAATAGTCCTTTATCACAGTCTGCGTGTCGTTACATCCTGCTCAGATTATTAGCGTAAAGGAGCAGACAGTGTATGCTTTCCATTGGAGCAAATAAAGTCTGGTTTTACATTCACGTGAATCAACGCAGCTCCAGAGACATGAGAGCACAGCGCGGATCATATGTGCAAGTCGGTGCAGGCCATAAAACGTATCAGATCCTTTGAATTCTGCACAGAATGCGGACCCACTTTATATTAAGTACATACATGTTTTTACATTATACTTACATTTAAAAAATTACCTGCATGTAATTACATCTGTAATCAATTTCTGTAATTACATATAATTACATATAATTAATTATAATTACACTGTTGACACTTCCCTTACACCTTAACCCTACCCTTAAACTTACCCATACACCACACCTTACCCGTATCCAACCTTAATATCAACAAAAGTGTTTTGCAATACAATATGAACACAATAAGAGCATTGTACTTATTTTTCGACGTAAGTACATAGTTAAGGCCACCTAATATAAAGTGGGACCCAGAATACTGTATTTTAAAGTGATATGGAGGAGATTATGATGAGAAACGGTTAGAGATTAGGAGGAAACTGCAGCTCAACGGCTCTGGTCGAGCTGTGATATAAACTAAACGCTATTGGCTATTTTTTTTAAAAGGGGAGGAGCTGTTCAATAAGTCCCGCCCTGTCTTCCTGTTTCAGTGGAAATTATGTCAACACATTGAATAATGCTGTGCGTTTCAAGGCACTTCAGTGGGCCTTTAATGTGTTACATTTTCTGAGTGACACGATTGTCAGTCAGTGCTGCCTGTGCTGCCAGTCATGAGATTAACGAGCAGCACGCAGCTCAAGTTACTGCCAGAGGAATCATCGGACTAATTTCATTTTATTTTTAATGTTATTTTGGTTATTTTTGCAGTATATTACCACCCATTATTGTCTACAGTATAATGCTACCATTGCATCAAACCAGTTATTTTTTAAACCGTTTATGGGCTGGAAATATTCCTTTATTTAAACAACTTTAATTTGATCTAATTATGGATGACTGCATCATAAAGTGCATGAAAAATTGCCAACATTGTTGTTTAATATAGGTTCCCCCAAACCTTTAATTTAATCCCCACCAAATAGTATAATAATATTTTAAGATTTGCCTAATTCTAATGAGATATGCATCAGGATATTGAGACACCATTTTCTTTGTTTCACAATACTCAATTAAATGAGGTTGGTGTCTTTAGAAGTATCTGTGCTGAATTTTACATAAATAAATCATAACAATCCAATGCTATAGGCACAGCATTTGATACAGGCCACAGCGGGAGTTTTTTTACACTAATACTTGAAGCTTCCGTTTTTCGAATGTAGAAGTGTGATATAGGCCTATGGCGCTCTATGTGAGAGCACTGCAGTTCCATTTTTCACCACAGATTTACATCAAGGGCCCATCATACACCCGGCGCAAATTGCTAGTTTCAGCCCGATACAGTTATCATTTTCACGCCCAGCGCCATGTTGTTGTTGTTTTTTTGTTTTTTTCTATTATCTTTTTATTGGTTTTGGTATTTAACATAATATGAAAATAAAATGAAATAAATAAATAAAAAAACAACAACAACATTAGATACAATTAGTAGCAGATGATAGAATAATTGAAGTCATATTAATAAACATATGTAAATAAATATCAACTGTAGAATTTACATTGAAAAAAGAAAAAAACACAGAGAAGAGTACAGTTCCAACTATGGTCAAATGTATGGTCGTACAGTTTTTAAAGCATTTTTATCTGTGGTGGCCAGAGGATCAGAGGTCCATGAGAGGCACCCATATTCTCCGGAAGACATCAGCCTTGTCTCTTAAGAAGTTGGTGCGTTGTTCCATTCGTAATGTATCGTACAGAAGTTGTTTAAACAAATCAAATGTTGGAGGCCTTTGCAGATTCCAGTTAAGCAGGATGCATTTTTTTGCTATGTATGATATTATGCCAATTCTTTTTACAGATACAGGATCAAGTGTCTTGTCTGGTTCCGTACCAAAAAGATATCGTACAGGCGTAATGTCTAAAGGAGTTTCCAAAACTTTAGCTGTCAAATCGTGTACCTCTTTCCAAAAATATTTAAGTTTTCTACATTCCCAGAAGGTGTGCATAATTGATCCTGTATACGTTTTGCATCACCAACATCTAGGTGATACATTAGGATACATTTTGCTCAGACGTAGTGGGGTGAGGTACATCCTATGCATAAACTTATAGTTCTGTTCTGTGATTTTGTTACAGGATAATGAAGTAAAGACGTTATTACATATAGTCCCCCACTGGTCTTCATCAAAGCTGCATCCAAGGTCCCTTTGCCACACATTTTTAAGTGAAGCCAGAGAGGAATCATGGTGGTCGGACAGTGCACAGTATATGACAGAGATTTTCCCTTTTAATGTTGTTGAATTCATCAGAATCTCCTCTATCCTAGACCACTA
Source organism: Rhinogobio ventralis (assembly GCA_039654625.1). Lineage (NCBI taxonomy): Eukaryota > Metazoa > Chordata > Actinopteri > Cypriniformes > Gobionidae > Rhinogobio > Rhinogobio ventralis. The sequence continues at coordinate 20,492,774 of CM077217.1, read as the reverse complement.
AAGTGATAAACGTCCTGTCTTTTCAAACGTGATTATCAAATGCCGGATTTGCAAATACTTGTCTTGGAATCTTATACTCTGAAATTAAATCAGAAAAGGACTTAAGGGAGCAATTAGTAAACAAATGTTGAAACTGGTGTATACTGTGTTCTTTCCACTTTCTAAATAGAGATTTTCCAAAAGCGGGCGGCAGGTCTGGATTGGAGGACAGAGGAGCTAAACTAGAAATTTTAGCGAAGGATCCACAAAACCTCTTTACATCTTACCAGGCCCTAAGCATATTATAAACAACATAAGTTCTTGTCACTGAATTAATGCATTTATGTTGTTAATAAAAGGCAAAGAGGTCAGAGGCGTAGGAGCGCAAAGGTCTTCTTCAATATCTGTCCAGTGGGAAAGAGGCACATTCAGCAGCATCCTTATTTTTCTTGTGTATCAGTGAAATTACAGCTGTCTTCATTGTTTCAGGAAGAGTTCCATTTTGCACAAAATCTGCAATCATGGTTATGAACAAAGGCTCAGTTTGAGGCCAGAAGGTCTTATAAAATTTGACAGAATATCCATCTAGGCCTGGCGATTTTCCAGAAGGGAGTGACAAAATTGCTTGAAGCACCTCCTCTGGAGTAAAAGAAGAGTTCAGCTGCTCCCTGTCTTCTTCTAATAATGAGGGTAGAGATATATTTTTTAGAAACGAATTAATGTCTGCCAGAGAAGGATTTTCTGATGTGTACAACTGTGTATAAAAGCTATGAAAAGAGGACTTAATAGATTGCATGTCATATTTAATTTGCTCTGATAGGTTACGTATGCATTTTATTGTGCGCTCTGCCTGCTCTCTTTTAAGCTGATAGGCTAAAAGCCTGCTTGGTTTGTTACCATATTCATGGCAGTGTTGTCTAGTGAAAGATAGAAGTTTTTTGGTATGCTAAATCTGAAGCAAATTAAGATTGTTTCTGACAGTATTGAGTTTCTTTAAATTTACCTCTGTGGGTGATTGTTTGTGTAGTTTTTCTAAATGAATAAGCTCCTTTTTCAATTGCTCAGTCCGTTCGATCATAGATTTTTTCCTTTTAGATGTATATGAGATCAGCTGCCCCCTGATTACCGCTTTGGCCGCGTCCCATATCACTGCAGGGAAAACAGGGGAGGCGGCATTATCCTGCCTATATTGTTCCAGCCATTGTCTGATATTTTTACAGGCATCCCTATCTGTAAGAAGCGAAAAGTTAAATTTCCAGTACCTGGTTGGATATATCTGTTGATGTAGAAATAGCCTGAGATAAACTGGCGCATGGTCTGATATAAGAATCGTACCTATACTACAGGAGACGACAGAGGAGAGATAAGCCTGGGGTAAGAGGAAGAAGTCTAATCGAGAGTAGGTCTTATGTCTCACAGAATAAAATGTATAGTATATGATTGGTTAAACTCCCTCCATACATCAACGAGGCCTGCATCTCTGGAGGCTGTCTTTAAGGCCTTTGATTCATTGGGATTGGATACAGAGAGTGAAGATTTATCTAAGCTACTATTCATGCAGCAATTGAAATCTCCAGCGATTATCCCAAGATGTGTGTTATAATGAGTAAATAGGGTAATCATTTTTGTCATAAATTTGGGACAATCTGCTTTTGGTACGTAGACATTAAATATTACTAGATCTTGACCATAAAGTGTTCCACAAATTAATACGTACCTACCCTCGCGGTCATTGTGCTGCTCTTTAAATATAAAAGGACGATTTTTATGGATAAGTATTGCTGTCCCCCTTTTATTACTTGAAAAACTTGAAAAGTAAACCTGTCCAACCCAATCTCTCTATGCTCCTCACTGGACAGATGAGTTTCCTGAAGTAGTGCTACATCAGCCTTTTCTTTTTTCAGAAAAGTAAGGATTCTCTTATGTTTAATTTGATGACCTAAGCCTCTGACATAAAATGATATCACATTAAGTGTGCTGACCATATATAAATATTATGTTTGTAACACATGTAACTGTAGACCATAAGTTGGTTAGAAAGGAAAAGCAAAGGAAAACAAGAAAAAGAACAGAAAAAAAAGGATATAAGATACATACGTAAACAACCCCCATTCCCTCCCCGAGAACAGCCTGGTCCCTAAACGACTGGACACCCCTATAACAACAGGTATACTCTAAGCCCTTAACTAGTACAGCTGATAGTAAGTACCCTCCCAACAACGCACGTCAAGTTCAGGTGTACATACATTTTTATATTTACTTGAAAAAGAAAAAAATATGTATACTTTACAAAAATAAAAAATTAAATAAGAATTTGCTTAACTCCCATTGTATGTGTGTAAATATGTTTATAATAGAAAAAAAAAGAAATAAAATAAAATAAAAAGAAAATGAACATCCAATCTGTCTCTGTATGTTGTTGAACGTATTTTTCGTCACAGATGAACGGTTCACTAAGATAAGCTTTTGCATGTAACTTTAACAGTCATATTTCCCCAATGTTGACAGCAGTTAAATCAAATCGAACCTGATCGACCATAGTTTATCCGGCACTGGTGTAACGGTAGAATTCCTCAGCCTCGCACAGCGACGAGAGCAGCTTGATCTTCTCGTTGTGTAGCACCCTTAGCTTGCACGGATAGTGATGAAAGCCACGGAAAGTCCCCCTCTCAATAAACAGCTTCTTAACATCATTGAACTCACGTCTCAGTCGGATCGTTTCTGCTGAAAGATCCTGGGCAAAGAACAGTTTGGATCCATCATGGATGATATCTCGCTGTCTCGTGGAGCGCAAAACAAGCTCCTTATCTTGAAATTTGAGAAAACTAATGAGCACCGCTCTGTTCTGGTTAGGGTTTGCAGGTGCCAGCGTGCGGTAAACCCTTTCCAAGGTGAAGGTTTTCTCAGGTCCGAGTTCCAACCATTGAGGAAGCATATCATGCATAAAGTCCAGTAAGGAGCACCTGCCTTCAGCTCCCTCTTTGAGACCGAACACCCGGATATTCTTTCTTCTCCCACGATTTTCTAGATCGTCCGTCTTACTTTCCAGCTGTGCAATCTGTTTTGCCGCAGAGACTAGTGCGGATTCCGTTCTGTCAATCTTGTCCTCCATTGCAGCGATGTGGGTCTCGGTTTCGTCTATGCGTTTTTCATTAGCTGACACATCTTGCATATCAGTTAAGTTACTCTCCAAAGCTGAGATGGAGCTTGCCATTATGCCCAGACGGTTGTTTATGCTGTCTAGCTTTGATCTGAATTCTGAGAGCAGCGCTTTTAGCTTGGTTAGCACCTCGGCCATCTCTGCCATGCTGCTAGCATCCACGCTCTCTGTAGACGATACTGTTTTCGCACTTTGAGTACTTGTTTTATGTGATTTCAAAAAGATGTCACATTCTTTAACTGACAGGGGCTTAGACATAATTGAGACAGAGTTAAAAGATCAGGTTTGTAAAAGTTAGGGGTAGTTTATGTGCAAAGTTGTAGAGAGCTCTCACACTACGCAGCCATCTTTGTCGAGGTCACGTGCGCCCCCCGCCATGTTGTTTTAATAGCAAATGCACTCGTGCCCATCTGTTCACCCATGTGCGTGCTGGTCTGAAAACGAGGTGTGTTCAGGTGCATTCTTGGCGTATTGGTGTTTTGAGGAACTGAAAACAACTGCACCAATGACCAACAAAAACCTGGTCTAAAGTCAATAGAGCAGTATTTTTTGTGTTATTTAAAGGGTGCGTTTGTAATATGTACCTATAGGCGGGTGCACAATGCGTGTACACTCTGCTTATTACACACACATGCCAAATATTACAAATAAAAAGATTACAATGTAAAAGATTATTATTGTATACATAAAGATAAAAATGCCTACATGTTATAATGGATAGTCATTGCATGTATCAGAATTACTCATTTGCAGTAATGACGAATGAAATTGGCTACTTATTTAACCAATCGTGGCAATACACACATGTATTTAAACTGACTCGTCAGGTTGAGAGTGTCTATATTCCACCATGTAAATAGTGCCATGGTGCAAGCGCAACTGGCTTTTAAAGAGAATGGGAGATGAGACTCTGATTGCATTATTGCACGTTACGCCAAGAACATACCCATGACTCATTAAGAGACTAGGGACAGCACTTTTAGACCATATTAAACTAGAAAAAGTGGATTTGGACACGCCCTAAGTGCACTTGCACCGTGCTTAGATCATCTGACATGCAGTGACTGACATGCGTACATTTTGCAAATTTACCCACCACACAAAAGCATATAAAACTTTGAGGAACAACTGCTTATAAAGTTACGTTAAAAATGAGAAGTTGGTGAAGGATATTCAATATAAAGGTTGTGTTGTGTTCCTGGCCATGTCAGTCTGCATATTCTTTTAGATTGTTTTGTGAGCCTGCCACAATATAAAGTGGGCTTTGCAAACAAATATGAGGAGCACACTGAGGATAAAAGTACTCTGGACCCAACAGAGAACCCAGAACCTGTAAGTAAGCTAAGATACTTATCAAAGAGGTTAGAAGGTGAACAAATGGTCACCCAAAAAACAAAAAACATTCTTTATTTTAATAGGCTACTACATAAAAAGTTTTATATAGCACTGGAAAAAAACATGTATTGTTTCCTGCAATTCCTGTGTAACTGCCTTAGTGCATGAAATATTCTTCGAAACACATCTTTTGGTTTTAAACTATAGTTGACACTTCAGAAGCTCCATTTCTCTGCATGGAGAACAGAATATATTTTATTATTCAGTAAAGATAATTTATCACAGTATGAATGGAGCCATTTAGGGTGAATGAGAAACAAAAAAAAGAAAAAATATATTTCACTTATCATTATGATTAAATGGAAGCCATTGGTAAAACATCAGAATTCATACCCAGAGTTATAGAGAGTGATATATGGTGAAATATTTGTATGCATGCTACTTGTGGGCAGGGCCATCTATAGCATTTTGGGGACCCTAAGATTTTCAAAATACAAAAGCAAAATGTAGCTTGTTTAACTGAAGTGAATCACAATCTTTTAAAATAAACTTAAATCCAACCTTCAGTTTTTTTGTTGTTGTTGTTATATTTGTCTGAATGTATTAGCGGATATCAATTCAATTCAAAATCTTTATTGTCTATCCCCACAGGGGGTAGAAAATTGTCTTTAGACAAAGGCTCAACAAACAATACAAGAAATATTCCACACAACAACAATAAAAAGACAATTCATCTTAAAATCTTGTTTAAAATACCAGATGGAAGTACCTGAAATAAACTATATAAGGGATGGAAAGAATCTGCCACAATAACAGAGGCTTTCCTTTTTACAGCCGCAGTATAGAGATCAGACAGAGTTACTTGTTTTTCACCGATAATTTTGCCAGCCATGTTTATAATCCTCAAGAGTCTGTTTTTGTATTTAAAAGATTTGAACCAGGATACAATATTAAAAGTAAGCACAGATTCAATGAGTGATTTATACACAACTATCAGAATGTCCTTTTTAATAGTAAAACTCCTCAGTTTCCTCAGTAAGCCTAGACGTTGGTAAGCCTTTTTAAAAACACTGTCTGAATGCTTATCAAATGAAAACTGGGAGTCAATCTCTGTTAGCCTGGTCCTACCAGACTCTCGTACATTTCATTTGTACAGAGGGTCTGGCCACTCTCCATTGACAAGCGTTAACTTCCTTGAAGGCGGGCACTCTGTTGAAGTTTAAAACTATTGGATCTGCCCAGAGTCACTCTGGATCTGCCATAACCAATTGCTAGAATTTGGTCGTGACGTATGTCATGCGTTCGCCTTAGCCAACTCCTTCACCACTAACGGAGCAAGCTGGAAAATCAAACTTTTCCCGAACCCCGTGGGGAGGAGGGCCACAACATCATGGCCACCAACAAAACTGAGCAAAGATTGTTCTTGCTCCAGCTTTAACTTCTGGATATTTGGCAGCGTTGCCACAACGGACCGAATGGCTTCGCTCGCATCTTTCTCCGCCGCCATTACTGAACTAAAACTCAAACTAGAGCACAACATCAACGTCATCATTCTCAGCCACTCCCTCTGTTTGCTGATTGGACCGGTTAAAATTTGGCCGGAGAAAACCAGTGAATATACTGCAAACCCAGACGATGTACTGAAGGAAAATGAAAATTGAGCGGAAGTGCGTAGGAGGGCGGAGAAAGGCTAAATCTCTGTACCCAGGTATTTAAAAGACCCCACCAGCTCAACTTTCTCTCCATTAAGTAACAAGGGCTTAAAAAGTGTGCGTGCATTATTAGCCCCACAACACATTTCTTTGGTTTTGTTAATATTAAGCTGTAAAGAACTCTCCTCCGTCCAGGCTGTGAGAAATTTAACAAAATTAAAATAAATGTGATTGGATATCTTTCACACATCCCACCAGTGCCATGTCATCTGCATATTTTACAAGCATCAAATTCTCATTATTATAAGTTATATCATTTGTGTAAATGGAGAAAATAAATGGGGATAAAACACATCCCTGTGGGAGGCCAGTTTTTAAAATCACATATTCTGACTTTTTGCCATTTACCAGCACATGTTGTGGCCGGTCCCGTAAAAGACTATTAATCCATAAAATCAGGGTTTGCTGCATCTGTAGCTCCTGCAGACGCCTCAGAAGTGTGTTTATATTCACAGTGTTAAAAGCAGAGGAAAAGTCCATAAATAAAATCCTAACACACGAATTTGCCAAGTCCAAATGCTTTGCAACCCTGTCCAGCAGAGTGAGGGTGGCATCTTCAACTCTGCGGCTAGTTCTATAAGCAAATTGCAAAGGGTCAAGTTTGCCAGTCATTGCCTGGGAGAGTTGCTGACAAACCACGCTCTCCATACACTTGCAGAACATAGATGTTAAAGCCACTGGTCTATAATCCACAAGCTGCTTAGCATGTGCCATTTTTGGTAATGGGATGATTGTACTTTCCTTCCATGCCTGTGGTACTACATTAAAATCAAGAGACAGCTGGAAAAGTTGTGTCAACACACCCTTCAGCTGAGCTGCACATTCCCTCAGTACCTTGCCCTTTATTAAGACCTTTTCCAAAGTCCGTTCCTTAAAGTCCATGTAAAGGCAATTCTGAGATGTCTTTTTAAACGCATTATAAATGTTAGAAATGTATTGAGGAAACACGTTACAAAGACTGTGAACTGTGTGGATTTTTTTATGATTTAAATTTGGCTGGGTGGTTAATAACACATTTGTCTGTGGTGTGACAAACTCAGAACACATGTTTAATTTTGACTTTACATGGGGGGAAAGTCAGAATGCACTGTAGGAGTCTAGTGCTCACCTAAAAAACTATTATTAAAATGAGCATAAAACTGATTCAGTTCATTAGCTAAACAGGCAGAATCAGGGCACTGGATAACGTGTTGCTTCTGATTTCTTCCCATATTTAGGCCCCGCCAGGCCATCCGTGCATTGCCCATTGTAAACTTTTCCTCAACCTTACGTTTATATCGCATTAAGTTTATAAATTCTAAATTCAGTTTGGCCTCCTTAATTTTTTGCCTCAATTCTTTCTGTAAAAGTTTGACACCATGTTCATCACCGCTTAAGAAAGCTATTTTTTTTTTTAAAGATTTAGACAATGTTTTAGGTCTTTTGTGACCCAGGGCTTGTTGTTAGGATAACACCTCGCATGTTTGACACCATGGCACGGTCTACACAAAAATCAACATACCCAGGCTAGCCACGGCAAGGCAATACATTTGGGCGGCTTAGGACACTCCTCCGCGATGACCGCGGGTTGCTCTGTAACTGTCCCCGAATGTCTGGTAGAAGCCCTGTGCTCCTCCCAGGCACGTAGGACTGCCACCACAAAAAACCCCAGCACAGCCCTCCTGGCCATGTCAGGACTCGGGACCACCGGAACTGGGACCACCGGATCTCCTACCCCCGAAGTCGGATCCTCCTCAGCGGAGGTGTCCGATAAGGTAGGCCTGCTCTTCCTTCTCCATTTCCGGGTCATCGGAGGGCTGGGGCCTCCACTGACTGTAGATTGAAGGGAACAGTCAGTGGGCTGGGATTCTGCTGGCCGTGGATGTTCTGACTCACCAAGATGGTAAATGTGGTGGACAAAGTCCCAGAATGCCCCAGCTTCTCCATCTCCCCCGGACTGAGAGGCATGTCCAGACAGATATTCAGCACCTCCTTAATCTCCGCCTCAGTGTAGACCATGTGATTGACCTCAATGAGGAGACTGCCGGCAAAGTCCCTCACGTCAGCCCCCTGCTGACGGATGTAACGCGAGTTCACATACTTGGCGAGTTGCAGATAGTTGGAGGGTTCAGTGGGGGGAGATGGAAAAAGGAAGATACCCATCTTCTGCTGAGTCCTCTAAATGGCTGGTTCGTTCCGTCACGTGTTGCACGGGAGAAATGGGAGCAAGGACTCGAGTGCAATAAAGAATGGGTATTTATTAAATACAAAATAAAAATAAACATAAAACAAAACCCACGAGGGGGAAAATCAACCATAACAAAGACAAACTACCAGGGTCGGGAACAAGGAACATGAAAACAGGAGACGTACCACGATAACGAACCAGCAAAGGGCTGAAAACACAATGAGATTAAATAGGGGACAAACAAGGCAGGTAATGGAAAAGAACAGGTGGGGCAAATGAATCAATAATCAGATGACAAGAGGGGTGGGGTCAAGACTGAAGACAGGAACGCACATGACACATAATTAAACCAAAACACCACATGTGCTGCACAGGACAAGACAGACATGTGACATTACCATGATTTCATAATGTTTTGAGCAGTTGGTTTCCCTCAACATAAAGTTTGTTGCTCATCTGTTATTTACAGCCATACAAAGCCCCCCACCAACAGTTTTCTGAGTTTTACAAATATCACGATCAAACCGAATCAAAGTAAAACCATCTAGATGAAAATCCACTGTACCCTGGGAAAGCCATGTCTCAGTAAAACAGAAGAGGCTTGTACGCCGATAATCCCCATCACACTTGATCAACGCAGATAGCTCGTCAGTTTTATTCCTCAGGGATCTAACATTTGATAAAATGATAGCAGGTAAGGGCAATCTACTACCTCTTCTCCGTAGTCTTTTGAGTATTCCTCCTCTCAAACCGTGTTTTTCCAATTGAGGCCAACCAAAAGATATTTTTTTTAAGAAGTGTCAACATGATCACATGACAATGCGTATCAAGAGTACGAGTGTGCATTGTCGTGGAATGCATATGGTACGCAGTTTGTAGCCTACAGTTTGACTTCCTTTCTTCCCTGTGACAAGCGGGTGTGAGAAATCAAAGTTGCATTTTTGTTTATTAGGTAATTGGTGTCTATCTGTTTTACTATAGGCACCACCTACTGTCAGAGAGTGAATTTGCATTGTCATTCAGCACATCTGCCATTTTTTGTTCAGTCCATTCTGAAAATCGAATTATCTGAATTTTACACAACACACACGAATTGTTGTCATTTTCGGTTGATGGAAAAGAAGCTAATGTGCGTTCTATAAATCTAAACTATTTGGATAATAAGGTATCTAGAATTATTCATGGTATTTTGAAAAGCCCACGGCAACAATACCTTGCAAGTTAAATTGCTATCACAATTTACCATAAGGTGACAGTCACACTGTTGCTACACATTGTCTTCAAATCACAGTGCCTGATAAATTCTAATACGATGCAGCAACCGCAATTTCAATCTTCTCAAAATTCTATATGTACCCATAGCTTTCTCCTGTCTTTCCTCATCTTCTTTCTTATTTTTTACTCTTCTCTGCAACCAGACTGTGGTTCCTAGTGCCTCCTTTTAATTTTCAAACATTAACGCACATGACTGACATGAGCAAACTTTATCAAGTTAGTATTGCCAAGCATTACAATGTATGGCATTCAGATTTGTACATGTTCTAGTCATGCTACTTTTCACGTTTTTTTTATACACAATGCTTGAGCTTTCATATAATATGAAACTATTCTTTGAACCTCCAAAAATGACAAAAAGGCAACCATTCAACTCAGCATAGCAGCTTATGGTTAAGAAGTTTTATTTTACTTTATTTTATTAACTGAGAATTGGAGTAAGGATGCAACGAAATTAAAATAATAATAAAACACTTGGCCGAAGGCCGAAGCCGAATACCAAACGTGTTTTTCTAATTTTTTCCATTTATTTTGCCAATTTTAACCGTTTGTAAAGTATGTGTGGCAAGCACACCAAGAACTTGGCTTCAAAGGGGTCCTATAATGCCCCTTTTTACAAGATGTAAAATAAGTCTATGATGTCCCCAGAGTGTGTATGTGAAGTTTTAGCTCAAAATACCCCACAGATAATTTTTATAGCATGTTAAAATTGTCACTTTTTGAGGGTGAGCAGAAAAGTGCAGTTTTTGTGTGTCCCTTTAAATGCAAATGAGCTTCAAGAGTCTAGTCCCGCAGATTCATACTTACCCTGTAACTACATGAAACAAGAGGGTAACAAACACCACTTTAATTTACAGCCCGTAGATTCATACTTACCCTGTAACTACATGAAACAAGAGGGGAACAAACACCACTTTAATTTACAGCCCGTAGATTCATACTTACCCTGTAACTACATGAAACAAGAGGGGAACAAACACCACTTTAATTTACAGCCCGTAGATTCACACTTACCCTGTAACTACATGAAACAAGAGGGGAACAAACACCACTTTAATTTACAGCCCGTAGATTCATACTTACCCTGTAACTACATGAAACAAGAGGGTAACAAACACCACTTTAACGATGAACTGTTTTTGGTTTGAATGATCTGAATATGTTCTCGGCCATGTCAAACCGCGACTGGCTTGACTGCATGTTCAAGACATATAGTTGCTATATGACCAAAAGTTTTACTGTACCAATCTTTATGGATCCTAAAATTTTGCATACAAGACAAATGAGCTGCCCTGTGTCCAAACCCATGGGCTTCGTCACATAAAGGCTGTTACATGCAGTCCTGTCAGGCAAGCTGTCCCACTTCTGTATAAGATGCTGTATGCACTCCTTTATAAATCTTCTGATTAATAGGCCTATTATTTGTGAAAATAATAAGCAGTAAACTGGCGAAATTTTAATCGTCTCAATCTCTGCATTTTACAAATGTTGGGAATTCGAAAGATATGATATAATTTGCAATATATGCAGAATTATGTATGCGTCACAATCTGGTTCAGATGAAGATGAAAAAGGTTCAAACAGGTTTCTACAAACAAAAGGTTATTTAATAAAACAAACTCAGATAAACCAAAGGCAAGGAGGGGGCTCTGGAGGTGGATGAGGATCTTCTTTTCCTTGGTCTGCCAGTTGTGACAGAAAACCAGACTTAAATCTAGACCTGGAGGAATTTTTGGACTTACACCATTAAGACCCCTGGAGTAGACACATGCTCAAAGCATAGGGGCTTTTGCACCAGAGGAATGTTTTCACAGTTCCTATAACTATTGGCTGAAATACTTGCTTTTTGGCATGTGCACACTGCAGGAACTGGGAATGATTATAGTTATAGGAACGCTTTTGGGGAATTGAATTTGCTCCTACTTCAGAGTCGGGTCTAACACAGCACAATAGGAACTAACAGTGATGTAAATGTGCAATGATTGGCTGAACACAGAAACATTGGCACCTACCATTTAAAAAAAAAATAAAAACATTTTACAGCCTAATTTACTCCACAAACATAGAAAACGGTGATAGATGGGCCGACGCCAAAGTCCAGTCACTTCTCAAACTTTACCCTAAAGAGGAAATCCAATGCAACTTTAAACGAACCAAGCGAAACATGATTATGCATTTCTGCTCAGCTAGCAACATTGGGCATCAACAGCATGGCAAACGCTAGAATACTTTTTCGTATACCATTTACTTTCTTTTTATAACAGGTCTATCTAATAGATAGGACTGTTAAACATGCTGTGTACTCAGACTCTTGGTGTTCTCAGTGCGGTCAAAATAAAAAGTCCTATGCAACAAGCAGAGTGGAAGGATGTAAGTGACGACTTACATCACTCCAGAGTTCCTACTGGCAAATGCAAATGTATCCAGGAACTGCCACAGTTGGATAGGGTAGAAAGGAGCGAGGACGCAAATGCAGGAAGATGATTGAGGATTTTATTAATAATAAAATTAAAAACATCCACTAGGGGGAAAAACAAACTTGACTATGACAACACACAAGGATCAGGAACATGAAGCAGACCGGAAGCACATGACAGCCCTCTCTGTATGCTGGAGCCTTCACTGGACGCTGGTCAGGGGCTGGAGCCTTCACTGGACGCTGGTCAGGGGCTGGAGCCTTCACTTGAGCCGTTCTCTGGCTGGTTCCCGATTTCGTTGTTGAGTAGGAGAAAAAATCACCACGCCAGAGATTATCCAGCCTCTCCCCGAGTGCAATTGTCAACGCCCACCAAGGACCCGTCACTGGTAGAGAGGGTCGCCCCGGAGCTAGAGCCTGCAACCACACTCGTCCTGGAGCCCGAGTCAGTCGCTGAGTCTGACCAGTTGTGAAAGCCGGCACCCATGTCCATCCCAGTTGGAGTTGGACTGCTTGGAGTTGGGTCCACCAATGAGGTAGATTTGCTCTGCTATGAGCTAATTTTCTAGTCCTACCCAGCCTCCCTCTCCCTCCTCCTCTGCCAACTGACTCCAACTATCTAAAACTAATGTTTAATGGCAAACATGTTGAAGATTAGGCAATAGACTGTTGATTCAAGTGAGAAGTTGTTTCCTCACTTTTATGGTTGTGAGGGAGGGGCTATTTGTACAGTAGAAGACTAAGGAGTAGGTTCTACTGAGAAAACCGAGAAGGACCTGGCTGCAGCCTGCAGATCGGGGTGTGGCTGCAGTGCAAGTGTCGCCCGCCCCACACTTACTCTGATTGGCTCAGTCGTCTTTAATAGGCATACATGATAGAAATAGAAAATGTAGTTGTGTAGGAAGGAGTATATCATTTAAAAAACTGGAAAAGAAGTGCAGATTCACAAAGCCTTCATTATAATGCACAGAAGGGAAGAAAAAAACATTAGCCTGTAACTCGCAATGTCCCTGAAATTATTGTTTTGCTAAATTAAGCTGGTCTTTAGGCTAACGCACGAACAACCCCATCAAAATGAATTGATTATCCACAAGAATGTTGGGTTTTCAGGTAGAAGAATGAATTATGAATTAAATGATTTATGACATTTTGATTATTTCTTATCACCAGTATGAGAAAGGAAATCAAAAGAATCAGTATTGTTATCAGAAACATGACAAGACACACATAAAGGTGTTATTGTTCATGCAATTGTATGATAATGCAATAATTGCAATAATTGTCTGCCATGTTATTTTTATGTATGTATGTGTGTGTAGCTTTAATTTTTTTCACTACATTACAAAGCATAATATCAGACTTTTTGCTACACTTTATTTCAGAAAAACAATCTGTTCCTCGTTATTTTAAAGTGAGAAAATTGAGAACTTTTTATTTGTACCTGCCATGATTCTGAAAGAACACGCCTGGAGTCTATAGTTGCTATAGTAATGAACTTTAACACTCGCATCTGACTGACAGCACGTGTTTATTTCAGTGCTGTTGATAATATTGTGGTTATTTCAACAAACAGTTTCGAAAATTCAGCTTAATAGCATTACATTTTAGACTCACACTTACATTATGTTTTTGCTAAGTCAATGCAATAAATGCAACGTTGAATAAGAAATGTTTTACTTCCGTTTCCATTTCAGGTGCGGCCTAAATTAGATTGGAAAACATCACATTTCAACTTATTTTTATCTAAAATTGTATACGAAAATCTCACAGCCGCTGCGATCAAATAGTGTGATTCACTTATTGAAGAATATTAAATCGAGATCTCAAAGAAGGTTTACAATAAATAACATTGAATGATTAATATGTGAATTCGAAGATTAAACTTCCAGTAGCTAACAACTCAATAATTCAATATACGGACATAGCGATTTAAATACACACACAAAAAAAACTGAATTTGTCCCATATTCTCAGATTAAGTGTGCTCTAGACTGAGCTCAACCTAAACTCTACTTAATTTGTGTGGCATTAGACACCACTCTTTTATAGTTTTGTAACTGGATTGATGACATTCGCTCATCAATCCATGCACTATCTGACATATACCAACTACAAACACATTTTCTATCATGTATGCCTATGAAAGACGACTGAGCCAATCAGAGTAAGTAAGGGGCGTGGCAACACGTGCAGCCCTGCCCCAGGGTTTTAGAGAAAACCTGGTTTGATCCTCCTCCTTATACAGACATTGTGAAATTCTACACTGTCTGTATAGGGAGGAGGATCAAACCACGTTGTTTTAACTAGTGTGAAGTTTGTTCCATGTAAATGTGATATGGCATTTAGGGCTAAACAGAGTCCAGTGGCAGGTAGGTGATGATTTTTTTTGTATAGATGAATTAGTATGGATAAATTGTGAGAAGTTAATTATGCGTTCTCCTGGGTTACTTGTGTTAATGTGTATTAATTAATATTATACATGAATTGCAATATACTGTTATATAGCAAATAAATTAGAAAATCATTTAGTTTACTTGTATAAAAGTTTGTCACTCATTACCCAGAGCTTTTGTAGTGTTTAAGCTCAGTTAATATCATGTAACTTTCTGTACTAATATGTACATTGTGGTTGGATCTTTAGTTTAGTTTCTTTAACAGCAGTATGTTTTTGGTGTATATTCATTTGTCACTTGGGAATGTTTGTTTCATATGTTTGACTGGTAAATCACACTTCTGCTGCTGTTTATACTTTTATAAAATTGTATATATTTTATATTTTTTGTTTGTTTGTTTGTTCAGTCTTTGTCATGTTAATAATTAAACATACACTTGGGTATACACCATTTATGGTAATTAAGAAACACTATTTTTCTTTTGTTTTGTTTAAAATGTGGGTCAACACACACAGTGTTCAATATAAAACCCAGGTTCTGAAGAAAAAAATATAGGTAAAGGATTCTCACTTTTAACAAAACTGTACCAAGTTCAAGTGGAGATGGGAGTTGTGTTCTAAAAAACTACATGTTTGTACATGTCCTAGTCAGGCTACTTTTCAACCCCTTGAGCAGGGTAGAACCTAAATTCCAACACTCAACTTAAGTACAGTAGTATCCAGTACAGTATCCATTATAAACTAGTCAGAATAGCTGAATGTGGGACCCAACATTCATTTTGATATGTAATACCTGAGCTAGATAAAATCAGAATCTTTAAAAATAAATGCGGGCTATAAGTCATCATGAAATCAAAATGACCTTATTTACATAATTTGTCACTTTATATTTCCACATTTTATTTATCAACCCCTCACCTCCAAATTGCAATTAAAATGTATAATAGATATCGTAGGACCTGGATAATTTTGCTTTGACTTTTGAAATTTGACATTTTTGAAGTTGATTTTACCTGCCATGTAGACAAATTACTTTGACATCAATAAAAATAATGCTTAAATATGTATATCTTATCTTAGTCACTGGCAGTTATACTGATGTGCAATGTCTAAATATATGGTCACATGACAAAAATAAATAATATACAGCTTAAATAATGACATCTTACCCCATCCTCCCTTACCTCGTTAGAACAGATTGTAGTTGCCTGGAATACCCCTTCATGGTATCAATTAGAATACCATAATTTACCAGTCCCAAACATCACATAAAACGTGGATTGTGGGTTCAGATACATGCCTATATTCATGTTTTATTGCGCAGTGTCACTGTGAACTCCCAAAGACTACTAAATATGTACTGCAAAGTTGCAAGGCATATATGAAGGCTATATGAAAGAGAGTTTATTTCTTTCATGTTATTAAAAATTGTTACAATTTAGGTTTCATACTAATAGTGTAGGGAGAAACAAAGATTTTCGAATCATTTGAACCGATTACTTCGCAAAATGATTCACTGTTTCGCAGCGCTCACAAAACACCACACACTGTGGCCTGCTGGTCAGAACAGTGTATATGCGAGAATGCATCAAAAACTCAGTTCAAACATACATAAAAACTGTCGCTTCACCCTCCAACCTGGTAGTGATGGGAGAAACGAAGCTTTTCAAAGCTTCGAATCAATTTAACCAATTGGTTCGCAAAATAATTCACTGTTTCGAAGTGGGGATTTCCGAGGCAGATAGTTACATCTCAGTAGAAAAGATAAGCCTTAAACCGTTGAAATTTCGAAACGTCTCGTTTATTGAAATCACGTGACTGTGGCAGTTTCATACACGCTCCGAATCACTGATTCGAAACAAAAGATTCATAAAAGTTTCGAAGCTTCATGAAGCAGTGTTTCGAAAGCGTCCATCATTACAGCCTGGTAGGTGGCGGAAATGCGCTAAACTGGTTTGCCATTACCCCCAATATACGGAAGAAGTAGCAGAAGAAGACAGAGTTATTTGTAGCGAAAATTAAAACGCTATTTTCCACATCGCTAACATCAGGACAAACGAACTATAGCAGACATATAATACGTGAGTCATGTTTGTAAGGTATGTACAATCTTGTGTGTAAATTCAAATAATAATCGGTAAAAGTTTTCAATCTTCTGACCGTACAGCTTCGATGGGGTAACGTTACAGCAACACAGGATGATAATATATACTAATGAGATATAAAAAATTTAACGTATTACATTACACAGTGCAATATCATACAACAAATGTTTAACTTCCGCGTATGTGAAGACAGCGAGCAAGCGTAATGTTAACCTATTAGAATGTAAATTTGTTAACTAGAGACTAGCCTTATAGTTCTGTGAAGTAATTAGACTTAAGAAATGTAAGATGATTTGGTGGCTGACGGCTGTGGTTATATTCCAATACTATTACAAATTAATAACATTTTAAAATTAGCAGAAGTGGTAAAATAACATATAAAAGACATCACGAGGAGTCACGTGGATCTGAAAAAATGATGTCATGCCAACGCGAAAACTAGAATATTTAAAATGGAAAGTAGCCTATATCTGGAATTTCAAGATTAAGAATAATTTGTTTTTATTATTAGTTTTTTATGTTTTTGAATATGGCTCAGTTCCATCATGTCCTTTGGAGAGAAATGGTCAATACTAGTTTTACTACTATGCCTCCAGTGTTGGCACAAATATTAAATTAAATGATTTTTCACTTGATTTAAATAAAAATAATGTCATTAGGGATGTCACAATGTGAGTTTTTGACTGTATGATGATTGTCTTATAAAATATCACGATTTCTACAATTATCTGCAAATTTACCTTTTATGCATATGACAATTTCGTTGCAGCATACATGCAGTTAAGATGCATATTCCTACTTTGCTTTAGGGCAGTTTTCTTTATCTGCCCTCTGAAACCATATGTACCAAAATTAACCTTTTTGACAAAGTTATGTATACCCTTACGATAAAATAAAATAAAATATAAATACTATAATATTATGTTTATAATTAACAACAGAGCCCAAGCTATTAGATTCAATTGCCATTTACTTTCAGATATAATAATCAGAACTGAATCGTATACATTTAAATTGCACATAATATTTTTATACTTTCTAATGATATACGTATGTTTCTAATCCAATGTGTTGCTGACCTGAAATACAATCAGAGCTGGATAGATTACTTAAAAATTGTAGTCCGTTACTGATTCTAAATTACATGACAAAAATTTTAGTTATAACATAATCCATTACATTACACATTTTAGGTAATATAATCAGACTATATTTATATTGTACTTACTCAAATAAGGACTGAGTAATATGAATTAACTACATGTGCTTACTATAGAGTTACGGTTTGGGTTAGTTACTTGTAATTATGCATAATTTACTGTTGCATAATGCACATTTACTGAACTTGAATTGGGCGATTGAAGACAAGAAGCCCAGTTCTGCAAGAAACTCTCGGTGTCCAAATATGCCATATATACAGTGGTGGTCAGAATTATTGGCACCCCTGGTAAATATGATCAAGTATGGCTGTAAAAAATAAATCTGCATTGTTTATCCTTTTGATCTTTTATTAAATACTTTTTGCAACCTCCTTTTGCCAAGATAACAGCTCTGAGTTTTCTCCTATAATGCCTGATGAGTTTGGAGAACACCTGACAAGAGATCAGAGACCATTCCTCCATACAGAATCTCTCCAGATCCTTCAGATTCACAGCAATTCTCTTCAGTTCACCCCACTCATTTTCTGTAGGGTTCAGGTCAGGGGACTGGGACTGGGACGGTCATGGCAGAAGCTTCATTTTGTGTTTAGTGACACATTTGTGTGTTGATTTTGATGTTTGTTTTGGATCGTTGTCCTGATGGAAGATCCAGCCACGGCCCGTTATAAGATTTCTAGCCGTCAGGTTTTGATTTTTTATCTGTTGGCATTTGCTAGAATCCATGATAGCATGTATCTGAACAAGATGTCCAGGACCTCCAGCAAAAAAATAGGCCCACAACATTAAAGATCCAACAGTATTTTTAACCGTGGGCATGGGGTACTTTTTATCCCTGTTTGCACCATACCCATCTGGTGGATTTGCTGCCAAAAAGCTCTTTTTATAGTTTCATCTGACCACAGAACCTGGTCCCTTTTGAATTTCCAGTCGAGTCTGATAACTGAATATGCTGGAGTTTGTTTCTGGATGAGCGAGGAGGATTTTTCTTGAATCCCTCCCAAACAACATGTGGTGATGTAGGGGTGGTTTGATTTTTTTTTTTTAGGGTTTCTGACCCCAAGACTCAACTAATCTCTGCGATTCTCCATCTGTAATCCTTGGACAGTCTTTGGCCGCTCAAACTCTCCTCACCTTGCGTTAGGATGATATAGACACACGTCCTCTTCCAGGCAGATTCCTAACATCTTTAGTTGATTGGAACTTCTTAATTATTGCCCTGATGGTGGAAATGGGGATTTTCAATGCTTTAGCTATTTTCCTACAGCCACTTTCTATTTTGTGAAGCTCAATAATCTTTCGCTGCACATCAGAACTATATTCTGTGGCTTTACTCATGGTGATGAATGATTAAGGGAATTTGGCCTTGTGTTTCCTCATATTTATACTCCTGTGGAACAAGCCGTCATAGCTGGACAATTTCAAGTCCCTAGTCACCCTGGTGTGCTAAAAAATGTAAATATTAATGGGAATATACTTCAGAGATATTTTACTCATAAAAAATTCTAGGGGTGCCAATAATTGTGGTCAACGTGTTTTGGAGAAAAGCATTTATTTCATAATGTGATTTACCCCCCACTTTCAATTCTTTTACTTCAATAAAATGTTAGATTTTTGTTAATTTTTTATATAAAAGATCAAAAGGATAAACAATGCAGATTTATTTTTTACAACCATATTTGATCATATTTACCAAGGGTGCCAATAATTCTGACCACCACTGTATAGCATGCAAAAACACCTAAAGCTATGTTCAGACTGCCAGCAAAATATTTTTTTGCATATCCAGATTTTATCCAGATGGGTTTTGGAAAGTCTGGACAGCAAAAAAAAAAAAAAAACTTAAAATAGATTTTTTTATATAAAAAATGAAATAACAAACACGATTGATGTAACCATTTTAAAGAAAAAAAGGATGTTTTGTTATAGCTTTTGGAGCAAGGGCGCCACCATCTTGCAATACCACAGCGTGTGACGTCACAGGTGTGGTTTGCCCCGTTGGCCAGTGAAATAACACAAGCATTTCTTTACTTTTTGAACACACGCGTGTTTCGAAATGGAGGAAGACGAACTTGAAAGGACTGTTGAGCCCATAATAAGTCAAATTGCTTATGCATTTGAGCCGGTGAGGGGACCGAGCGAGCAGAACTACCGTTACAGGTGGAAGAAGTCGTGACCCGCTGGTTTGGGGTGAGCAGCGGGTCGGAAACACTACCTGGTGTGGATGTTGTACGCCGATGCCCACCGTGTCAGAGTCCATCTGCTGTCAGGAGGATGATCTGGACCATGTATTGCACGGTCACTTCACCATGGTGTGGACATGTTGGAAGTGGGAATGCTTTTAAAGATGTCTGAGCGGAAACACTGGAGAGTCCTGTTATAATCTGGATGAATATCCAAAATCAAATTGTCTACATCACAAAGTTTTGATTGTGGTATCCCAATCATTGTTTTCATAACGCAAGGCGCAATATGACGTAAATTCAATATCGTACAATATTGTTCATGTGGCATCTTATTGTTATGTCAGACCTTTCAGACATATTTGCATTACACTGGCTCGTTCACTAGTAGTTGTCAGTAACATATTTTATGTTCATCTCTGTATGGACATCTTTAAGAGATCTGCATAAGCAATTTGACTTCTTATGAGCTCAACAGTCCTTTCAAGTTCATCTTCCTCCATTGCAAAACAAGTGTGTGTTCAAAAAGTAAAGAAATGTATTGTATGTGCATACTTGTATTATTTCACTGGCCAACAGAGCTAACCAACACTGACGTCACACACTGGTATTGCAAGATGGCGGCGCCCTTGCTCCAAAAGTTATAACAAAACATCTGTTTTTCTTTAAAATGGTTACATTAATCGTGTTTGTTAATTCATTTTTTTATTAAAGTGGAAATCGGTTTACTAAATAATGTAAACTTGACTGACTGCTTCATTTCAACTTTGAGGCGACACACAATGATAATGTCAATACCGGTGATGGAAATGCCAGAAGTATTCATTATGTCCAAAGATTTCAGCTGTGACTACAGCACGGAACATCACAACATCACAACAGATACCAGTTCTGCACTGACACTCGACAGAGCGCTTATTTGGAGAGCATTAACTGATGTGCATGGATAAATCATTTATAATGAGAAACTGCAACATTCCATTGAAAATATAAGAATCAAGTTTTGATTTCACAGTGACTTTAAACAGCATTGTGTTATGATGCAGTTAATTGTTAATTTAGAGACTATAGCATTTTTGTGCTTCTAAAAATTAATCTGTCACACCACCAGACAATTTAAATTTAACCAGTGAAGGCAAAAAGGTGATTAAAAAACATACACTTTCTATTATAAATAAAGATATCAGTTTTAACCTAAAATCTTGATGTTGATAAATGTATTATCACAATGCATAACTCTTAATGGTCTTAAAAAATAGGCCTTGTTTCCTTTATGGGTATCTAAACAAAAGTAACTTTCAGAATATTTCTATCACTTTCATTTTAATTTATTATGTTTTTTTTTTGATGACTGGTGGACAGAAAATTCAGATTTATCAAAGGGATATATATTTTTAAAGGAAGCATTAAATGAAGCTGCTTGTTTTTTTTAATGGACTATTGTGGTATTTATTATAAATGATTTATCCGTGGACAATTTTTTTTTTTGAATTCATGTACCCTTGTAATCTTTAATCAAAATAATTTTGCCTCCCTCTTGCATTGTCATATCTTCTCTGATGATGTGTTTACTGGTGTGAGGGCGGGGCAACCTGTCACTCATTTGAGATCCACCAATAGCAAATCACAACTATCCAATCAATTTCCCATGGACAAAATCAAGTCCGGCCATACATTTGTTCTTGTTTGAGAAGCATTTTCACTCGGATATAGTCACTTTAGGGAAGAAGACGAGCAACTTCTGTTTCATGCCAAATTACACCCCACAAATGACGTCTCTGAAGTTGTGCTATCCTCACTTTTTGTTTAGTGTCTATTGCTAAAGTGATTATAACTAAAGTTTGTTTGAAAGTTTGTTTATTGCTTTGGGTAGACAAGAACCATTGCATCACATAGACAAATAATAACATTTATTTGTTTCTGCAGATACTGGGTCATTTATTTATTTCTACATCTGATAGGCAAAGGTTAGTGTTCACAGACCTCAGTTTACAATATGGTTTTACATGTGACTTTACATTCTGAGTAGTCTCTGTTTATTGATTATTGATAATGCTGTTACTCTTGTCTCCAGTGTCTCTGCAGGACCCTGCTGAAATCATTGGTGTTGTTGGAGGCTCTGTCATCTTGAAATGTTCATACAAGGAAAGAGTGCTAAAGACAGAGGAAATGAATGTGTTTTGGAGATACAATCAAAGCAAGAATGTTTATGATATTGAAAACGGCAATCCCTTAACAAAAGACCAGGATCAAATGTTCAAAGGGCGAATAGAAAGTTTCCCCTCTCAGTATGAGAATGGAAACTTCACTCTCATATTCTCCAATCTGAGACTCGCTGACGAAGGACAATTCTTATGTGATATCCCAGATGTGTCAAAGAAACATGAACTAAAACTGCTAGTAAGAGGTATGTGGAAAAGGTTATTACTCATGGCAATTTGAGTGATTTGATAAAAGGATATGTAATGCCTAATCAAATATATTTTTAGCTTTAAAGAATCTCTACACTTTTTTTTTTTTTTTAAATAGGCTCGTTTTCCAACTCCCCTGGAGTTAAACAGTTGAGTTTTACCATTTTCGAATCCATTCAGCCGATCTCCGGATCTGGCGGTAGCACTTTTAGCATAGCTTAGCATAATTCTGTTAGCATCTCGCTCAAAAATGACCAAAGAGTTTCTATATTTTTTCTATTTAAAACTTGAATCTTCTGTAATTACATTGTGTACTAAGACCGACGGAAAATGAAAAGTTGTGATTTTTTTTTAGACCGATATGGCTAGGAACTCTACTCTGATTCCTGTGTAATAATCCATGAACTTTGCTGCCGTACCATGGGTGCAGCGGCGCAATGATATTACGCAGCGCCTGAAAATAGTCCCCAGCTAGGCAACTTCCAACGTGACCAGCACTAAGACTGAATCCGAAATCGCCCCCTATACCCTTAAATAGGGCATTATTTGAGGGGACAGCCATTTGTAGTGGTGTCCGAAACCATAGTTGACGTTATTGAGTGCACTCATTCAATCCCACATTGCACCGCAATAACGAGTGTACAGCTGATGTACACACAGCGGCTGTCCGAATTCACTCACTCGTTTTCATTCACTCCTTCAAGTGAACTGTATTAGTGGACTTACGTAGGGAATAGTGAATGAGGGCGATTTCGGATTCAGCCTAAGTTTGTGTAGTTGCAGAGTTGCAGCCGGCAAATTAGGTAGTGGATTTACCTGTGCGATTAGCCATGGTTCTGTGCGTTGTAAAGGTTCGAATCTGCTCTCCTCCTCCCTTCTGCCCCAGTCTGTTCAGCCACACTTTCTTGCCTTTCACGTTCCAAAAGCTCTTCAGTGTATTCTGGTTCAAATATATACGGTTAAGGATCTGCACCAAAGTAAATATCTTATGAATCGTCTCTCATAAATGTCTCCATGGTTACAAGGCACGCTCTCTGTGCAAGCAGGTTGTCACGTTGGTTATGTTGACGGAAGTTAGCCTATTTTCAGGCACTGCGTAATATCATTGCGCCGCTGCACCCATGGTACGGCAGCAAAGTTCCTGGATTATTACGCAGGAATGAGAGTATAGTTCCTAGCCATATCGGTCTAGAAAATTGCAACTTTTCATTTTCCGTCGATCTTGGTACACATTGTAATTACAGAAGAGTCAAGTTTTAAATAGGAAAATATTGAAAGTCTTTGGTCATTTTTGAGCGAGATGCTAACGGTCTAATCAGATTCAATGATCTATGCTAAGCTATGCTAAAATTTCTACCGCCAGACCCGGAGATCGGCTGAATGGATTCGAAAACGATAAAACTCAACCGTTTAACTCTAGGGGAGTTGGAAAATGAGCCTATTTTCAAAAAAAAGTGGAGTGTTACTTTAAGGCTTAATTTTTTTTGTCAGCATGTGCATTGCAGGCATTTTTTGTTGGATTTTTAGACAATTATTATGTCTCAACTGTGGTGTTTTCATGTTTGTTACCTTTTATTGTCTAACAGCACCACTACCAACAGTGTCCACTGCAAAACCAAAAGTGAATACAAGAAGCTCTTCCATGAGAGCACAGGCTGAACGGATTGTAACTTTCCTGATTGCTGTATTTTGTACTATATTGTAGTAATTTGCTAGACTGCTGTATTGCTAAACTTTGCTGCAAACTGTGCCTTTCTTTAACATACCTGGACCCCAAATGCTCTGACTGCTGTACAACACCGTGGTCAAGTTAGCAGCCTGATTATATGTTTGATATTATTTTATGTTTAAACAGTGTTATAAACCAGTATGGATACTGCTAGCAGAACAGGTCATTCTTCCCTTTATGGGCCTATTAACATGGGGAAATAATGCATACTGCACTGAGAGCATGCACAAGGGTCAGATTTAACTTTAGGAAGCTGACAGATAAGTTGAGCTGTGCAGAACACAAAACATGATTTGTGTCTATCATGCTTTGCCTATGCTTTCTTTTTTTCTACATTATTTTCTGGTATGTTTGTTCTTGTTACAGCCTTTCTAACTTGAAAAAGACAGTGGAAATTATTCAAACAGTATATATCAGTATAAAACATGTGATGTGCTGATATACACGATAATGAACATGCAGGCCTTGTATTGTTATCTTTGGCACTTTAAAATAATTCTTCATTATGAATTATTTTGAATTTTAGAATACTTTCCCATCAGGTGATTAATATTTACAACATACACTCACCTGAAGGATTATTAGGAACACCTGTTCAATTTCTCATTAATGCAATTATCTAATCAACCAATCACATGGCAGTTGCTTCAATGCATTTAGGGGTGTGGTCCTGGTCAAGACAATCTCCTGAACTCCAAACTGAATGTCAGAATGGGAAAGAAAGGTGATTTAAGCAATTTTGAGCGTGGCATGGTTGTTGGTGCCAGACGGGCCGGTCTGAGTATTTCACAATCTGCTCAGTTACTGGGATTTTCACGCACAACCATTTCTAGAGTTTACAAAGAATGGTGTGAAAAGGGAAAAACATCCAGTATGCGGCAGTCCTGTGGGCGAAAATGCCTTGTTGATGCTAGAGGTTAGAGGAGAATGGGCCGACTGATTCAAGCTGATAGAAGAGCAACTTTGACTGAAATAACCACTCGTTACAACCGAGGTATGCAGCAAAGCATTTGTGAAGCCACAACACGCACAACCTTGAGGCGGATGGGCTACAACAGCAGAAGACCCCACCGGGTACCACTCATCTCCACTACAAATAGGAAAAAGAGGCTACAATTTGCACGAGCTCACCAAAATTGGACAGTTGAAGACTGGAAAAATGTTGCCTGGTCTGATGAGTCTCGATTTCTGTTGAGACATTCAGATGGTAGAGTCAGAATTTGGCGTAAACAGAATGAGAACATGGATCCATCATGCCTTGTTACCACTGTGCAGGCTGGTGGTGGTGGTGTAATGGTGTGGGGGATGTTTTCTTGGCACACTTTAGGCCCCTTAGTGCAAATTGGGCATCGTTTAAATGCCACGGCCTACCTGAGCATTGTTTCTGACCATGTCCATCCCTTTATGACCACCATGTACCCATCCTCTGATGGCTACTTCCAGCAGGATAATCACCATGTCACAAAGCTCCAATCATTTCAAATTGGTTTCTTGAACATGACAATGAGTTCACTGTACTAAAATAACCCAATAGAGCATCTTTGGGATGTGGTGGAACGGGAGCTTCGTGCCCTGGATGTGCATCCCACAAATCTCCATCAACTGCAAGATGCTATCCTATCAATATGGGCCAACATTTCTAAAGAATGCTTTCAGCACCTTGTTGAATCAATGCCACGTAGAATTAAGGCAGTTCTGAAGGTGAAAGGGGGTCAAACATAGTATTAGTATGGTGTTCCTAATAATCCTTTAGGTGAGTGTATGTTTCTGAACAGTATTTAAATGTTATAAACAGCCATTCAGATTGTTGTATTTGCTATGGTGTTCATCACAGCACCAAATACTTAATGACTTCGACTATTTATTTTCAAACATTCGTTTACATTTAAACAGTTTTACCTTTTAATCTGGACTAAAACATGCTGTTGATATTAACTGAAAATCTTCTGATTCTTTATTATTAGGTGGACAACAATTGTTCAAAATTGTATTTCTTGATAAAAGCTGCAGCAATTCTAGTAATATAAAAATGTGATACTGTTACATGTCTGCTATACACAGATTCTTTCTTATGATAACTTGCTTGTGATTGTCCTTCATTTTTAAGTTGCATTGGATAAAAATGTCAGCTTTCAATAAAAGCTTTCAAAAGTTTACTGAATAAATCACATTCTTTTCTGGTTTATAATTGTAGAGCTCAGAGCATTATTCTTTGTCTCCACTGTATACATTTAGCATGATAAATAATGTGATTGTGCAGCATTCAGAGGTAATTAATCAGAAGTACTACATAATTGATACATAATTAAAAACTACCTTGTGGTTCTTTTTAATCAACATTTTCTATTTGCAGAGGTGTGGTGCAGTGGTTTTCAATCCTGCTCCTGCCGACCCACCTCTCTGCACATTTTGTATGTCTCTTATCTGACACATGCACTCAGTTCAGTTCATGGAGCTTTCATCTAATTAGCTGATGATCTGAATCAGATTTGTTTAATAAGAGAGACATACAAAATGCAGAAAGGTAGGTACCCAGAACCAGGATTGAAAACCATTGTTATAGTGCACTGGTATAGTGCCTGTTCCTGGGCTTTGTTCCAGTGCAAAGTATTATGCTCTTCACTTGCTAACTTCCCTCCGTCTTGTTCACTCAGATGTACATCATTGCTTACATTCCACTACCGGCGGAACACTTGTAATGGGTTTAAATGGAACTCACTAAGCACTTGATCACTTGGAATTCACTATGGCTGATTTATTATTTAATTTACTTATGCATTTGTTTTATGTACCATTCTATATGCATATAAGTTGTTGGAGAAAATATATAAAATCCTATAGGCATATGGAAAAATAAAAAAAATATTGATAGTATAAACTTTGACTGAATATAAGGTAGCTACAATTATGTGATTAAATCTCAACATAATTAATATACACTTATGCGATTAATTATCTTCAGTTAAGACACTTCAGTTAAGTGCAATCTGCTGTGATGTCACAATCAAGTTGAATTGTGGGATATATGCTGCCTTCACATGCTATCGGAATTATCGTAAATACGAGTTTCCGAGGTAAAAATTGCACTTGAACGTCCTCTGATGTCGTGTTTACCACTGGGAAGTTCGGAAATTATTTTGATACTCAAATTCCCAAGATGGGCATTCCATAAACTTTAAACATGGTGGCGGGGAGAGCTACTGCTGTGATAGGTATGATTTATTAGTTTTTTCCCCCAAAACAGCTAAATCGTCTTGTCTTGTCATTAATCTAGTGCATATTTACATATACAAGTAATAATTTGAAGCATATTGTATGTTTTATACACAGCGAAAATAGCCTGCATTTGACTGAAATTACAGAATCGGCAGAAAACTGACTATCTGGGTAGCATCATAAATGTTTATGTGGTTGTCAGTGCAAGTGACACTACATATAATGTTGGTTTTAATACGATTTTACGAATAAATTGGCAAGAATAAATCTGGTGTCCTCCATGATTCCTGTTCATTCCGACAACAAAGCCCTTGAATGCAACAAGCTCATAATCACGACTTCTGAAGTGGGAATTATTAAATTTCCGATAGCACGTGAAGGCAGCAATAGAGCTGCTTGAAGTGTACATTAGAGTAGACTTGTTCCCTCAGTCAAAATTGAGGGGACGAGGTTCTGTCCATATCAACTTCCCTCATCCACTTCACAAAGTGCAACGCACTTCAAAATGGCGGCGGGGATTCCCCTGAGGGGAAGTGCTTAGGAAAGTTCACAAGTGCATGTCTAAAAGAGGAGTGGAATGCAGCCTTGGAGGCACACCAACACCACATTTCCAAACACACCTGATTCAGTTCATCAGCTCATTAGTAGAGATAGAAATAGTTGGGTATGATAAGGGAGACCTCCAACGTGTTCTGTTGCTGTGCCTTTCACGAGTTCACAGTTACATATAATTTATAGAGAGTAAATTTAAATGCGTATTTGGCGTGCTGTCCAGGGGGAGGGCTTCGAGCTCGGAATTTGGCCCGAACCCAGAGTACCCCCCCCCCCCCCCCCCCCATGAGATCTGGTGACTGTGGGGGCCATTTTAGTACAGTGAACTCATTGTCATGTTCAAGAAACCCATTTGAAATGATTCGAGCTTTGTGACATGGTGCATTATCCTGCTGGAAGTAGCCCTCAGAGGATGGGTACATGGTGGTCATAAAGGGGTGGACATGGTCAGAAACAATGCTCAGGTAGGCCGTGGCATTTAAACGATGCCCAATTGGCACTAAGGGGCCTAAAGTGTGCCAAGAAAACATCCCCAACACCATTACACCACCACCACCAGCCTGCACAGTGGTAACAAGGCATGATGGATCCATGTTCTCATTCTGTTTACGCCAAATTCTGACTCTACCATCTGAATGTCTCAACAGAAATCGAGACTCATCAGACCAGGCAACATTTTTCCAGTCTTCAACTGTCCAATTTTGGTGAGCTCGTGCAAATTGTAGCCTCTTTTTCCTATTTGTAGTGGAGATGAGTGGTACCCGGTGGGGTCTTCTGCTGTTGTAGCCCATCCGCCTCAAGGTTGTGCGTGTTGTGGCTTCACAAATGCTTTGCTGCATACCTTGGTTGTAACGAGTGGTTATTTCAGTCAAAGTTGCTCTTCTATCAGCTTGAATCAGTCGGCCCATTCTCCTCTGACCTCTAGCATCAACAAGGCATTTTCGCCCACAGGACTGCCGCATACTGGATGTTTTTCCCTTTTCACACCATTCTTTGTAAACTCTAGAAATGGTTGTGCGTGAAAATCATAGTAACTGAGCAGATTGTGAAATACTCAGACCGGCCCGTCTGGCACCAACAACCATGCCACGCTCAAAATTGCTTAAATCACCTTTCTTTTCCATTCTGACATTCAGTTTGGAGTTCAGGAGATTGTCTTGACCAGGACCACACCCCTAAATGCATTGAAGCAACTGCCATGTGATTGGTTGATTAGATAATTGCATTAATGAGAAATTGAACAGGTGTTCCTAATAATCCTTTAGGTGAGTGTATATTCAAGTAATGTAGTTGATATAGTTAATTTAGTTTAGTGATTAAATTTATTTGGATATTTATTTGAAAATTTAGTGTCCCCAACTGAGCAAGCCAAAGGCGACAGTGGCAAGGAACCAAAACTCCATCAGGTGGCATAATGGAGAAAAATAAACCTTGGGAGAAACCAGGCTCAGTCGGGGTGCCAGTTCTCCTCTGACCAAGTAACAAACAGTGTATGTTTATTATTTTGGCAGCCTTATAGGTCAGAAGTAATATTAGATTGGAATATTCGAAAGATCGGAGGCATCACGCCGGAGACGGTTTATTGAGGATGGCGTGTCGATTAAACAATTATTAAATAGG
Organism: Rhinogobio ventralis; assembly: GCA_039654625.1. Lineage (NCBI taxonomy): Eukaryota > Metazoa > Chordata > Actinopteri > Cypriniformes > Gobionidae > Rhinogobio > Rhinogobio ventralis. Next base: position 20,463,365 of record CM077217.1, on the reverse strand, counting down.
AATATTCGAAATATCGGAGTCATCACGCCGGAGATGGCTCCATTGAGGATGCCATGTCGATGAGCAATTTCAGAGGGGACACTAATTGACATGGTCTCTGCAGACACTTCAGGGATGCGTTGGTAATGTCTGGGCGCTGGTCCACCATCTGATCTGGATACGGCCCGGATCCGGCTGACTGCAGTAAACCTCGGGATAAACAGAGAGACTAACATCAGCGTAGATGCCATTCTTCTTATGATGTAACGAGTACATCAGGTGTTATGGGAAGTGTTCCCGGTTCCAGCTGACCTAGTTAATGCAGCCTAACAATCATTTAATTGATTTGAATAAAATATAAATTTAAAATGCTTTATGTGTATGCCATAGTAAAGAGATGTGTTTTTAGTCTAGATTTAAACTGACAGAGTGTGTCTGCTTCCCGAACAATGCTAGGAAGGCTGTTCCAGAGTTTAGGTGCTAAATAGGAAAAGGATCGACCGCCTGCAGTTGATTTTTATATTCTAGGTATTATCAACTGGCCAGAGTTTTGAGACCGCAATAGACGTGATGGAGTATAATGCATTAAGAGCTCGCTCAAGTACTGGGGAGCTAAACCATTTAGTGCTTTGTAAGTAATTAGCAAGATTTTAAAATGTATGCAATGTTTAATAAGGAGCCAGTGTAGAAGCTGCACTGAGAAAGATGAGACGTATACAGTGACGTAACACCTGGCTCTGTGGTGGCTCTCTAGCATGTGGAAAGGCAAACCGGTTCTTAGAAGGCTCGTCAGTCGAACCAACTCCGAACTGGCACTAGCACTGGCTCTGAAATAGCACCCGGTTTATTCTGGTGGAAAAAGGGGTAATAGTGACGCTCACGCTGTGTTTGCATACTTCATTACAGATGAAGTGAAATAAATGCAATAGGCCTATTTGTCAAATACACAGATGTCAGAGACATTGTCATGTAATACTTAATGCACTGCTTAATACAGCGATATGTTTGTACAAGAATAGTTCAATGCCTACACTATCAATGAAGTAGGGTCTACGTTTTTTATCAGTTTTATTTTGATAAACATGACAATATAACATCGCGACTACATGAAAAGAGGTTTTACTGTTATAAAAAAATTATTTGTGAGCATTAGTGGAACTGAAGGTTTTAGAATAAACACGAAACAAACGTGATCGCTGTCATGTGGTGAATCCGGGCAACCGTGGAACAGCTGTGTCGTCATCAGAGCTCGTGCAGCCGCTCTGTAGAAGCTGCGCAAAATGCACCAACCGGCTCCTCTCGAATCACTCTCGCAGCACTTTGTTGACATACGTCACAGTCACGTGGCGTCTGCGCTGCCTCAAGTCGGACAACATTTCTAACCGGCATGCACTGCTTCAAGTCAGCCGCCGATCGGTCTGTGCAGCGCTGTAGGAAGTCAAACAAGCCTTTTGACTCAAACACCTCACCTGCCTGTAGCCTTAATAATACTGAAGACATTGATTAGCTGGTTGAGGTGTGTTTGATTAGGGTTGGAGCTAAACTCTGGAGAACAGTGGCTTTCTAGGACTGAACTTGCCTACCTCTAGTCTAGAACTACAATAACTGTCATGTCCACACAACACCTCTGCACTTGCTCCCGATTTTTCTCAACATGCGGACGAGAGCTGTCAGTCAATAAATGGAGAAACAATGTAACTTGCGTTACTTATTTGAAAAAGTAACTCAGTTGTTGTAATTTTAATTTTAAAAGTAATTGTAATTTTTAAAAGTAATGCGTTACTTTACTAGTTTTTTGAAAAAAGTAATCTGCTCCAGCTACTTGTAATGCATTGCCCCCAACACTACTCGCCAGTTTCTGGCTTGCAAGTAATCAGGCTCCAACCATTTTTTTTTAGCAACCCAGAACGTACCACCAATCCACAGGAATGCATTTCACAGCAACACTAGTGAAAATCTGTCTAAATACTGTGTAGCCCTCTGATGCATGTATTATTAAGTCACAAAAGGGACAAAATAACATCTTATGCTTTGATTTTCTTCTAAAAATATTAATTGCATACACACTTTATTACTCTAGCCTATTTCTACAAAATAAAAACACTGATATACAGAAAGTCTTAGTGTTATGCAAAGTATTGTTTAATTAATATATCCTTGTGAAAGTTGCCTCACTTTATTGTTTTAAATCAAATGGGAAATCTGACATGGCAGATAATTGGTAGGTAAACTGCAACAAATACATTAATAATACCTGAAAAATCTATGTGTTCCTTAGATCTAATATAATTGAAAAGAATGTTTTATCTGACTGGATCTCTTGGAATAAAAGTTTATTTTTCTAAAGATACACAGGGCAGATGTATGGGTAATCACATATTGTGGTTTACTTAAAATGGACACTGTGCATTCAGATAACCATATAGATTCTAAAAGATAATGTATAGCTCTGGCATACTTACAGTACACATAACTATTACTAACAATATGATGTTGATTTAACGAAAACACAAGAATGATCATGCTATCAGAAGCCCAGCTCTGGCTTCCGCTGTCAGTGTGGTCGAGGTTTGTGTTTCCTCTCACAGTACGAGATGTTTGAATGATCAGTATAGCAGATATTATTCATCTGGATCAGATAATGAATATCATACAGCTGCACATCTGTGAGTTTCTCACATCACATTTGATTAAATGAGTGTACTTTTGATTTTATGTCTTAATAAATGTGTTTTTCTTTCTCTCATAGATCTGTTTGTGTGTTATAAATCCACAGAGAGTCTATCAAACACACCAGTGACTTTAGGATCTGATGTGATTATAACCTGTGATCTTGATATAAAGGAGATTTACTGGTTCAAACAGAAATTACCGGATCCTCCAGTGTTGATCTTACGCACTTACAGTAGCACATATGAAGGACCTAAATATGACAACAGCATCTCTGAACACAAATACTCAGTGAAAACTAACAGTCGTCTGTTCATCAAAAACATCACTATTGATGAATTAGGAGTTTATTATTGTGTGAAAACTAGTGAACCACTAAAATTCAGCAACGGCACCATAATCTACATCCGCGGTAAGTTAAATAAGTTTCATTGTTCTGTTAATGGCTGAAATTGAATATTGATATTGATGGAATTATAAACCTTTTACAGACTTTGTCCAAAAGAATATTACATACTCAATCCAAAGGAATCAGACAGATGACGCTCAACAACACCAGATACCATGGAAAGATCTGACCATCACATTTGTCCTGCTGGATGTGCTTTTGATCATTGCATTGATAGGTGTGTAAAATTCTATTGAATTAACTACAAGGAGACACACTCTAAATCTACAATATAATTTCTGATCTTTGTTTAAATGTCAAGAAGTGTTCCAGTGATGTTTTTTCACTGTTTCAGGTTTGGTGAAGAGATGCATTGATGCAACTAGACGATCTAAAAATATTTCAGAGAAACCTCAAAGTGCCACTGCAGCTCAAAACACAAATGACCCACAGGTTAGATACTTCTTTAATAAATGATCTTAATCATTTGTAATGTATTAGTTTAAATTTAACCTGCCCTATGCTCTTAGTGATATGATAGTTGTCTTTCAGTAGGTTAAATCCTTTCAACTTCAGATAGTGTTCTATATTATATGAATTATATGAAATGTGTTTTAGAAAATTACATTTAAAAACATTGTACACATGCTGTCTGGGATATGCAGTTTTGATTGGTTAGTTGCAGCATTCTGGTCAAATATCTTTCTTGCATAATTACTGCTAAACTGTGCATTTGATCATTGTGCTATTTTTATGTCTCACATCATTCTTCATCCTATTCTTTTTTGGCCTTCAAGACCCCTATGCTTCGTTTCGCGTCCTGATCACCCTGTCAGGGTTTATTTTATTATCGGCTAACTGTACATTATGTCTTGCATACAGTATATGGCCATTTATTTGTATTATCTTCTTCTTTCAGTATGCTGAAATTGATTTCACCAAGCGCTCCAGACGAAACAGACCTTGTCACGACCAGACCACCTACTCTTTTCTTCAGCCAGTAAAAGCTGTATGAAGTATTATTCATTATAAGTATAAATTGCATATGTATTTTCACAAAACTAAAATTGTTTTTGTTATACTTTTAATGCTTCTCAAGTCAATGTCAATGAAAAGCAAGATCCCATTAATGAACAAAATTAGTCATTTTTTTCTGGTGTTTAATCTAAATATACATATACTAATACAATGCTATTCTCTGGTATTATCTCTATACAGACATTTTCATCTGAGATGTTCATGCTTGCGGTAAACCAGAGGGCAATGTGGTTTCTGTGTGTTAGAGCAACTTTTTACAAATGAAAATTTGAGCTACTTTATGTTTCGCATGTTATAGAAATGTGCTGCTATAGAAACAAAGCTTAATAACTATAGTGAAGGGCTTTTTTTGCTTCTAAATAATGTGGTTCTTGCATATTAAAACTGGTAACTTCTGCTCTGTTTCTGTGGGGTCGGCACAATGTGGTTTTGTGCAAATAAAGTGTTCCACTGGTTTGGTCAGTTGATAAACGAAACAAACATAAAATTTACAGACAGGTGGTTTAAACATTTACCAAGTGAAGACGTGTGAAGTACTGTTTGCCTGAAACAAAACACTATAAACAGATTTACTTGAACCCCTTTAATTACTCATGTTTCACTACTTCGACGTAACTATTCTGAAAAGCTCAGCAAAACCATCAACCCTTTGTGTTTTAGAATCAGGAAGTACATACTTTACAGTTTTGTTGAAAATGACATTCACAGCAACTTCTGAACAACTGTTATTGAGATGAATAGAAATGCTAAAATATAGTGTGTTGCGACGCAAAAATAGACCATATATTTTCAAGAAAACCTGTAAAAACAATGCTGCATTTTCTTAGCAATAGATGCTATTTACACTAAGGGAAAATAGAGATAGATCTTATTTACACTAAATTAAAGCAGCAGAATTTTCTTTGCATTAAGTTAAATGCTATTCATACTCTGCAAATAGTGGTGGCAGATACTATTTGCATCTCAGTGTAGTGTAGTACATTATAAAATAATAATAACAACATATTCAGTGTATATGATTATATTTATTATTTATATATGCTGCTTTATTGGGATATTACTTGTAGTTGACATCACTTCTCCTGCACTTACCCCTAACCCTCCCCATTAAACACGTTAGTCCCACTATTAAATGCATGCACTTTATTTCCACTTTTTAAATATTTTCTTAATTTTCATTTAAAATAAACATCTCTCCGCGCTGATATGTGTTAGGTATCTGAGTAGTAAGCACAACACCATATACATCTAGAGACCTATTTTATTCTGAACAGAAACTCCACATTAACACTAAGCACACTTTTTATTCTTTTTCTTAAAACTAACTTTCCTCTCCCCTCCTATCCAGCATCTCTAGAGGCAGCATAAGGTATTACACCATAAGACACAACATTTGCCCTCTTTGTAAAAACATTCCTCTTAACTCAACCATGAAACATGTACTCTGAAGTAGTTGTGACAACTTAGACAACTATTCAGTAACAGTCCATACAGTATATTTAATGTATATAAAAGAGTGACTTATGTGTTGCCTTTACTCATGACATAAATACATTAACTGTCAGCAAAAGTAATGCATTGGCATTTGAACATGTTCAACATTTCTTTACTGTTACTTCAAACACTTTTGTAAATCAAAAAAAGTGCCGAACTCATTCATAACAATTTTCTATCCTGTGAGAGCTACACTTTGTGCAACTTAGATGTAAGACAGTCTTAAGTTTATCACATAGTCTTTGTTCCAAATAAGCTTATGCCTCATCCGCGAGTTTTTCACAGAACTGGCAAGTTCAATCAATTCTGGTGAGTATTCCAGGTAAGCAGCATTCCACTTTTCCCCATCACTGAGTAGGAATGTGTTGGGTCCCACTCTCTACTCTTACAGGAGCAGAGACTCTAGAATGGCCTTTTAGGGTTGCATGAGGAAGCCTTATCCTCACTCTCCCTCCCGGGCCAAAGGGAGGAGTGCGAGCGCTGCGTTTGCGATCAGTGTATTGTTTAATTTTGTCCTGTTCTTTTTCACATTCTCATGGACAGCAGCAAGATCACATTTACCCTCACCATGCAAAGGCAGGATGTTAAGCTTGGTTCACATCTTCCTCCCATATAACAGTTCATATGATGATGTCCGTAGTAGTGTGAGGGGTTGCCAGTACACCTGAAGCCACTCTGTGACAGCTCTGTTCCATGGTTGTGAGTGCTGAATTGCTGTCTGGATGCAACCTTTCAGTGCATGGTGAAATCTTTCAACTGCGCTTTTAGATGCAGGGTAGTCCACAGATGTACAGATGTGTTTTATGTCTCATGCCTTCAGGATCCCAGTGAAGACAGCTGAGGTGAACTGAGTACCACTGTCCGTAACAATGCTTTCTGGTTTGCCATAACGACTAAAGACGGTACCCAGAAATTTGATAACATCCTCAGTAGGTGCTCTAATAGTAAATGCAAGCTCAGGCCACTTGGTCAATAGTCTGTGAGCGTTATGGCATTTCGGCAAGCAGTAGGGATGGGCGATACCACTTATTTTGTTTTCGATACGTTACCGATACTTTCAAGGCCAGTATCGCGATATTGATACCGATACGATATTTCTAAACTGAACTTTTAAATTATTAAATGTATTAAATTATTAAAATTACTAAGAGTAAAATGGGTAAAGATACCCACTTAACATTATATTTCAAAGGCATTTTAACATTCAATACGCCTTAATTGCAACTTAGATCATGTTTTTGTTTACACATGGTTAAAATATGTTTACTTGTAGTGGTAATCATGGAAATCGTCTCGGTTACGTATGTAACCCTCGTTCCCTGAAGGAGGGAACGGAGACGTACGTCGGAACTGACCGACGAATTGGGATCTATTTTCAGAGACCAATCTACTTCGAGTGTTAAAAACGAGCCAATGAAGATTGGCATGCGGTCAACGCACTCCACGCACCGCCCTGCAGCGCGGGTATAAATACGGAAGCGGAAGTACCGCATATCGCTTTACAACTGAGGAGCCGAGCTAGGTGACTCGGCCTACAGCTGAAGCACAGCACCTGGCGACGGGACGTACGTCTCCGTTCCCTCCTTCAGGGAACGAGGGTTACATACGTAACCAAGACGTTTCCTTTCAGTCGGTCACATTCGACGTACGTCGGAACTGACCGACGAATTGGGATCCCTACTAACACGCCAGAGATGCTGGCCCTTCCAGCGCCCTGACCGAGCTCGCTGGACCACACCTAGGTTGGTGCGGGAGTCAGGGCTCCAGTCAGGGAGGCCAGTCACTGCTGTTCCTGCAAGACCCACTCAGCGTGACTATTGGATAACGCTGGGAAAGCGTGCCTGTCTCGGTAAGATGGTACGCTGTGAAGCCACGTCCTTCAGTGGAAGGAGAGGTGGAATACTCATAAGGACTAACCTAGCAGGGTAGTGCTACCTATGGCAGTCTCTGGGGTGGATCCAACCTGGTCCCAGGGGGGAAAGAACACCACCAGAGACGACAGAGCGGGCTCTGTCAAGGGAAAGACACGGGGCTAGCCGAGTAGGGTAGCTGGTACCGTGGAGAATACACATATGGGGTTTGCAGTTAGGGAACCGCTACATATGGAACCCAGCCTAACACACACGTTCCACAAGCATACGGGTGTAGGCCTGGTGTCAGACGGCCGCAACGTCTGACACCGAAGGGGTGACGGAGGAGCTCGACAGGGTTAGCCGTTTCCGGGGAACACAACTGGAGAAAATAGACGCACGTATCCGGCCCGGAGGCGGGAGTGGCGTATGCAAGCCGACACTAGAACGGGTATTTAGCGCTACTGGCCACTGGGGGCGAGGATGCGGGAAGATACCGGCTCTACACGGAGGCTATAAAATCTAGCAAACGTGTTAGGTGTCGCCCAGCCCGCAGCTCTACATATGTCTGTCAGCGCCCAGGAGGAGGCTACACTCCTAGTGGAGTGAGCTCGCACCCCGAGCGGGCAAGGCACGTCTTGGGACTGGTAGGCCAAGACGATAGCATCCACTATCCAGTGGGCTAACCTCTGCTTGGAGACAGCCTTTCCCTTCTGCTGGCCTCCGTAACAGACGAAGAGCTGTTGTGAGGTTCTAGGGGCCGCTTGCCCTTGCGCTTGCCTGCAGAGTTCGCGGGACCCTGGACGGGTTGGGCGGGACCCTTGCGCCTGGCACCCTGGAGGCTGGATATTTTTAATCGCCTCCATCTGCTTCTGGGCAACCGAGAACTGCTGGGCGAAGTTCTCGATTGCGTCGCCGAAGAGGCCGGCCTGACAGACAGGGGCGTTGAGGAACCGCACTTTGTCGGTCTCACGCATATCTGCCAGGTTCAGCCACAGGTGGCGTTCCTGGACCACAAGTGTGGACATCGCCCGACCCAGGGAGCGTGCGGTGACTTTCGTCGCCCGGAGGGCCAGGTCCGTCGCGGTATGCAGTTCCTGCATAACGCCTGGGTCGGAACTACCCTCGTGCAATTCCATGAGCGCTTTGGCCTGGTAGACCTGCAGGAGCGCCATGGCATGCAGGGATGACGCGGCTTCTCCACAGGCTGTGTAAGCCTTGCCGGTTAGCCCGGACGAGAACTTACACGCCCGGGAGGGGAGGTGCGGATTTCCCCGCCAGTCAGTAGCGGTCTTAGGACACAGTTGCATCGCAACCGACCGCTCTACTGGGGGGATCTCCACGTAGATTGGTCTCTGAAAATAGATCCCAATTCGTCGGTCAGTTCCGACGTACGTCGAACGTGACCGACTGAAAGGGAACTACAAATACTCTAGTTGAACTGCGGTCACTGTAGTAAACAATAAACCATGGTTTATTTTCACAAGGGACTGCCAATGACAGGACGTTGCACCCATAAAATGCAACCTTTTAATTCTGATAGTGTATGATTTATATTAACATTAGTTACAGAATAGAACATGATCAATATGAACGTTTAACATTACATTTAAATAAGTGTAATTGCACAAACTATGTAGGCTACAATTTCTATTTGTTTATTGTGAAATAACTCAAACATATTATGTTTTTCTGTCTTCTGATGAGCATTGTTCTGGGCTGCGTTTCCAAAAGCATGGTTTCTTATGATAGTTTTGGGAAATGCAGCCCTGTTTGAATACAGAGTCACCAGTGAGTGAATGCTCTCTCTGTGATTGATTGCGTGTGTACTGTGTTCAGATCATGGTTTAGACGAGCAGGAAAATAGTTCTATCCAACACAATTATTCTGTAACATAGGTTATTCGTATTGTATGCATAAAATAATCTTTTTAAATAAACAAAATTACTGGTAAAAAAAAAAAAAACAGTATCGTTATTTTTATTTGAGTATCGATACTTTTCGATGCTCACATCAGTATCGATATATCGATACTTCATATCGATACGCCATCCCTAGCAAGCAGGGGTAGCTGTTTCGAATGGTCCGACTATATCTAGACTCAGTTTTTCCATGAGCCCTCAGGAAACTGAACTGCTGGATGCATTATTGCAGATTTGTCATTAGACTGGCAGGGAGTGCATGTAGAGATAGCTGACTGCACTCAAAAAAAAAAACCTGTTGAACGAACTTAATTAAATTAAGGAAAACTTTTCCACGAAATTGATTTACATTTTTCCAACAAAATCTAATTTGTTTGAAATGATTTGTTGCAATCTTGTTGTATGAACTTAAATTAATTTAGTCAAGACTACTAAAAAAATGGTGTCATTCCAACTAAATAAAGTTTTGCCATGCCTACTAGAGATTTTATTTTTTATTTTTTTGGTTACCATTGTGGTAAAGAGGTGATCTTGTGCTTAGGTTGTAGCTGCCATACAAACACATGCATGTACCAACATTGTTTGAGAGGGGTAGAACTGATGACCATATGTAGACTGCAGGAACTGAATCAAACTAATTTATTTTATTTCACAAGTTCACACTTACATATAATTTATAGAGAGTCAATTTAAATTGCGTAATTATCTGAACGTGCTCCTCCCTAACCTTGTTAATAAAACATTATTTATTTCTATAAAAACTAATAATCAACACAACACTTGTTCACATGCTAAGTGAAGTGTAACTTTTGTAGCATGCAAGTAATGATCAAGTAAAACACTTGTCTTCTGGCATTAACACAGTAACAGCTCATTGAGAACCGATTTATTTTACGTAGCCACCCACAGCCTAACCACAAGGTCTACACTTCACGACAATGGTAAAATCGCTTTTAAATGTTAAATATAACTGAACAACACACTTTAACAGGTCTTTCCCTTTACTAAAAAACACATTAAACAGCACTCAATTTCAACATTTACTCTCCTTATCTATCCCTATGCAAAGCATGCTGGGAACTAGAAATACACTGCACTGTAAAAAGTAACAAGTTGACTTTACTTAGAAAAGCTGTGGAAACTGATTGCCTCAAAATTTTCAAGCAAATTAGGTCATAATTTTTGACTTGATACTACTTACTACTACTTTGTAGAGTTAACTTGTGTATTTGTAGAGGTTACCATAAAACTTGAGTACAAGTAACTCAATTTCAAAAGTTCAGCCAACTCCCAGAAGTTCAGTCCAGCTCCCAGAATGCATTGCGGCATGAATAAATTAATTGCTTTGTTTTACTATTTTTGGCTTTATTTTACCATTTGTCTTTTGTCAGTATAACCCCAATAAGAACAGCGAATAAAATAGTAAAGGTCTTAATAATAATAAAAAAAACCTTGTTACCATTGCTGTGGTTTGCATTCTGAATGTTGAAGTCTGTGTGTGACTCAAGCATGGTCAATTGCAAGATATTGTTACAAATATAGAGGGATAATATCAATCCAATTAAAAGTTTATGCCATAGGTGTTAGCAAAAAATGTTAAAAGTTAAAGTTGTTTTATATATCATTAATTCACAAATATTATATATATATATATATATATATATATATATATGTATTACTTTCCTTCCTTTGAAATCAGATAACTATGATATCTTGTTGCATCACTGCATCAATAGGAAGAGAATTATAATAATATGAATGAAGTTCCAAGTGCCTGACCAAAGGGAACACTGATCACAATAATGGTGAGTGGAAGTGGAGGAAATGAGTGAAAAGTCTATTAAAAATTGCCCCGCCTCAAAAACATTTTGCCTGCCTTTTTTTTGGTACTCAAACCAGTCAAGTAATGTTTAATTGGGTTTTCAAAGTAACAAAGTCATAGCATGCAAATAGTTCAGATTACTAAATTGTTTTAAGTAAGTTCAACAAATTATTGGACATTAAGTAAAGTTTACTAAAAAGTCTTAGTAAGAACAGCTGTTGGATTTTACAGTGTGCCCAGTTCAGTCAGCGCAACAGAAATGATTCATGTAGTCCCAACAAAAATGGTTTAGGTTAACTTAACATTTTACACATTTCATTTCATTTTACATAATACAATTGAGTGCAAATGGCAGTTAAGTAAAAAACTAAAGATTTGTGTTGTTTCAGCTTATTTTATTTTAATAAACTGAGCAAATAGCTAGAATAATTTCTTTGAGTGTGGACCTGAGAGTCCATCTGCAGCCACCAGTAAAGATCCCACAATCTCTGTTTTGTGCATACTACTCCCTGGTGAGCCTCATGTGCCAAGAATCACTTTGTAGATTTTTCTTTAATTTTTAACTATAAATGAGCACATTTAGTTCATATATCTTGGACCCCAATGACTGTTTCAATGTGATATATAATCACATATATAATATATAACAATATCTGAATTGCTTCATATGACGTTTAATTTTATTTCAATTGATTTGTTTTTGACAATTGAAGAAATCACTACTGTGTGTATAATATATACTGTATCATTGTGCATTTGATGTATACATTTAGCTTTGATTTGTGTTTTGCATTAAAAAGCTGATGTTTCTAGATCATTCTGTCTTGAGATTTAACATTTTCATTCATTTTAACTGAAACATTTGCAAGTCATCGCATCAGTGTTGATATTCAGACCATCAGCAACTTATAAATACATTTCTAGTTATTATTGTACTTTAGGATTTTATCTTGAGAACAAGACCACAGTATCTTAACATTATCTCAGACTTTGCTCTGATTTACCAAAGCCTGAATAAAATTTAAAAGAATTCAATATAAACTCAAACAGTCAATTCTGAAATATGATGCCTAATGACGTGTAATTTTACAAATTATTTTCATAAACTGTCCTATAATCAGGAATATGAGACCAGAATTTTTTTTTTTTTAATGTTTTCAGTTGGTCTTGTATGTTTTTATCGTCTGCCTATCCACAAGGGAGCAGTGTTGAGCTAAAAAATCAGGGAAAACTCTTACAGTAGAGTACCAGTAACATGACATTATATTAAAACATACATACATACATTTTGTTATTTTTATTTACCTCAACTTTGTAGACTTTTATGTCCCAGGACTAACACATTCTATCTTTTTTTGTGTGTTGTGGAGTGTGATCAAAATCATAAAAAATGAGTGCAGTACTTTAGTTATGGAAACGTTATTTTTGAATGTTCTCTGAATGTTCAAAATGTCGAATTTTTTAAAATGTTATTTATTTTTGATTATTGGAAATGTTAAGGGAATATTCAATTGTATCATTATAAGAACGTTACTTTTGAATGTTCTCTGAACGCTCTGAAAGAGTTAGTAACATGTTAGAAATTGTTAGATGAACGTCCAACTAAAACGTTAAAAAGTTCCATGAACAATGTATAAATCATGTTTTTGTGCTAACATTTTGAGAACATAAGACCATATAACTCTGAATGAATGTTCTGTTAACGTTACTGGAAGAATGTTTGTTACTTTGAGAGAACCTTACCAGAATATTTGAAAAAAGTTCTGAGAAAGTTCTCTGTTAGCTGCAATTCAGCCATACTATAAGCAAAAATTACTTTAGATGAACATCACATGTGTGTTTCTCTTTCTTTTCTTTTTTTTCTGAAGAGTGTTGAACTTTCTTCTTCTGCATCCTAGAGGGTATGCACGTGACATCACAGTCGGCCGGAGTGACTGCGGTTACGCCCACTGAGTGGCAAAAAGACTGACAGGCAGCATTGGTTTACATGTGAATGCTGCGAAAAACACAAAACCAAGTCCGGCGCCAGAGGGGGGTGGGGGGCGGTTCGGGGAGGTCTTGGCCACAGACCCCATGGACATCCCTGTGCCCCCCTCCGGACCGAGGGAGACAACTTGATAATAGCGCGTAATTTTCTCACTCAGAACACTGCTGCTGCTGCTTCTGCTACCTATTGCTTTTAGAGGGAAAAGCTGCCCACAACTGCTGGATCTGTCTAGGATCTGTTTTCTTTGTAATAATAGCATATTATTAGCAAAAAAGAGTTGGCAAAAGATCCAGTGCGTATCTGTAATTGCGCAAAATAATTCAATTTCCAACGTGTTTTTGCTTCTGTGAGTAATGTAGCCAATCACAGACATGTTTGTTGATTTCTTGAACGCAATGGCCAATCACAGGTGTTGAAGCTAGAATCCACTCACCGCTTGAGTTATGTAAATAAGAGATTAATTTTGTTGTCAGCTTCGCTGATTAATGTAACGCAACCTTGTGAGATCACGTTCATTGAATGAGTGACAGCTTTTAGTGATTATAAAGCTCTTTGCGCACTGTCTAGGCGATATAAAAAATAATTAATAGGCCTATTATATATTTAGAATTTGAATAAAATTTTTGTTTTCCATTCTTGACAAGCGGCCGCATACACGCTTCAATACATCCGCATACATGCGGGATTCACTCTTGAAATTGTGATGACTGACAGTGATAAATATTTATGTATCGAAATCAAAAATAGAACTTTTGATTTTTGTTAATAAAGGCAAACAAGCATGCCCAGTTTAAATAGGTAAGCTATGTGTAGGTTTATATAGGTTACATGTTTACATGGGTTATATAGTTAGCCTATGTAATTTACACTATATTGCCAAAAGGTAATATCAAAGGTAATATCGCTGCGTAATATCATTGCGCCGCTGTACCCATGGTACAGCAGCAAAGTTCCTGGATTATTACGCAGGAATGAGAGTATAGTCCCTAGCCATATCGCCCTAGAAAATCACAACTTTTCATTTTCCGTCGGTCTTAGTACACGATGTAACTATACACATCACAACATGTAAATAGGAAGATGTTGGCGTTATTTTGTCCCTTATTGAGCAGTAGGCTAGATGGAGCCGTTTACCTCCAGTCTTTGTGCTAAGCTAGGCGGTGGGTGCGTCAGACAGAGTTATGGCACGCACGGAGATAAAACTTATCTAACTCTGGGGGATACGGTGAATAAGCTAAAGTCCCAAAAAGTCGGCGTGTTCCTTTAAGCATGACTTAATGCATATTAGTGCACCCGTATTGTAAAGTGTTACCTGCCAAAAGTTTTGAGACGTCTGCCTTTACATGCACATGAACTTTAATGACATCCCATTCTTAATCTGTAGGGTTTAATATAGAGTTGGCCCACCCTTTGCAGCTATAACAGCTTCAATTCTTCTGGGAAGGCTTTCCACAAGGTTTAGGAGTGTGTTTATGGGAATTTTTCAAGAAGTGCATTTGTGAGGTCAGGCACTGATGTTGGATGAGAAGGCCTGGCTCACAGTCTAGGCTCTGAGGTCGTGCCGTACATGTAAGGGAAATTTTGACTTACCCTTTTTGATTTTTTAAAGTTATCTGATGCACTTGTCCTGTTAGGACACAAGGGGATAATGTGATGATATAAGGGCCTCAGAGACTGGACACAAGTACATGGACAAAAACATCTACATGCTAAACAGAATTACAAGGCCTTAATCTGATCATTTGTTTATCCAAGCAATTCTGAAAATGTTTGTTCTATGATAAATGAATATGCATAGCAAGCAAACTGTGTAGCTGACCAATAAACTTTGAGGAAGTTAAAGGAGATTTGTGGGTTTAATTCCTCCCATGTGGGAACACATAAAGAGGATCTTAAGCAGCACGAGTGGAACAACAGTGCAAAGTTTCTGGGAAAAGATTAACTAATGAATTTATTTTTCTTGCAGCTCATAAACTCTAGATTAAGATTGACATGAATAATTCATAAATCATTAATTCTTTCTGATTCTGGTGTGAAATGTGACATGACTTGACAGAATATCCTCTTTATGTCACTTATTAAACCACCTGATATGGAATGCAAACAGAGCGTTATCGTTGTGTGGGAGGGATTTTGTACAGGAGACTAAGGAAGTGATTACTGTAAGAGTATCAGTAACAGTTGTTTTTTTTTGCGTGTGACCTAGCATTTACACAACAGGTTCCAGTCACGGGTCGGTAGGTAACTATCTTTATTTCTTCTTGAATAGTTAGTTGCTTCTATGGTTACATCTTTAAATGTTTATATTTTCAGAAATTCCCTTTTTTTCCCATCTCTATTGGTTTTTCCTCTCTTTTGAATGTTTGCTTGTAACTTTGACCTGACCAGAAACATGCTTTTAAAGGTATAGGCTATGAATAATTTTTGGGTGTTTTTGCAGAGAGGAATTTATTTGTGGTTGTAAGGATGCATTTGATGATGAGCATTTAGTTATTTTTATTCATATTTTAGTTGTGCTGTTTGGATTCATTCAATGTGTCTAATGTTATGTGCAGTGCATATTGGGACTTTACTTTCTCTGGCATTTGCATTTACTTTAAAGTGCAATGTTTATTTTATCCTTGTGAAATTCTTGTTATCGCATTGTGTTCGTATGGCGTGAATTCATTATTGAATTTGTATTTAATTATTTATTCTGCTATCGATGTGATGAAATGTTTTAATATTAGCGGAGACGGTCAATAATTGTAACACTTTTTTGTAAATAATGTCTGCTATTTGTCTCAAAGTTTGATACAATTTTCCCAAATCTATCTGCTACAAATAAAAATATTATTTTAAAATCTACAGCTGATCTCTAAACTTTGTAAGTGCTGGGAACTTTGTAAGTTAAATGATTTTACCTGCAAAGTGTAAGTACTAATCAAAATACAGTTTTTAACAATTTGAACTTTTGATTCTGTTATGTAGATGTATTTTCCTTTTCTCATACTCCTTGGGGAAGGTTCAGCTCTGCTCATGTACAGACAAACTTTGCTTAAGTGATTGTTTGGAACATGCATTTTTATGCAAAACTTTACTTTAGCTAAAGTATTTGTTTTTATACTGGATGTACAATAAAAATAAATTTTTTTTTTCTGCAATCATACACTGGGTGTAGTAAGGAAAAGCATCTGCCTTTAGTTGTACCCTACAAGTTCAAACATGCTAGTTATGCTACTCCAGCAGACTCTAAGCATTTTTCCTTCATTTTACTGATAAAAAAGGAAGATACCCCCCTTAAAGGGATAGTTCACCCAAAAATGAAAATTATGTTATTAATTCCTAACCCTCATGTCGTTCCAAACCCGTAAGACCTTCGTTCATCTTCAGAACACAAATTAAGATATTTCTGATGAAATCCGAGAGCTCTCTGACCCCTACATAGACAGCAATTTAATTAACACTTTCAAGGTCCAGAAAGGTAGGAAAAACATTGTTAAAATAGTCCATGTGACTCCAGTGGTTCAACCTAAAAAATAACGACTTTATTCAACAATCTCTTCACGTCTGTGTCAGTTCCCGACGCTGTTGACGTAGTAAATACAGTGCAGCGTTTCCGAGTTACGCCAGAGCTACGCCAGAACGCCGGCTTACCATTGGCCAATGCTGTTCACATGAGTCACAATCTTAATTTGTGTTCTGAAGATGAACGAAGGTCTTACAGGTTTGGAACGACATGAGGGTGAGAATTTAATGACAGAATTTTCATTTTGGGGTGAACTATCCCTTTAAGGTGCAGTTACTTTTACATTGTAACATATTTAGATAGGCTTATACATTTAGCATGTGTAGGACGATGATGCATCAGCCAATGTGTTAATAAAAGGAAATACATAGAAACTTTTTAAGTTAGCTATCATAGCACAACATGTAAAATTCAGAGGCGGACAGTAGTGGAGTATTTTTACTCTGCTTAAGTACATTTTTCAAGCGTCTATACTTTGTGTTTTTCTTTGGAAAACTTTCACAACATTCCAAAGCATAATGTCATACTTTTTACTGCACTACGTTTCATATTGAATATCATTTAATACGTAATTACATTGAAAATGTAGTATTGTATACTTTTACTCAAGTAAAAGTAATTCAAATTTTACTTGAGTACAAGTAAGAAAGTACTATTTTTTTAATGTAATTAAGTATTAAAAAAAACACCTTTATTTATGAAATGTAGTGCAGTAAAAAGTATGACTATATATTATGCTCTGGAATATAGTGAAGTAGAAGTTTTCCAAAGACACTGATAAAATATATACTTGAAAAATGTACTTGAGTAGAAAATAAAAATAAAATTATTCAAAATCCCACTTTTGTTTAAAGGTGCAGTAAGCAATTTTTTTGAAACGCTGCTGATATTTGAAATCACCAAAACAAACATGCCCCTACCCAAAAGGATCATGCCCCTATCTTGTTAGCTCCGCCCCAAAATTCACAAACATATGCAGTACAGTCACTGACCTCACCCCTAATGAGTGTATACGCCCCTTACTGCTGATTGGCTGTGTTTTGAGTGTGTTTTAGTGCTTGGTTCACTTTCAACAGCGTTTCTCAGAAATCGCTTACTGCACCTTCAAATACTAAATCAACTAAATCAAAATACCATTATATTTAAAATTGTTTTGACAATTTGGTTGATTAACTGAATAACCAATGACAGACAAAGCAGAATTCCAGTAAAAGAGTCATCTGAAAGGTAAATTTATTCTATGAATGCATGCTTATAAATATTTGCATATTTAATTGCTCATATTTTAATTGAAGATATGTCATAATACTGTCAAATTAAACAATTTCACTCAATTAGCCTATAGGTTATAATGAAAAGTGAAGATGTCTGAAATGTACATCTAATGGAATTATTGAATATTAACTCCATGAATTACAATAAGCATTAAATTAATTTTAATTGAAATAGTAACACTATTGACAACATGCCACTCAGATCCTTCTGTGGGAATTATTTTCTTAGCACTGCAATTTTTACTCCACAAATCTAAAAACATGAATGTTTCCATAAATCCCTCATTAACAAACAGACGTAATAAACTTTGATATTCAACTTAAAACAATGTTACAGATCACTATTTTCCACAAGCACTAAATTAGATCAATTAACCTCAAAACGGTTTCGACTGACTAAATCTCACACATTATGATATTCAGATAAAATGACAATTAAAAATAGACCCTTTTATTATTAGTAGGGAAGACCGGCGAAAGTAAAACGTTTGCTTTAAATTTACAGAGTTATTTACGTCTATAACTCTGTAAATAACATCTGTACACGTAACATGCTTATCTCAAACTTTTTGAATTCTCCCGCATTTATATGCTAGTAAATTAAAGTTTTTTGTAATCTACAACATATCCCTAAATTCATCCATCCATTTTTCAAAATCGCTTTAGGTTTATCCCTAAACTGTGAATGTGAACGTCTGTAATGCTCTTAGAAAACATGGACACGAGTTTAAACATTGTTCAGCCATATTTCTGTTTTTAATGTTAAGGTTATAATTGAGTAAATCTTATATATCTAGTAGAATAAGTATCTGCCTATTCATATGATACAAGCTCCCATTTAACATCCATTAACCTGGTTGCAAATCAAAAATTAGCTTTTCTACTCAAAACTGTTTCTATCCTGTAAATCATTAATTATGATTATGCAGATTATAAGATTAAACAGAACATTATGCAGAGACTTACAACCTCTGTGTAATTTTTCACAGAACACTGAAATGCTTGAGGCGACTGTAAAAAGGCTGAAAAATACTAAAATAGTAATCAGATCTTGATATCTTTTCCACTGTCATTTCCAAAATCACTTCCAAAATGAAATGGAATTTAACCGGACTGCATAATGAAGCCTGCACTTTTTACTGTAGTTAATAGTGTACTCAGGTCACATATTTGACTACAAAAAAAATACCCCAAAAATAAAGCTATTGAACATTTCCATATTTATAGCGGAGGATCAAAGATACAGTTTATTTTACACATAATGACACTATAACATGTTGTCACACAATACACTTAAAAATAAAGGTTCTCACTCTTAGAAGAAAAGGTTAAATAAAGAACCTTAAAGAGTTCTTTATTCAGGTGCTTCATTTACAGAACTTTTTAGGGGTTCATTTTATGCATTTAGTTTTAATTCATTTAAGACATGTCTGCTTGTATAGAACTTTTTCGGCATAAAGGGTTCTTTAAAGTTAAGAACACTATAGGGTTTTATTTTGAACCACAATGAACATTTTTCTAAGAGTGATTGATGGTTCCATGAAGAACATTAAGAAAGGGTTAGTTCACCCAAAAATGAAAATTCTGTCATTAATTACTCACCCTCATGTCGTTCCAAACCCATAAGACCTTTGTTCATTTTTGATGAAATCCGAGAGCTCTCTGACCCCTCCATAGACAGCAATTGAATTACCACTTTCAAGGTCCAGAAAGGTAGTAAAGACATTGTTAAAATAGACCATGTGACTCCAGTGGTTCAACCTTGATGTTATCAAGCGATGAGAACAGAGGGTGTACACGTGATATCACCGTCGGCCGGAGTGACTTAGGTTACGCCCACTGAGTGGCAAAAAGACTGAGTGGCAGCATTGGTTTTCAGCATGAACGCCAAAAAAAAAAACACAAAACACATCTAAAATGGGAAAGAGCTTTGAGATTGACTATAAATACAGTACATTTTTACAGACTACCGAAAGCTACAGAAATGAGAAGCAAATTAATTGCTGCAATTTACAGAAACAATGACTATAGTGACGGAGGTCTACTGTTGCTGTAGTGACAAACGCTTGGGGTTACTTGACTGTAACCCTGTTCCCTGATAAAGCAGAACGAGATGCTGCACTAAGTGCATATGGGAAGTGTCTTATCATGACCAGCTGTGAAAAAGTGTTTAACACACGTCAATGAAATTGACCCAGAGGTATTATAGCCTCGGTCGGTGACATCACCCGCGCACCTGCTGCACGAGGCTATAAATAGATGAGCCCCTGCTGCAAGCCTTCAGGTCTTTTTTGTTTGAAGAGCAGTCCTGGGACATCATCAGCACGGCACTGCAGCATCTTGCTCCGCTTTATCAGGGAACAGGGTTACAGTCAAGTAACCCCAAGCGTTCCCTTTCAAAAGCTACACTCAATGCTGCACGAAGTGCATATGGGAACGAAAATACCCACGCCGCCGTGCTTGATGGTCTCTGGACCCCTTACGGTTGTGTAGGTGTGCACAAGAACACAAGAAGCCTCAGACATTAGCTTGCGATGTCGACTCAAGGACATGAGAGCCCGAAGTGGCATGAGCATCCAAGCTATAAAATCTTATGAATGTGTGCGGAGAGGACCAACCTGCTGCATCACAAACACTTTGTAAGGGGGCACCCCTTGCTAGCGCAGTAGAAGAGGCGACCCCCCTGGTGGAGTGAGCCCTTAAGCCTACTGGCGAAGCTTGACCACGCGCCTCATAGGCAAGAGCAATAACATCCCTGACCCAATGTGACATAGTTTGTTTGGTGGCGGCAGAACCTCTGTTATGGCCCCCATGGCAAACAAACAGTTGCTCTGACTTACGCCACTGGCTAGTGCGGTGGACGTAGGCATGGAGAGCACAAACTGGACACAGTCTATGAAGTCTCTCCTGATCCGGCGTTTCGAACGGCGGAGGGCAGAAGGTTTCAAGAGTGACAGGATGCACAGTTGAAAAAGGAACCTTAGGCAGGTAATCAGGATGAGGATGCAAAATCACTTTCTCCAAACCTGGGGCAAAGTCTAAGCAGGATGGCGATACTGACAGAGCCTGCATATCCCCAATTCTTTTTAGAGAAGTTATAGCCATAAGAAAAAAACATTTTTAGGGTCAGAAGTTTGTCAGACGCTGACTCTAGAGGTTTAAAGGGGGTCTCAACCAGACCCTCGAGGACTATAGCTAAGTCCCATGAAAGGATCTTGGTTCTTACGGGAGGCTTCAACCGCCTGGCCCCGCGAATGAAGCGAGCGAGCAGAGGATGCCTCCCAAGCGGCACCCCAGCCACCAGGGCGTGGCAAGCCGAAAGAGCGGCCACATAAACCCTAAGAGTGGAGGGGCAAGTGCCTGTTGAAAAAGCAACCTGGCAGTTAACTGGATCTGCATTATGTGTCGTACACCATCTTTCAAAGACACCCCATTTATTGGCATAAACTTTCCAAGTGGAGGAAGCCCTAGCACTTAGGATGGTCTCAATAACTGCAGGCGAAAGCCCAGTGTCCCTCAGTTGGTGCCCATGGAATATCGTGCCCTCTGCCTGAGACAGAAGGTCCCTCCTCGCTGGAATCGCCCACAGTGAGCCGTTGAGGAGAGACACTATCTTTGAGAACCAAATTCTGTTTGGCCAACGCGGCACTATCAGTAAGAGGCAAGATCCTTGTTGGCGAACCCTGGCTAGAACTCCCGGGAGCAGAGCGACTGGAGGGAAGGTATACAGGCGCATTTTGGGCCATGAACCACATAGTTAGTGTACGAAGCCACACGGTGTGCCACTTTTATTTGCCTTGAGGATTGGCACAAACATCCTCTGGCTTTGAGCCACAACTGAACACAAGGGAAACCCGTGGATGCTGATGCCATGAAACCTAACACTCTTTGGTGCTGACGACAGTGAGATCTTGGCCTAGCCTGACTTTG